>VZTI01001917.1:154948-290856 GCA_013397865.1 Struthidea cinerea
TCTCGTCGCTCCCCGGCGGCGGGTAAAGAGCCGGCACGGGGAGCTGCTGAGAGAAGTTACTGTTGGTGGCTATAGTGAAGCCGGAGTGACCTTGTTGAACTCGTAACTTTTTTGTGAAGACTCCCTCTAGGCCTTTCGTGTTACCTGTACTGTTGTTAGCATTTATAACTGGCCCGACCTCCCTTCCCGCCGCCCCCGCCTCAGGTGCGCGCTCGCGCTCCTTCCCGCCCCTCAGGTGCGCGCTCGCGCTCCTTCCCGCCCCTCAGGTGCGCGAGGGTCACGAGCCGGCGCCAGCAGCTCCCGAGGGGAGTTTTAATTCGCTGGTTACAGGGAAAAAAAAAGCCTTATTGGATTTTAATTTGCTTTCCAAAAAAAAAAAACCAAAAAAAAAAACGTCTCTAAGCCTTCGGCGTACAAGGGACCGGAATATCTGTACTATCGTTATCGCATTTATAACTCCTCTTCGCGCCTCCCTCAGGTGCGCGCGCGCCCCTTCCCGCCTCCGGGCCGGCGCGAGGGGCTCCTGAGGGAAGACGGAGGCAGGTGCTGAGACTCCTGTTTTTTAACCTCTTTTCCAGGTGTGTTTCTGTGGCGGTTTTAATAAAAACAGCCGGGTAGCGCTTTCCCCCCTTCCCCTCTCGTTTTTGCCCGCTGTGTCGCTCCCCGGGGCGGCTGAGGTGAAGGTAAGGGAGGGCGGGGGCTGTGGAGTTTTCCCGGGGCTTTGAGGTGATTGTCTGGGATTTGTTGGTGGGTTTGGAAAGTGAGTTATGTGCAGGGTAATGGGGTGGTGAGAGGGAAGAAAATCCACACAGGAATAACAAAACTGGGGAAAAAAATTCTCTCGGAATGCTTCAGGGGAATGCCCCCATCAGCACACAGGTGTAAACTATCACTGAGGTAATAAGCACTTAATTACTCACCTAATGCAAATGGAAAATAGCCAAAAAATTATTGGTGTTTGTAATTGCAATAGAGGAATGAAAAATGAAATTCTGAGGGGGATATTCGTCCTTTTTAGTATTAGCGTAGCTCCTATAAAGTGTTGGCTCTGGTATGTGTCCAAATCGGAATTCCTGACCTGCAGGTACCCTAAGGAAGCTCACCTCCTCCTGCATGAGTTAAAAACGGGTCTCCATCCCTGTCTGTTGTTTCCAGGAAAATACTTTCCTCATAAATCATCTTTATTGTTTTTCAGGAGTTTCTAGACCGCAGCAAAATGCAGATGACTTGACAGTGAAAATTTTTGTTGCCTCTGAAAGTAACATTATATGAGCTACAGTTTTATCAGTGCTGTGTGCTTGTACTTCAGCACATTATCCATCTTACGTGGAGCTGCAGGTAAATCACACTCTAAGCTAGAGAAAAAAATTGAAACAAGTTGTCATAAAATGTAATTACATGTTCTATGTTCTCTGATTTTTGTCAAAATACTTTTGTCTTTAGTGTTGAATGTTGTCAGTAAATTGCAGAGAAAGTAAGTCATTGACCAAATATTGAAAATACATCCTGTTTAGAAACATGATAAAAAAATAGAGAAAATTATTCTATACTTAAGGATCTCTTATTTTTTCTACTCATCTTCATCTTTATTCATAACCCATGGAAAGAAAGTGTTGAATCCAGTGAAATAAAGTTATATATGGGGGTATTAAAATAAGGTACTGGTCTTCATTTTACTCTCAGTTAAATTCTGGATGTCTCCTTTAACTGGTGTGAAAACCAAAAAGGTAAGTCTTGTAACTGAGAGCACTGGAAAAAACGATAGTTCTGACGCTGTGCATTTACGTTATAGGCTTTAATATTCAGTTGAGCTTCTCTTAGTTCACGGCAGCTTTGGTCAGCTGTCCATGGGAAAGGTCAGAGAACCATGGAATGGACTAGATTGAAAGGGAACTTAAAGCTCATCTCATTCCACCCCTGCCATGGGCAGGGACACCTTCCACTGTCCCAGGCTGCTCCAAGCCCCGTCCAGCCTGGCCTTGGACACTGCTGGGGATCCAGGGGCAACCACAGCTTCTCTGGACAACCCTCCTCTGGCTTCCCTGGAGAAACTGCAAACAAGCTGCAATGCCTGTTTTGACAACTATATCACCATGAGACTTTGACTACTAAACACTAAATCCTTTTTTTTTTGCTATTTCTCCCATAGATTTTAGGACTCATGATGCTTAGAACTTAGTGTGGGACTCTAAGCTGCCAAAACCCAACACCTGAACCAATGCACTGAATTACGCTTGACTGGTGTTCTGAGCACAACTGCAGTGCCTGATGTCCTCTTGGCCAGCATTTCCCAGGAGAAAGGGCTAAATGCAGACTTCTGGGTTCAAGGCTATGTGCTGGTGCTGAGCAAAAGCCAGAAAACTCATGGAACAGTTAAAAATGCTGTTCTTAGCTTATTAGGGAAGGATTTTCCAGCACTGTCCCTGCAGAATGCTAAATAATGTGATGAAAACTAATTGCTTTATCTTCATGGTGCTACAATATTTCTTGTTTTCCCAAAGCTTTGTCTGACTGCTGATTTTTATCAACATTGCTGATGTATTTCCATTTCTTAGACTATTCTAACCTGACAATTGAAGAGTTTTTACAGATGCTTCCAGACTCAAAGGAATAACTTGAGTAGAGGGCCACAGGCAGGGTTTCCAACTCCTACCCAGTGAGATGTGAAATGCATTTTCTTAAATAATTGGATTAAGATAAGTTTATAAGATATTTGGTATCTTTTTCCATGTTTAACTGTTGATGCTGGTGGCTCAGTGGCAAAACTGGCTCCATGCTGGACGAGCGGAGGAGTTGTGCTGTCTGACAAGGTGTGCTCATTGTTGTGGAAGAAATGTAAACCCTGGGAACAGACTGTCCCGGGTGGCTGAGGAGCAGTCCCCATCCTGCTCATGTGAATAAATGAGAGCAAAAGAGGCAGCTTGTAGGGTTTAGTCTGGGATTTCCTATGGCCGTGACACTGTGCCCTCCTGGCATGATCCAGCTTTCATTGGGATAAGCACTTCAGCGCTGACTTGGGATGTGGATCAAGCTCTTTAAGAAGATTGGTGTTAAGATTTTTTTAGAGCATTTAGGATCCCCCTTGGATGCTGTAAAGCCAAGCCTGGTTCCCATTCCCTGCATGTGTTCCAATAAAAATGTCTTGAAAATTTTACAAGGATGAAAGAGCGAGGGACAAGCAGAATGTGTGCTAGAAATTGAAATAAACCCCGTGGACTTGTCTGCAAGGATGTACAGCTGTCGCATTAGATATGACAATGGTGACACTGGGGTGTTAGGGCAAGGTGTGGCAAACAGGAACACATCCAGCACAGTCTCATGTTTAATAGAGAAACCTCACTTTAATGCAGCCTGGGTTTTGATTTAACAAACAAGCCAATGTTACAGACATTTCAATTGTCAGTGTGCCAGAAGGACACATGTGATGGCATTAAGACATGAGCTCCAAAGCAGGTGGTGCAATAATTTGCTGAATTGAGTGTAAAATGAAGCATGGTTTACTGTGTGACCTCTTTACAATGAGTGTCTGAGGTATTAACAAACCAAGAAAATAAGTGGTTTTGATTGGAAAAGGTTCGTTGCTAAAGCAGCTTCATATTTAACATCTTGTGCTTTTAAACAATAGATTGAAGTCAAAGTTCAGCTGAAGTTTCAGTCGACTTTTCTTTTTATGTGTCTGTGTTCTCTCCTATAGCAACAATGACTCTCTGGGTAAAAACAGACTATTTTAGAAAAAACACCTTTTGTGTCCCATGTCTGTATTTAAAGAATGTCTGTTTATTGGGTTTGAGAGGTAAATACTACAGGGAATTTTTCCAGCACAACTTACCAAACTTTATGGCTTCACAGGAAGAAATAGACGCTTCATTTTCAGTGCTTCTTTAGGATGCTGTTTATTTGATGAAACTATTATGCCATAAAAACTGAAAGATTTGTGGAGAGATGATGGTCTCTGGCAATGTTTATCCACACAAATCACTTCCTTTCTTGGAATCAGAAGTGTTCTTATATAGAGCATGAAACCCAAAGAGCAGAAAAGCCAGGAGTTGAACCAAAGCACAGCATTAAATAAAGGCCCTGTTGGGAGAATATGGAAAGGGAGTGCTGATGTGGGCCTGGGAGATTCTGAGTCTTCTTCCAATGTACTTTTCTCCTGTTTGTTCCACACAAATCACCACCACACAGGCATTCTTCGGGAGGAAGAATATATAACAAGTGATGTCAGGTTGGCTCTCAGAATTCCCTCATCTCAGACGTGTGTGTTTCAGCACAGGTAGAAGTTGTTGGATAATGGGAATATACTCTTGGAGTTTGGAGAATGTATTATAAGTCTGGTGGACAAACCCTCATGCTTCTTGATCAACTAATGCAAACCCTTTTCCCAAGCTGATTTGCATCTGACTGAAAGTTCCCATTATTTTGTTCAGAAATAGAAATGTGGAACTCATTATGCAAATGTGGATGTGCTCATTTGTTGAAGGAAGGCAAGTCAAGAGTCGTGTGGCAGTTTAATGAAACTGGTGTTGTGATACAAATATTTTGCAATGTCTAGAAGGTTTTTAACTTTGTGCAGGGGTCTGCAGCTCTGTTCTGCTTATACTGAAAATGCCTCAGGTAGATCAATTTTCAAAAATAATCTAAGTTTCAAGAAGCTGTCAAGTTTCTGATCCAGGGTTTGTTTGGTTTTTTTTTTACCAGGATGACTGCTACAAACAGCCAGTTAGGGATTTAAATTATGCTCTCTTTGTAAACTGTTATTTCAAATATCTTATAATGAGGTACTTTCCCATTTCTGGTCTAAATTGTCTGTAACTAAGGATATATCTGTATTTTTCATTATTTTCTCCCCCAGATCAATATTTAGAAGTTGATTAATGAAGCCAATTTACTGTGGTGCTACACTGAGTGTCAGCAGGAGCAGTTTGTGCCAGAGTCCCTTCTTGATTAAGTATTCCTGGACAGTGGGGCTGAGGAGGGCAGTTCTTCCAAAGCTTTGGCACCTCTCAGGATTCATAAGAATCGAGATTATTCGGATAAATGTCAGAAGGGATTTGCTGGCTGCTGGAATTAGACAGTTGTGTGATGCAGAGTTTTCTTTTGATATCAGCATGGTGTTAAAGGAGCTCTCTACCTTGCAAACTCGAAGCACCAATCAATCAGCTGAATTCAAACAGTGTGATGGTTTTCTATTTACATACAGTGAAAAACACAGGAAACTTGGAGAGCTTGGGGAAGATACCCACTGGGTGCAAAGGATGGCATTTGATTTGTTATTATTTTAATTGCTTAACAGTGCTAAGGGAGGGTATAACTAAAGTCCCTGGAGAAGTCTTCAAAGGAAGAAAGATAAATACTGCAAAATGTTATTTATAGCCTTTAGTGTTTCATCCATGTAAATACCAAAATTAATACAAGGGCTGATCACATCTGCTGAAGTTTCTCCTTCATGGAAGCAATGCTGAAGAATCAAATGCAGCTGCCCAGGGAACAATGGAGTGCAAGGACTTTGTGGTGCCTCCACCCCAGTGCATGTTCTGATCTTGTGTTCCCATGCTGGCAGAGCACGACCATGGATGGGCTCCTGTCAGGCTGTCCTGGAGTCCTTAATGGGCCTTTAAAATGTGCCAGCATGAAGTGCTCAGTTTGTATTTTGATTTGGGGTGATGTTTTCTGGCTCATGGCATAGCTACAGTCTGATAAAGTGTCCAAGGCCTGTGAGAGGCAGGGTAAGGATTTTCTTTTAGCTGCTTGCCATTTTCCCCTCTCTCTGGCTTCCCAGCCTCCTGACCTGATACTCTGACTGCAGTTAATCCCCCTCTGATGGAGTTTACTAAAAAATACCCTGATTAGTCTAGAAGAGTTTACTAATTTTTTCCTTAGATTATTTTGAGAAACAGCAGTGCCACTGCACTTAGATTGAAAGGGATGTTATGATCCATATTGGGGATAATTATGCACAGCAACAATAAGGGGAATAACTCTTACTTGACTTGTCAGAGAAGATAATCTGATGCACTCTGTAGGCTTAGAGATCATTATCTAGTGGATGAAGAAGACTCTCCCCTAAATATTTATTAACATATGCTTTGGATACATTTAAAATACATCTGATGGATAAAATTCAGGATAAAGATCATGAAAAAGGAAAACAATTTTTATTGACAAGACTGATATTAAACATGCCAGAGGAGGTGCTTTGTATCCCATTCCAACTCTAAAAACATCTAAAACAGGCTCATTTAGAATGATTCCTTTATCAACTGTGGTTGCTTTGAGTGCAGTCAGTGGCTTCAGTGGCTCTTCTGCCCCGTTTGTCAGAGCAGGGTGGTGTTTCCTGACTGCCGGGAGCTTTGTTAGAAGCTGCAAGATGATGATTTTGAATATGTTGAATGTGGACCTGGTAAATAACTCTGTTTCCTTTCAATTTTGTCACAAATGAGAATGGAAGAGAAATCTGAAGCCATGCATTTCTAATACACAAATATAATGAATGGTGTGTTGTATGTTATAGCTGTACTAGCCATTCTTCCTTGTTGATATGAAAACTGATCAGAGAAAAGAAAAATCTGAAAACTAGAAGTTTCCTCTCCCTTTCTGTGTCACTGCTAAGCCTCACAAAAGCCCTCTCCTGGTTTCCATAGAAATGGCCCTTCTGCTGATTTGAGGTAAAGGTCCTCTTCCCTTTTATCTTGTCTGTCTAAAGTCTGAGTTTCCTGAGAGATTATTTTATCTTCCGCATCCTTCATGTATAGAAGGCCAACCCAGGTAGAGGGGCTGGTGGAACTGGGGAAACTTCCTCTCCCAAGGCAAAAAATCTGGATTTATTTGACTGAAGAGCAGAGAAAAAAGGCGTGTGTGTCACACGTGCACTTCTGTGAATCTGAACAGAACCAGGGCTGTGTGTGCATGTTCCACAACGTGCTCTGTCTCCTAAAATGCCATGTGATCCCAGTGGAACATCAGTGAGCGGATTTAGGGGATCCTTAGTTAAAGCCATGCACATGTAATCTCAATTTCTCATCGGGCTGAGTTTTATAGTATTAATTATTTACAAGATTTTCTGTTTACAGTTTGTTTGCATTAGAATACACCCATTTCTTTGAACCATATGACAGGACATGACTAGCAAATATATTGGGGAACCACCCACAAAATGTTTACAGTGATTAAGTTCTTAATATGTGTTACAGGATTTCTTCCTAGTTTAGTTTGAGACATTTATGTCTACAAACATATAATTCAGAATTTAGTTCTGATGAGTGTTATTCTTGTAACTCCCAACAGAATTGCTTTCATGGAGTTACTCTAACAGAGTTATTTTAAAATAAATGGGGAATAGTGAGGCATATCCTCAAATCTGTTACCTACTCTTTTGAATCCAGATGATGAGAGTTTTGACAAGTTCTGTCCATGTTGTTCAGTGCATTATCAATGCTCATTGACACAAAAGCAGAAGTTATTCTACTGTTTCTGAGAGCAAGAGTTTGAGGTTGCTGAAATAAGTGATGCATGATTTTCATAATGCTGTTTTCTGTTTGTGTTCTGCTTTTTTCCCTTTTTATTACCTTTGCTCCCCTTGACATTTTCAGGAATATTAAATTTTCCCAATAGAGCTGTTCACTTGTATGCTATCAAAAAGATCATATTAAGAAATTCCAAAGAATAGTACTACTGAACGGCTTGGGAATTTTTTTAGTGCTTTGGGTTTTCTTTCTACTTTTTCCAGACTCATCACTTGTCTTTCAGATACCATTGCTACCTTCTCACCTGCCAACGTGGAGCAGTAATTAAAGCAAACTCCACTGTGATCATGTCCTTAATTTGTGCTCTTTCAGGAGTGCACATGACGTGAACATTCTTTTTGTGACTGTGCTTTGGGGCTGCTCAGCTGCAGGTAACAGCTTCAAAATACCCTCTCAGCTACTTTGGGATAGTTGCTGCCTTCAGCTCCAAATAAGTGTCAGGGATAAAATCAGTGACACAAGACTGCTCCTGTTTCACTTCAAATGTTTAAAGACATCAAGCAAATGCTTTATTTGCTTTTTCGTGGTTTGCTTGTAGTAACAGTTCTGTTTCCATTCCATTTGTGCTCATATTTTTAAGCAATAACGTGCGGTCGTAGAAGATTGAGCTAATACTTATCTTCCAAATTATCTGGCATTTACTAATGTGCATGAGAAATTGCTGCATTTCTTACACTGGAACAAATCTTGGCAGGTTTGGTGTATTCTATATCTGTAACTATTGCTCGAATACAATTCCATGGGGCGGAGACGATTTATGTTATTTAATTAAATGTTGGTATAGCAACATTATTATGTTCCTTGAGCATTTAAAAGTGTTTTAAATGGTTTTGCTGTTTTCAAAAAGTAGAATTTTTTTCAGTCCATTTAAGTGTAAATATTTATTAACATCTACGCTTTACTCTAATTATATAAATGGAACAAACCACACACACCCAGCTTCTTATATTTTCTGCAATAGGACTGTATTTTATAATCAGTTCACTCAGTTTCCTGGGTATATGTATGATCAGACTAGAACTACATGCACTGAATCTTCATTGGTATCATTTGTTGTGTCAGTGTCTGAAGAAAATTACCTGCTATCAAAGATATCGAGAGATGAATCTTAGCAGCACAAGGTCCCTGAGATTTTAGCAATAATTAAAATATTTTGGTAATAGGCTCAGATTTCCTGCTTAGAAATCAGCACTCTTGAAGGCAGTTAAATGAAAATGGTCCCTTGCAAAGTCGAGTTTCCAAGGTGGTGAGCGGCAGTGGTAGAGAAATCCATTCTTGCTTTTTCTTTTTTCCTGTTTTGTTTTTTCCCCTGTGTTCATTCTGAAACTATGACTTGATGAATGTCATTAGGCTGTAATCCATTTATTCCATGTGGCGGTGGGAACAGAGAATTTGACAGTTCATTTGGACTGAGTGAACCAGAGTCGCTCTGAGCTGAGCCCCCGCTGCCATCAAACTGCGAGATTTTCTTCTTGATCATTTTTCTTTCTTTTGCTCGGCGATTCTGGAACCAGATTTTCACCTGGGGTGTTATAAATGATACCTGATTAATTCAAAGTGCTGGTCAACTTTTTACAGTAATTATAGCAATGGAAATACAGGTAAGTTCAAAAACACTATTTAAAAACCCCAAAACCCAAAGCAAACAAACAAGAAGCCATGAGGAAAAAAAGCCCCAAAGCTAAAACCCAACCAAAAAAACCCCCACAAACCGAAATACTGAATTTGTGCAGTGAAAAGTTTTTGCATTATTCTGTATTATTTTTTGGCATAATAATCAATGGAAAATTGATTCTTTCTTTCTTGATTTCTTTTTCTCCTGGGCCTGGTGTAAAGCGAACTTGCTGTGTTCTGTTTAGGAACACAGAAATCAATGAACTCATTGAGACTCAGAAGGCGCAGAGTTCATCATCTCAGCTTTGCCAGTGGCGTGCGTCATAATTTAGGAAGATGCTGTTATGGATTAATTTTGAAGATTTCTTTATTATCTATGTTACAGATTAATTCAAAGCCAAGTAGTGAGGGTTCTTTTTCTTCATTTATGTTGTGAGTGATTTTTGTGTGTGCATAAATTCTTATGTATTTTTAAAGTTTTTATTGTTTTTATTACTGGAATATATATTTATACCTGTATTTTACAGATACATATGAACTGTTATGTGTATAAATAGATATATCAGCATTACTTAAAGACAGTGAATTTCCCAAGCTCATTGTGCAGGTGAAAGACTCTTATCTGTTTAAAATCTGCTTTAAGTATCTCTATTTTCTTTCCTTATGTGAAAGTGTGAACGAGTAGGGACTTCTGTTTGTGTTTTCCTTCTTGGTAATTGTGTTCTTACTTCACAGTATCTGTTACAGCCTTTAAGGTGTGTTGAATACAATATGGTATAGAAAGTTGCACCCTTGCTTTGTATTAAAAATCTCAGTGTTTTATATTTATTTTTATTACCTTCCTGGTATTGGCATGAAGAAGCATTTAGCTTTGTTTGTCCTGTGGAAATGCAGATAAATTATGTATTTTGTCTACATTGTACTTGAAGGAACTTTACCAGTTAAAAATGGGGCGGCATTAGGAGCAGCAGCTCTGTAAAAGGAAACTGCTGATTTTCTGCAGGATCACTGGTGGCTCCAGGCATGTCTAAGTCAGCCAGCTTGCATAACATTAAGGTGGAGGTTTCAAATCTTTCATAATTGCAGTTCTCTGAAAATTTTCCAGTGCAGCTCTATCCTCCTGTGTGACAAACTTTAGTCCATCCATGAACACAGCTAATGTAACTCTGCCCTGCTCAGGAGACAGCTTTATCCAGGACAGAGATTAAATATGTACTAGATACGAGCGAAGGCAGAGCTGCTTTCCAAGGAAGCAATGATCCAAGTATGCACTTGAACGTTCCCTGGATGGATAGTCTTGGCTACACATATGTGTGGCAAAAAGAGATCCTGACTTGAAGAGCTGTAAAACTCTCCTGAATATGCTGAAATTTGACTGAGGAAGAATGTGGCCTGTGGCAATATATTTGTAACAAAAAACCCCATAGCTATCTCATTAGATTGACCTTGAGTTTTAACTTTCCTGTCTTCCAGCTGAAATATATCAAATGCCTTGGATTTTTTGCTGGCCATTATTTGGTGTGAGTTCAAGAAGAAATAAAATTGTGAATGTCATAACTATTGGGTACATAGCTAAGATCCTGTTAAGCTGGACTGTTTAAATTCCAAGCTAGCAAGCTAGAACATAAGAGTAACTACTTTTTAAAATATGAGTTAATTTCTAAGGTTGAGTTGCCTATAATTGGAGGGTTCTGTCAAATGAGCCTGTTGATAACTGCGGGTTTGTGTAGTGGATTCTCTGTGTGTCAAGTGCAGAGGTGCAGGAGGTGGCTGCTGCTGTGTCCCCTGGCAGTGGCAGTGTCTGAGCACTGTGGGCACACCTGAGGGCTGCTCTCTGTACCTGTCTTTCAGAGAGTCCCAGGTTTGCTGCGAGTTCTGACTTCCTCCTGATTGTAATGTATCTGTTGCAGTGAAATTCCTTCTCTAATTCCAGTCTCTGGTGATCTGTGTAAACAACTCGGTACTTTTCTTTTGTTCTTGTTTTACCTGGTTAGGAAAGAAAGAGTATTCATATGTTAACTTGGATTTTCCATAGCAGCTTGCAAACATCTCAGGCATTTCACAGACATTAATTAAACTACAGAATAATTGTATGGGATTGTTTGCTGTGGTATAGAGGAGGAATATGAGGTGCAGGGTGAAGTGAGAGAGTGTTGGTTACCATAACTGTCTTTCCCTCTTTATTTCCCTCTCTCTGTAAACATACATTTAAATGGGAAGCTCTTAAGTGATAAACATCCTGATGCATCTTAAATAATTCATAGCAGTACATAACTGGTGCTGGCTATATTAATCTCAAAGGGGTTTCATTTTAGTGCTCATTGAAGTGACTTCTGTGTCTATGAGAGTATAAATACCCAGGATTTCAAGACTGAGCTTCAGTCACAATTCGTTCAGTTGTACCGTGGCCTAATTCTTTGAGTTTTTAAAGATTGTTTCTCTAGCGCAAAGATAGGTCCAACTAGAAATGCTTTTCCTTTCTCGTGTGGCCATAGGATAAACTTAGAAGTTCAATAATAATTTCATTTACTTTTTCAAAAAGGTCCAGTCTTGCAAGGTGCTGAGTGCCTGTAGGATATTCCTGAGGGTACTCTCTGCTGGGCTTCCCTTTAGAGTTGGAGGCACTTGACAATTTGTGAGATGAGGCAAGAAAATCTTGTAAAAGGATTTCAGGATCATCCTCTCTCTAATGTATAAAAGAAATATTCTTAGATATATTGGATAAATACTGTTAAGAGAAGCATTACTAAATGTTTAGAATGTCTCTCTCATTTCATATAATTTTTAAACAATTCTTCATGTAATAATAATCCCAGGAGATCAGTTTTCAACTTATTTGTTCTCCTTTGCACTTTCAACAGCCAACTAGATAGTTTTCCTTTTTTCTTCTGATCTTCCCAGTTTTTTTGATGTGAGTTTTCTGGGACAAACTGTAGGACAAAGACTCCTTTAAAGTGGTTCCCTAAAATCCATTGAGGTGTTAAGATGAAGCACACGCCACACAAAGGAGCGACAAGGAGATCTTATCAAGAACCCCTTTCACATTCAGAAACACAAGCCAATTGGTTTGGAATTTACAAGCCCTAAACAAATGTCAGACGCTTTCATCTTACCAGAGGAAAAAGGGACAGAAATAGATGAAGGAATATTTTTTCCTCAGTTCTCTTTAATTTTGGACCGAAACCGAGGACAGACTGGGATATTTTTATCTGAAGGTAGACATAGCTGAAATACGCATAATTAGGGATATTTTCCCAAATCCTATGCCACTTCAACTTCCAGCATAGAAGATTTTCCTGCCTAAATTTGCAGGACTAAATTATCCAACTAAGTTTACTTTTTTCATGGTACAAACCATTGGCTTTGAAATATTTGCCTTCAGTGATAGTTCTAATGCTAACAATAGTATAGATATTCAGGTTCCTTGTAAACTGAGGGCTTAGAGGAAATCTTTGAAAACAAGTTAAAATTCAACAAGGTTATTCCGGCCTCACTATAATCAGCAAATATAACCATGATTTGAGGGGGTGGAGAAAAGGAGTAGTTTTGCCCATTCCCCTTGGTCATAAAATTCACAGAGCATTTCTTCTGAAGACAATAAAGCTGGGAGAAGGCCTCTTTATTTGCTGTGAAAATCATCACCCTTTCCGGCAATATAACTCCTGAAGAAAAGAGGGAGAAGGAAGAGACAAGACTGCATATCAAAGCAAAGTGAAGTGTTAAAAGGGTCTGTTGCCTCAATATGACAGATAGGCCTCAAAACCTCAGACAATGTAGGCCAGTGGAAAATAGATGTCACAACTAATTTACAAAGAAAAATAAATTAGCATTAGAGCAGGGGCCTGGCCTTTTTTCCTGCTTTTCTGTTTTGCTTTCTGGCTATGTTTCTGCTGTGCTGTAATCTGAATTACTTGTACATCCCTGCTTGTTTAAACAAAGACAGAAAATGTGTTGGCTATGGTTTTAAAAAAAATCCTGAGGCTGAGCCTGTAACATGAAAATCAGGTTGTCCTTTTGTTTAGTCCTGTTAAAGTCCCTTCTCTTTGTGAGAAGGGTTGCTCCTGGATGAAGTTTCATATGAAGTTTTAAAACCTTTGTCTAGGCCCTTTAGATACCTTTTCAGAAAGTTTTATGCTTTGAAGGTTTTCTTGCTCTCAGAAAATACACATCTTACCTTGTTGACTACACAGAGTCTAGAAATTAATTTGAAGTTCTGCTCCAGCATAACTGAAGTTGATGGCGGATTTTATCATAGATTTTCAGTCAAACCAGGATCAGACTGTGAGGAACTCTTTGGATGTTCTTTTCCTCATTTGCATGGCCTGATTGGGAAGGTCTATTTACCAAGCCCACTTTCCATGTTTGGTTTTTTTAAAATTTCTTATTGCCTTGTATATTTGAAATGTCTGTGTGCTTGAAGTAAAAAAAGGTTTTGTTCTGAATATACAGTTACGGTCTTTTAGTCAGAGGGTGTATAATTTCAAATGACATTTTATCTGTTGAAAGGACAGAATACTTCTGTCTTTGTGATGTTGTTTCATCCTGAAGATTGACTTGATCAGGTAAATTTTCATTTCACTTTACCTCCAGCTGATTTTTTTTTTTTTTTGTATCAAATGCTAAGTAAGAATATTGAATCAGAATGTAGTGTATTTAATAGAGTCTAAACAGAGAGGAAACAATTCCCACTGACATCTCACTCAAAATAATTCCCATGTCTTTAGGACAGTGTTTCAGGAGGATCCCTCATCTAATTAGATGTGTTGTGATTCCTGTTACTCCCTTCTGCTCACGTGCATCGGTGTGTGTACACACCACTGGTGAAGTTAAGGACATACACGTTTATGCACAGAAATACATTTGTAGAGTTTAGGGCTGTAATTCTGGGATTTTAAGGCAATGAACTTTATTAAGCAGTGGTAACATTGAAGGAGAGGAACCAGTAGCTATTTTGATAACACCAATAATATTATGGCAATAAGGAAAAACAGCAAACAACAGCATGTTTCAAAGAGGGGTTATGATGGCATCAAGTCAGTTTTCTAGAGAAAACATTGATAAGGTGGTACAGAGCAGTCACATGCATAATTTTAGCCTTTAATTTATTTGAATTTCCTTCCATTTATCACAATTTTTTCTGTGTCAGGATTAAAATTTTATATTTTTTAAAAACACCAATGAAAGGACAAATCTTTTTGGTACTTTTCTTGTTTTGCACAATTACCACATTTGTGCTTTACTCTCACAATCTCTCTTTTTAAGGTGGGTTGATGGCTTGAGCTCACTTCTGTGAAGTCCTGAGCTGTTTTTAACACTTCAAAGGATTGGGTTCTAGGAATGCACAGCCTCAGGACATACAGCTATTGATGGGCTCTGTTCCACCTGTCCCAAATGGTTCATAAAGTACTTCAGAATGTGTGTAAATTCTGTGTAAGCACTTTTCAGACTAGAGATGAATTTAGGCCCAAAATTGTGTCTCTGAATTGCAAATATATTTTATAAATTTGGACGAGGGTGTGAGAAACCTCTCAGGGTCTTCCAAGAGTGTTCAGTAAGTGTAAAGCAAGGATTTAGATTTTTAGGTCTATGTTATTCTTTAAGAATGCCGTACATGTAAAATTCAGTGCCGACATGACAGACAGGGCTGCCTCATTGACATTCAGTAGTCTCAGCTGAATTTGATCTGCACTCAAGTCTTGCATCACTTCTACACCTGGCAGTCTCCAAGGATGTTAATGAAGTTACTGGGATTTACATGAGTATACAGAAGGGGGGAAAGCAGACTGAATCTGCCTGGCTTTGAAGGCCTTTTTAGAGGCTCCAAGTGGAAGGACAGCATTGTGATATCCTAATGTTCACCAGGCATTTTATATTTAGTAACAGAGGCAAAACAGTGTGTGTCTGCTTTATAATTAAGAAACAATTACCAGGCTAATTTTGCTCCTGAGTAATAACCATTTGAAGGAGGATTCTCTCTGAAGCAGCAGTGCTGATTTTCCCTGTCTTCTAAGATTGCTTCAATTGTAATTACTCTGCTTTCTTTCGAGCATTTTCTTTGATGCTCCCTAACACGCACTTACTACTTTTAACCTTAACAACAGATTTATCAAACCTTGCTACACCCCAAGTTTCCACCTTGGGAATATACATGGAAAGGTTCATCTGGCAGGCAGCTTGGGGCAAGAACAGGCACATCAGTGAGTGGCACTTGCAGGAAAGAGATTTTTAATTGTGTAATTGAGGAAGCTGAAAAATTCTGGCTTGTAAGAAAAGTAAAACTGATGTGAAATTAAACGAAGAAGAAGCTTAACCAAGGAATTATGTGATCTGCAAACAAAATAGTTTATGCTGATCGTTTGAGTCAGATTGCTTCTCTGGGAATATTTCTGCTCACCTACTAAATCTGCGTAGAAAAAATAGGAGACACAGGAAAATTGCAGAAAATTGCATAATCACTGCAGTTAGATCAGAGCACATAGTTTTCTTTATAATTATTGAGAAGTCTGTAAGGTTTAAAAAGATCAACCTGATTATATATTGATATCTCCCCTGCAGCACAAAATAACGATGTAGTATTTCTGTCTGTAACTGTTAAATGTTGCTGCATTGCTCCGCAACACTTTCATGATTATCATGTTTTTCACACAGAATGCTTTACAGAATGTTCCAACAGGGATTCCTGGAGTTGAGCTCCAGCCATGTCTAACCACATCAGCCATTCCACTACAGCAACCACATAAAGGCTTTATGGGAGAAAGTGAAACTAGCACAAATTTAGTTAAAACTGCATTAAACAGCAGTAGGTTAAATAAATGTCATAAATGACCCACCAACCTAGGTGCTTCAAGTAAAGTTAATTATTTCTAAGCTCAGTGATAGCAGAAGATGCTTTCTGAGGTTGGAAGTTGAATTTGCACTCACCAGCAGTGTTGGTTTGCACCGTTTTCCTCATCCACTCGTAGGAGCTGTGCCTTTGGCTGTTGGGAGAGATTTGCTGGGCATTAATTGTATCTACAGGAGGTAACCCCGCAGCGGCGGCGGGATGCAGGGAGCTGTAATCAGCAGAGCTGTAGGAGCCCTGGCCAGGGGACGAGCCATTGATGTGGGCAGCAGCCACGGCGCTGGAAGGGCCTGGGCCGTAGGCGCTCCAGTCCTCCCGCTGGGGGCCGTAATGGGAGCCCCAGGCTGCCGCCGGCTGCCCGTGGGTGTCCAGGGCTGGCACAGGGTGGTATCCCATGTAGTCGGAGTAGGCTGGAGCAGACACGAAGTTTTGCACGGGCAGGTTGTTGTTGGCCCTGGCAGATCCTGGGTACATGCTGGGCTCCTTATCCAAGAGCGAGCTCACGTACATGTCTGTCCCAGACTGTAAACACGGCGTCACAACATCTTGTCCCTCCGCGTCTTCTTTTACTGCTCAAAAATATTTGTGTTTGGTTTTCTCTAATAATGCCACTCTGCTTGGAATCTTCTACTTCATCCTCTTTTATTATCAACTGTGTTACCAGGTGCTGGTGGTAATGGTTTACCAAGATCTTGTCTGACGTCAGCCCAACTGCCTGCCTCATAATTACATTTACATTCAAATGAAGGGCTGACCAACCCCACCTTGCTGCTGGTTCTGGTGCTTTCTCTTTTAGAGAACTTTTATCTATCCTATTATCCTGCCCTGATATTCAACAGCGATCCCAGTCCTGTAAGATGATGCAACAGTTGCTTGGATTTGTAACTTAAATAGTTAAGTAAATAGACCTTTTTAAAAGAAATTACAGTGGTAACTATAATAGCAATGTTTAACATTCAAAGAATTCTTGTCTGAAATCTTTATTTTGTAAGGTATTATCAATCAACAAATAAATCTGTTACTCTCTTAATTTCTCATATAATAAAAAAATATATCCCTTTTAGTCTTTAACGGATACAGTCAATTTGAATAATTGTAATTAAATAACTTCAAAATACAGAGCACCTTGTAAACAGCATGTCTTGAGTATAACTGTCTCAAAAATGTTCCTCTTACTGTTGATGTTTGTAAGTGGTTTTCCAGAATGGGAGACTTTGAAGCTCTGACTGTAAGACACGTGTTCATGCTCTCCCCATACAGAGTGATTTAAGAGATCCCTTCATCTTGTGGCCATTGCAAACTGATAAATTTTAAAAAGCAGACAATAAATCTTCCTAACAAAGATGGTGCCAGAAGTACAAAGAAAATGACTGTAAAAAGTAGTGAAAAAAGTCTTTGATTAGGCCCAGGAATATTGTTGGCTTCTGTTTCAAGACAACCTTTATCTGCCTGAAAGGAGGCTGGTTCCTTCCTCTGAGGCTGCTGTCTATAGTCTGCTTTCCGTGGTGGCAGCTTGGGCCAGGGAAATCAGCAGGGAGAGACATCTGGGTTGTTGAGTTTGTGGATCAGAAGTGCCCCGATGCTGCTGTGTGACACACGGGTTCTCTCTGGGTCAATGTTCGTGTGCCTCTGAGAAAAATGGTTCTGAAAGAGGCTTTATATCCTGTTTCTAAGAGCTTGTTATTAACACGGCGTGCTAAACCACACCCTAGGACTTCAGAATTGCCTCTCTGGGTTGTGTAGCTGCAACTTGTGGAGTGAATTCGCTGTATTTTTATTTTGTATGGCTTTCTTTGCAATGAGCTATTTGTAAGGGCTATGCTTGCAAAAGAGGTGCAAATTACAATGAGTTGTTTCCCTTTACAGAGGTGTGGGTTTTCATTCAGTATCCTTTGTATTTTGACACTACTCGTATTCACACATCCCTTCTAATTCCAGCACCAAAGGATTCTAAGTGTGTACTTACAGACAGGAAAGATATTCCTCTTCTCTTTGGGGTTGGGCTTTTTAGGGAAAGGAATTTTACTGAGGAGTGTAGCAAAACCTTTGTAATTAATTTTGCGATATTTACAGAATTCTGCATTAAGCATTGGGATCCTCAGAATGTTAAGGCAAGTTGCATCATTGGATAGGACATGGAAAAAATAAAATCTTTTGTAATTGGTGTACCCTTATTAAAATAGACATTAAAAATAAATGGAAAGAGACTCTTACTCCCTTTATCTTGAAAGACAAGGAACCTGTAACACAGTATTTGAGAGCCCACAAACTTTTTAGTACTGAATGTCATCCAAATTAAAGAAGAGCCGTTTCCTATGTCCTTGGAATCTTTAGCCTGTTTGTGAGCATTACACCCCCAGTTAAATTCCCATGGATTGCTGAGGGTTGTGCAGAGCTGTCACTCATAGGCAGATCCACAGGAGGGGAAGTTTTGGCTCCAGTGACTGCATCTGCAGTCCACTGACAGGGGACATTGGCTGCTCAGAGATTTCAGCTCAGACCCGTTGTTTGACTTCCCCCAAACACACCATTTTCACATCCCTGTGAATGATGTAATTTCATATTCTGCAGTAGGTGATTGTAACCTTTTTAATCTCTGGTGTTCCTCTTGCTTTATGGGATGTCTGTGCATGTACCCCCCACAATTTCAGTATCACTTAATCCTATTTTTTGTATCTCAGAGCTTTATCCTTTATTCTCTGTTCTTCTTTTATCTTTTGTTTATGCTCCTCCTTTCCCTTTCTTGTTTTGCCTGTTCCATTATCTGAATTTTCTTCAGATCTATTTCGATTCTTTCCAGAACAAAATTAGATCAAGATACTCCGATGGCAATTTGCTACACTGATTTGATATCAGCTAACAATAGTAAGCCTTGAATAAGGCATTTTGTTTAAAAAGATTTACATAGCAGGATAAGATTGCTGGGCAGGACTGCAGATTTTTAACACCAAAGTGAGAAAGAGATAACTAAAATGGCAATGTTCAAATGATCTGCACCCTGGGTCTGATAACTCCTATTTTGTGTAGCAGAGCAGGGTAGAGATATTAAAAAGGAGAAGTACTTTTGCATGTTGTTGTGTAGTTTGAGGCTACCAAAATGTTGGGGTTGGTGTTTTTGAGAGCTAATTGGCTGTTAATCTGAGTCTGCCATTCCAAAAATAATTTCTTGGGCCATGCACAGCTCCTTCCTTCTCAGGCCCAGCACGTCAGCAGCTTCAGAGCCACAGAACCATGGCATCTTCAGTGCAGTAACTTAGGCTGCAGTTCCACAGATGTTTCTGGGGGGCATGGCTTTCAGGGAATACAAAAAAGAAGGGGAAAAAATGAACTGCCATTGCCTTGGACTGTGTGGGGATGGCAGTGAGTGGAGTAAGGGCTTGGTGTGCTGCCTGTGCCTGTGTAAAGTGCTGGTGGAACATGGGCCCTCTCTGGACTCCCTGGGGCGGTGGGGAAGTGACAGCAGTTCTGAGGCAGTGGGCTCGACATCCGGAAATCTCAGCCATCTGGAGTCTTGCATTTGTACCTTTTTCTGTGGTGGGTGGTAAAGGCAGAACAGGACAGATCTGTGTGGCACCAGCAGCAGGAGTGCTGTGCTCTTTGGCAGACTTTGGAGAGATGGATTGCCAGGAAAACTGAACTCCAAGGTTGTTTTTTTCTCCACCTGGGCAAATGCCAGGTGTAATTTATCTACTGGACCAGTGGCCATGGGAGTTGTCCCAGTGGTTGTTAGCGTGAGGTTTTATGTGTGTTAAATCAAATGTACTTTGAGATCTTTGGGGAAGAAAATTTTCTAGTTTTCCAGCAAGTGGTTGATGAAAAACTATCAATAATAACAAGTGTGGTGCTCACCATTGGAACTCTAAAGGTTTGTTTGTACAGGCAGTGGAGATGATGCCCTATTGTATATGAGCTGTTCTAGAGAGCAATTCCAACCCAGTAATAATAACATAATCACAAACGTGCAATTAAGTGTTTTAATGACAGCTATTAAAACTGCAATTTCAGGGCTACTGGTAGTTTAAAACTTGCCTGTACAACGATAACTTACATTAAAGGTGTTTACAACTCTGATAGTTTTTATTAGGAACCCTTCCTCATAAAATTACTCTTCCTTTTATATGGAGATAAGAAGACAATAATCTGTCTGTCTTTGAAGCGTGAAAATGATGTGAAATCTCTCTTGTTTTGGAGAATCAAAAAGCAGGGGAGCTTAATGTGCCCCTTTGTGGCTCAGGTGATAGGAATAGATGTTTGTTTTCTTGCCTGCAGATGACCACTCCAATAACACTGCAGGCTTAGGAATGCTTCTTGCCCATACCTTTATAGCTGCATGCTTGGAATTTCATGGGAACGGCTGCCTAAGGACTTTGTTAGGGAGCTCTGTATTGCTGGCAGGTCTAATGCAGTATTTTCCAGGTGTTATTGACCCTATATTCAAGCTGGGCTTTGCATGCACATTCATTCCTCCTAAAAATCTTAGTCAGCTGTAGGAATCTTGAGGAAAGGTCAGTGAGGACATGGTTTGCTGTCAGCTCAGGGCATTTCTGTTGGGAAAAAACTCAACTAGTGACGAAGGAAGGTAGATGGGTTTAAAATTTTAAAGCACAGCTAAAGAGGTGGCTTTTGCTGTTACTGAAGCTTCTACAAACACAAAGCTTCTGAAAATTTTATTTGCCCTTTTTAATTAGGCTTTTTAATATACAGAACCCTACTTAGGTCTCATTTTCAGGGCTTGAAATGTAAGCATGTGCTAAGTTGCACGTGGCAGATGCAGCACAGCCCCGACAGTTGAATGAGCACTGCTGACTGAGCTGTTCTCACTTGCTGAACTGAATCTTCTGGGGAAAAGGAAGAAGGGATATAGCACAAATTTCAGTTCTGCCCTGTATCTCTGATCCCTACTGGGGATTTGTTTTTCATAAGAGGGCAACAGAAGAAATAAAGATGCCAGCTGTCACTGAAGCCTTCCTCAGTGGTTTTGGGTTTAATTTCATGCTCTGAAGTTTTGGTTGTTAACAAATCCTTTTTAAAAATGATGAAAAGTGGCTGGTAGAGAGCTGAGTGTATTTACCCTTCTATCTACCCCACTTTTGTTTTTCTAACTGCTGCTAACAATGGCTTACCTTTAATTTCTAAATGTTAAAATGTGGTTTTTTTAATATATATCATGGATAAGCTGCATCGTTTTGCCAGGAAGGAATAGTCTGAAGCTAAAGGAGGGTCTTACTGTTCTGAAATCGAAATAATTTAACTTGTGCTTCAAAGCAGAAATAAGAGCATTCCTTACTGCTCCACAAGCAGCTTGAATTCAGCAGGAGTTACAGAGCCTGTGTGTGAACCCCAGGGTAAATCAATTCTTTAGCAGAACCATGAAAAAGAACAGCAAATCCTCTATTGCCATCGATTTGGTTCCTTCCTGAGCAGTGCGGGGCTCCCTGGTACTGAGCTAATCCATCCTGCCCGGGTGTAGCCAGGTGGGACTGTTGGGTGCTCCCTGTGAATCCTCTAGGCATCAGTTGGTGTGGGGTTTCTTGCAGGAGGTAACAAAGGAATCGATTGCCTTCCCTCTTTGCCTGCCACCCGCAGCTTTATGGTGCTGGCAGCCTGGCATTTCTGCACCGCACATTTATCTCCGGGATTACTGTCCATGTAAAGCTCTCCCGCCTTAGAGGGACTCTGTTTGTTGTGGCTTAGACAACAAAGAGCATCCAGGTCCTTAATTAATCCTCTCCATTTATTGTGAGACATTTAAGAACCGGGTTTTTTAGAGAATTGCAAGAATTTGTGCTCTTTGGGTATGAAAACAGCTGGCAAACATTGTCGTCATAAAATCTGTGCCTATTTCTTTACCTGGTGAGTTTTGCACAATATTGTGTCCAACTAATGTCCAGTGCCATCTGAAATGTGACTGTGAGTCATTTGCAGGGCTACGTCATTTCAGTGCCCCTGGACTGCCCCAGCAAACCAAATAAGGGAGCTAAAGCAGGAATCTGCTATTTAATTTTTATGGTAACATCCACAATTAATATATCTTTGAATCTCCTCCTTGGATAGAAGGTCTCATATACTCGATGCTCTCTCCTCTGTACCCTAATGATTGCATCACCTCTAAGAAATAATTGAAGATTTTGTTTTAGAAATGTCATTTTGAATTGTATGTTTTGCTTAGTTGCAAGAAGATTCGGTAGAAGGTGCTGTTTGCTCTACTGTTTGATTTTTTTGTATCATATAGATCACAATTCTTGCTGGAAAATGGGGTTTAAAGTTTAGTGAATTCCTCTGAAAATTGGATATTCCTTGATAGTTCTTTTAATCACAATTAGGATTAAGGGCTTAGATATTCCTGTGATGTAGCCTAAGGTATGCTTTTCTTCTTCAAGGCACTTCCCTAACAACCAATCAATCTTCACAGTACTCTGCTTTAGTGTCCTGAGTTTTCAGATGTGATAAAAGTGATGAGTTATTTGATATACTCAAAGTCAGGAAGAAAGTGAGTATTAGCCTGAGGATGGCACCGGTATTTCATAACCTACAATGTTGGACCCAAATAATTTCAGTTGATTTGTCTGCAATTTTCTGTCTCTCTTATTTTATTTGGACAGAGTACAGCAAGTTAACAGCACTGCACAAGCTTCTTAGAGAAAAATCACTTCCTTTGGGGTTTGGTGGGCAACTGTTTAAAGGATTATAGCCCATTGGAAATACTTAACTGGAGAGATTGCTGGGAATTCTTACAAAAAAAGTTTGAACTACTTAAAACAACCACTGGCATAACTAGAAGGTTAATAATCTCTAAGGTATTGCCCTGGTTTATAGATACTGCTTTTGGAGCAATAAATTTTAACCTTTGAACATGTGCTTCTGCAAATAAAATCCAGCCTTATTTTGTGTGCTTAACAACTTCTGATTGGAAACACATAGCAACCTATAGCAAGCATGCTTTCAGCAAACTGGAGCAGAAATGAGGCAGATCTTCAAAGTGGTCACTTATCTTCCTCAATAACTCTTCTACATGTAAACAAGATAAACCAGGTCGTTCTGCCAGATCC
Organism: Struthidea cinerea; assembly: GCA_013397865.1. Taxonomy (NCBI): domain Eukaryota; kingdom Metazoa; phylum Chordata; class Aves; order Passeriformes; family Corcoracidae; genus Struthidea; species Struthidea cinerea. The sequence goes on from VZTI01001917.1 coordinate 177,976, forward strand.
CACTCACTTTGAATGATGTTTAAATAATTTTAAAGAGAAAGAAGTTGTGTTCAGACAGATTTCTTAAAGTTCTTCCTTGAAGTACTTTTTTCCTTTTAGAAATGTTAATGTAAAATTAAGCTGTATCATGAAAATGTGATTAAAATAGGTAGCTGTGCACTTGATTCTGCAGGACCCCTGGGGCCAGACTTCTGATCACTTAGCTAGAACTAGGTCTTAATTTATTGTATATCAGTGCAAAAGACAAAGTTTCCCTCTGTATTCTTACCTTTTGAAAGCCTCTATCTGGAATTTTTTATTGGTTTTTCTCTAGTCTGCAAGCACAATTCCGTTTAGTTGGCCAGTGTGAGGATGCTTTCTCTGTTGAAGCTTTTCCAGTCTCTGTTAAGTTAAATATATGTGTATTTGTGAATAAAACCTCTAGCTTTTCCCTCTGCCAGCACAATGGCTGTGCCATGTATTTCCAGTGGGTTCCTCTTTTGGGTAGATCCAATGGCTCTCTTTTGGGAGAGCAGTTTGGTTGCAGTGCTCATTGATGCGGATGGGAAATCCCTTTTGTTCCCATGTGCTCTTTGTCACGTTCCTCTTTTCCTACCAAGTGGAAATCAGTTGGAGACTTTCTGTTGCTGAACTTTGAGTTGCAGCTTCTTCCTCTGCCCTGTGTTACCTGTGCTGTTGGCAGCAAATGGAGCACCACTGTGACAGGGATGAGTGGGAATTTTACAATGTACCTTCTCCATTTCAAGTTGAACTCTGTTTGACACTGTCCTTCTTGCAAACAAAATGATAAATAAAATTACGAAATAGTGAAAGCTGCCAGCTCCCTGAAACATCCTGCTCTTCCCATGCTCCTCTAATTTCTCTAAACTCTTTTACATCACCCTTCTTTGAAATTTGATATTGCAATTCAAGAACAGACTAATCATGAAAATCTGCAGGTTCACTTGCAGTAGCTGATACCACATGGCAAAATGGTTATGAAAAAAGGCATTTATTTTAATTCTTTATATACAAAGTAATTTCACATTACCAACATTTTGATACTCTAATAGTACTATTTGTTATAATTAAAGCTCAAACCCAAGAATGTAGTGCCTAAATGACTTCATGCTCCTAAGTCTTGTTTGCAACAGTGACAGAGAGATTTCAGGGGATACCTTGGTGGAAGTTCCTGAGGATAGGCATCCTAAATTTCTAAACTGCTTTGGACAATGAGGGTATAAATTCCCAAATCACTCACGTGCTCTAAAATTTTTCCCTTTGCAGACAAAAGTTTTGCACATTGGGAATCATATTGGGAAGTAAGTATTCAGATTATTCTTAAGTACTGATTACATACCAAATTCTGCTAAGTATGGAAGGGATCAGCCCTTCAGGAATTGAGACCCACGTGAAAAATGCTGAGAGCTTAATTTTAAGAGAAGTATTTTGTTTGCTTCGCCTTCTATTAATTTGGCTTCTCAAATTTTATTAGTGTCACAATAACTCATAAAACTGGACCAGATTTGTAATAGGTTAAATGCAATTATTGCATCTTTATCCATGGGCTCTGCTGTCTCATGAAATGCAGTCACTTTTCAAAATACTTGTGCTTTTTAAAAGGATTTCTCTCCCGCTTTGCTCTCTGTTAGGACACAAAATGAATCTGACACAAATTTTCTTTGTCCAAAAATGAACTTGGGCCAAGATTCACAATTCCAGAATGCTTTCAAAACATTATAGTGAGACTGAAGAGTGCCTGTTTATACCAGTGTATGGATGGAGCATTGGAAATCATACCTGTTAAAATCCAAAAAATTCCAAAAAGCTCATCCCTGACCTTTGCCCTTAACATGTAGTGAGTGCAACCACCCGGCTCCAGGCTTTCCATCAAGTGGGTCAAAACACATCAGCCAGGTTTGCGTTTATCAAGATGCATGTGTCGAGTCCACAAGTGGGATCGGTACATGGAACCTGTGTGGAGATCAAAGGAGCAGGAATATTCTCTTTCCCGGGGGCGAGGGACAGACACTCGGTACAGCTGCCTCAGCAGCGTGGGGTTGATTGCCTGGGGCAAGTTTTGTGCTTTTTTTGTGTCTGCAGTGGAACAAGTGGCTGTGTCTGCTCCTGGGCTTTCCCTTCCCGTGCCTCCCCAGCTGCTCCCCGGCCGGAGGGCTCCTTGCCTTGTGGCACAGGCATCCTCTTCCCGAGGGACCCCTGCAGTTCCATTGCCCTTGGGAACTCGTGCTGTGCTGCGCACCTGGCAGGTGGCTCTTGGTTTACTGTACTTGAAGCTTGTGTGCCCCAGGTTGTGTCACGCTGGGGACCCCCCCTGGGTCCTGTAGTGCTCCGGTACTGGGTCCGTGGGCTCGGTGCCACCGTGGCTCCCCCGCAGCCTCACTGCGAGGCCACCACCTGCTGCAGGGTCCCGCCGTGCTGCAAACCACTCATGGGGAGAGCAGCGGGGGGAGGCGGCGGCGCGGGGAATAAAGAACTGGGCATTTCCGAATGAGTCTGTGGGTCAGGAACTGGCATCGGGCTCACGGAGCCAGAGTCACTCTGCAGAGAGCCGAGATTGCTGCCATCAAAGTGAGTCATTTTCTTCTTCATTAATTTTCTCTCTTTGGCTCTGCGGTTCTGGAACCAGATTTTCACCTGCAGAGGAGCAGAGGAAAATTGTTTTCAGTTGCTACCAGAGTGCAATGTGGTCCTTTGTGTATTTAGTCACAGAATCACAGGGAAAACCAGTGGCATGAGGACAGCTGAGAAAGGCAATGACAAACTGAGACAAGAGAGCTGTTTGCTTGTTTTTCATACAGTTAATCTTTCCTATCTGGTAATAAAATATTTATTAATAGCTTGAGAAAAAGTGAATTTTATTGTTAGTTCAGAGTTATTTCTTTATGAAATGAGCTTTGATTTATTTAATTTTTTGAAACAAAATCTAACAGAACAGATTCTCGTGTCATAGTGATGGCCAAAACAATCCAAGAGTGTTGTTACATTGAAAACTGTATGCCCTAGTCAGGGCAAGCCAAAATCTGCTACTGGCCTATAAACTGAGGCACACAAGCTTTCCTGCTTGGATGCTGCACATTAATTGGTGAGCTCCAGGGTGGAAGCCAGTGGAAATTCACTTCCTAGCAGAATTTCGCCAGTGATACACAACATTAATTCAAAATATTATATCAGCAGTGCCTGAATAGCTGAGTGCCTTCTACTTCATTTGTAGATGGAGCCAGAATCTGCTGCTGCTTCCCACACAACCCAGTGCCACCAGCGTCCCTGCTCTGTCACAGGCACACAGCCACCTTTGGGAAGGGATGAAGAACCTGCTGAAGATGGATCTTGAGCGGGGTGGAACAAGTGAGGACGTGAGCTGAAGGTGAGTAATGGTCAGTTGAAAATACTGCAGAACTTGTTAAGGTGTGAAATGTTCTGGGGTAACTGGACTGGCTTTGGATGTGAATCCCCAGTGTTGGCTTTAAAGCTGCGCACTCCAGCTATTTATCCTTGGAAGTGGCTCTGGATCACGTCTAGTCAGTGTAATAAGTCAAGCTACCTCATCAGGTTTGTTGTGTTTTCTTGTTCAGACAGCAAAGGAAACACTTCTGTCACCGTTTTCTATAACCCAAAGAAAAAAATCAATATTTTGCTGAGAAATACTGGTCTGTTCAGTTATTTTTTGCTAGAAACTAGAAAGGCAAAGAGAATAATGATTGGAATGGAGTGAGACTGTGAGAGGTGATAACACCTGTGGCTACCAGGCTGTGTTTTAAAAGAAAACCACTGGGGAAGCCCAATAAAACATCTTAAGGACTCTCTGTGACAGTCTCAGTCTCTGTTCTTCTCCTTGAGGCATTATTATTCCATTTTACAGCTGAAGGATTCAAATCCATGCAAAGCCTGTGTAAATTTAAACCAGGTCTCTTAAGTCCCAGGCTGCCATCTGAGATGTTTGGCAGTTCCTTTTGTTGCCTTAGTTCTGGAGGATCATTTTAGTACCAAATTATGTTCCATTAAACCAGTCTCAAGTCCTCTCAGATCTCTTGCATTCTCATTGTGCAGAGATAATCCAGTTTCTCTCACGCATTTGCCAAAATGTATGAAAAGATGAAACAGTCTAAAAACGAAACCAACATTTCAGAATTACCCTCTGGCTTCGGTGTTCTTACCTGCCTGTGAATTGAGGTTTTTTCTGCTTTGTTGTTAAACTAGGGAAGCAGATCTGCAGCAGAGATCCAAAGAGAAATCAGTAGGCACTTCAGGGTCTTATGCCAATTATCAAATAAGTCCCAAGTAAGAACAGGTCTGTAACGTCAGACTGAAACCTAACAGGGCCAGTTGCATCTGTCTGACTCGTTCTTCACCTGTTTCCCTCTTTCCTTTCAATTCTTTTTTCCATGCCAATCTCTCTTCCACTGAAGTCTGATTTTCTCTCTCCTTTCTCATCCTCATCATCTCCTTTATTTCTGTATCCTTCCTATGTTAACAATGCTTCACTTTGCCTTCTTTTTTCTTAATTAGATATTGCATCTTTCCTTCCTTGATGAAATGATTGTTCTTTGTCCTTTTGAGATATTCCTTCCAGGGAATTTTGGATTTTGGCAGAGGCAGAAAAAAAGCTTTTCCAGAAAATCAGTTCAGGTTTTAGGTGGTGTGCAGAGGAACTTGGAATAGGACAGTGTGTGTTCAGTCATGCTCATATGGTGGAGTTGTTTAATTTGTACAAAAGGGTGGCGCTGGGAGTCTATCAGATATTTTTTACTTAATCTTGCATTTTTAAAAACACTTTAGAGATGTAGGTTGTATGAACTGGAATTCATTTTGTTCTCGATATATTGATGATGATGAAGAAGAAGAAATATTGCAAAAGCTGTTGCCAAGTTTCTCCAATATATGCCAAAGAAATAGATCACGTATTTTTGTTTCACCTCTTCAAATACACTAACAAAAACATTCATCAGGAATTATCACTGAACTAGGAAGTTTCAAGTAAATATCACAGGTTGTTTATATGAAGCAGGGTCATAATGTTCAAATTCAGCATAATTAGGTCAAGTTATTAATGTTTTAGCAGCCAGCAAAAAGACACATAGTGTATTTTTTATACCTGGCTGAAATAATTGTAATTTTCAATAATTAAATCCTGGCATTCAGCAGCAGATTGAGAAATATTTGCAAAATGGGTGTTTGCTTCTCCACTGCTGTAAGCTCAGCGTGTGCCGTGTGAGACAGGTTCGAGCTGGATGGACAGTGCTACAACTGGGTGGGTTTTAGACTATTCCTGCTCAGCAGAGCCCATAAAACAATAGTGAATCAGGCTTAATCATGGGATTGTGTTTTGATTTATCTTCTGGGAACAGAAGTGGAATTTGGAGGGGAGGAAATGGGGCAGGAGCAAGGGGTAGCACGTATGTAGGAAATCTTTAACAAAAGGTACAAGGCAGCCAACGGAACAAAACCCTTCAAGTGTCCTGAACATACTTGAGCTCATCACTTCCATCTCCGCTAAGACCGACCTTGTTGGATTTGGTTGTGGAATTCCCATTGACTTCAGCAGAACCAGGACTTCTGCTTTAGAAAGTTCAGCAAGAAATTCCCCCTGCTACCACTGCCCAGAGAGAAATCTGGGCAGGATTTTGGTGATGTGGCTTAACTTGTGTTCTTGGAATGGGAAAAAGTTGGTGTTTGCATTTCCTGGGTTATTGCACAGCTCTAGTTTGGGTTCTACTGCAAAGGGAACCCAGTGCACTGTTGGGTTACTCGAGGCATTAATGTTTCTGTGTTCTTAACCATACAGTTATCTCCTTATCAGCAATCATAAATTCAAAGGAAAGCCTGGATGGGTGATCCATACTCTACCTGTCTCTCGGAAAGTCTTAGGTTTGCAGCAAGTTCCGACTTCCTCCTGATTGTAATGTATCTGTTGTAATGAAACTCCTTCTCTAATTCTAATCTCTGATGATCTGTGTAAACCACTCGGTACTTCTCTCTCGTTCTTGTTTTACCTGTTTTGAAAGAAGAACACATTGCTTCAAGCTAGAATTTTTTCACTTTAGTAACACAAAATATCTGGCTTTACATTTGAAAATATCTGTGGGGAGTTTAGTCCTGATTCTCTATGCACTTACCCAGAGCAACTCCCTTGACTCGGTCGTGATTTACAACACAAGAGGTTCATACCATAAGATATTAGGTTTGCTCCTTAGTAAATAGATAATAAACTGCTTCTCGTGTTCTTTATCACCCCTGTGTTATCACTGGGGAAAGGGAAGGCATTCCTGTTAAGAATAAGGAGCCAGGAAACCTGGGTTCTGTTCCCAGCTCTGCTGCAAGCTTCCTGCCTGCTGCTGAATTGCTCTTGTCTCTCTGTCCCTAGAGCTGACACTCTTACCTGCCTCAGAGGGAAATTGTGAAGGACATTTTGTTGCACAGAAAATACTGAGAGCTTCCAAAGTTCCTCACTTCTTGTTGCTAGAAAAATTCCTACAACGTTGTGATTGTTACTGCAATTTGGAGGTTGTGTTTTCCCATCAAGTCTGGCACAATCTGCCCACGACCTGATAACAGCACGGGGAACAGTAACATAGATTTTCAGATGACAGTTCATAAAAAAGAGAAAAGGCAAGCAATAATACTTCACAATGGGCAGGGAACTGCAGCATCTGCTGTTTTGGGAGCAGCACTGCTGCCTCCCTTCAGCTGTGGGTGCAGCTGAGTGGAGCAGACATGGCTCAGCAGCATCCAGGGCATTAAAAGGCAATGGCAGATGACAGGAGCCAGGGAACACAGATGCAAGGAGCTGAAATTTTATGGATTCCATATGGGGTCATTTCTGAGGACAGAATGTGTGGCTGCACTGAAAGAGAGCTGAGAATGAGAAAGGCTGCTGACGGTTCCCTTCCTCTGGTTTATGCTCATATTAGACAATCAATATATTGGAGATCAGCACCTGCTTAAAGCCAAAGCCTGAGGTCTTCCCACATTTTTAACAGATTGGATCATTGTTGTGTTAAGACCAGTGTTACCATCTTTGTTGACCACAATCTTACCACAATTTTTTGATGCTTCCTTGTCTGTCTGTATTTATACGGACATTCCTTCCGATGTGCATATTTAGCCAGTGAATTGTCTGCGACAGGGAAGATATTTTTGGTATTTTTTTGCCACATATTCCACTGTGGTGCTGGAGGTTATGGATCTGTGTCCTCAGTGGTCACTGCAGCAGAACAGCCCCCTCAAGTTCAGGTTCTCTCAGGTGCTGCAGAGAACTCAAAGTGTTTGTACCTGTACCCATCTGGTACTGCTGCAGGTGTCATGTGGCTTTGCACAGCAGCTCCTGTTTGCTTACAGGGCTTTTTCTGACAAGGCTATGGGGATGCTTAACTCCTCAAAAAACAGGTCTCACAAACTCCCCTAATTACACTCTAATAACAGCAGTTAATTTTAGATGGAGTGAAACACATTCTTGGGCATGGAGTTGGTAAAATTTCAGTGTCTGAGCAGATTCTGATGGCACAGAGCCCCAGAGCCACCAGCTCCCCCTGGCTGGGGAGAGGAGCTGGAGGGGCTATCTGTCAGCGCTGCCAAAGGCCTGATTCCTTGCCAGCCCCTTTGCTTTTTGTGGAACCTGTTTAAAGTCAGCGTTGCCTTCCACTTGCCATGCACACTGGACAGTCATGGTTTCAGAGCCAGGTCACTTTTGCCTCTTCCAGTGTTTGACAGTCAGGACTTTGCTACTTCTAAGAATTTTTGGCTTGTCAACCTACCGCTTGTGTTAGAAAGTTCTTCAGGCTCTGCTCCTCTTTGAACTGTTTATATAGACCCCAGATCCAGAGTTGGTGAGCACTGGAAGTCCTGGGCAGGGCAGTGCTGTGAATAAATCCTGTTACAGCCTGGATGGGGATAGTTCTGGTTTGCCCTACAAGACAGTGGTTCTCTAGGACTCTCCCCAGGCTTGTAGAACCAAGTTTGCATCAGATTTTGGTCCTTCAGCTTCCATGCTCCATAGTGTCTAACCCTGGGAGAGCATCATTAGTGCCTTTACAATGCTATGGGCATATTCCAACTCTTCTTAAGGCCATCAGCCTGATTACTTGGAATATTTCAATAGGGAAAATAGATGTGGGATTGCTCATTAGGCCATGAGTTCTGCTCAATCCATGCAGCTAAACTCCTTTGGCTCAAATCTGTTACCTGCCTGTGAAGGTGCTGCTTGGCTGGGGAAGATATACAGGACATTCTCATTTCAGTGGCATTTCCACCACTGTGAATCTGCAGAGAGAGCAGAATTAGCCCAGTGACGTTTACACTGATAATCAAGTGAAAAGTGCTGCTAATTTTACAACATTAAGGTAAGAATTTTGGAGTCTCTGAGGAACAGCAGTGATTCAGTTCAGTCCACATAAATAGCAGGACATTTGTTTTCCTTCACTAGAAGTGTAAATTGTTTGTTTAACATATGGTCACCTGTGGTGCTTTAATGCCTCACTAGATATTTTTTAACTTTTGATCTCTCTAACTGGTAGTTTGGTTAAGGTTTTTTTTCCTCTTCAAATGAGAATTTGGGGTCATTCTATGGGACAAAATGTTGAACATGTTTCCTTAGTGTCCTTTGTGTCGTTAAAATGGAGTACACAAAAGAGCAACAAGGTGATCTTATCTTGACCTCTACTCTCATTCAGAAGGCACAGACAAATATCAAATGTTCCTCTATTGCCAAAACAAGGTGGTAAACTTCAAGAAAAACCTTCCTGTTTCTGGTTTTAAGTGCTTAAACCCTTATTACCTGAGTAGGAGTGGGTTGTTTTGATTTTTTTTCTTTTTAAGCTGAAGAAGAAATTAAGTGTTCATGGGAAATAGAACTTTCTCCCATAAGATCCTTTATTTCTGTATGAGTAGCTCTCTGTTTTTAGTAGAATTGATAATATCTGGATTCTTTTTGAAGGAAGATTGGGAGCTTTGACATCTAATTTCTTTCTTTAAGTTAAGAAAATAATTTAAGAAGTAAAAAAGCAAAAGTAAGGAAATTCTAAGAAATGCTCTGAGAAAAATTCTCAGATTTCTTACATAAATCTTGTCTTTAATAATTTGAAATTTTTTTCTGTGTAGAGTAATATTTACTATGAGACAAGAGACAGTGGGAGCTGAGATCTGCCAGAGTCTTGCAAGAGATACTTTCAGCTCTGGCAGAGCCTTGTTTTAGTTGTTAGGCCTTTACTCTCCTTGATGTCAGTGAGAGTCTTCCTAGTGCCTTTGTTGGATGCTGGGCTGGAATTAGTCTGCACATGGCATTTCCTTTCAAAGGCAAAGTACACCTTTATTTGCCAGAGTTAACAAACAGCAGCTACAGAACCTATCCCTAAACAGTTTGGGACTTTAGCCCCTAAATTCTATCGGTTAGACAGAGCAGCTCCTCTCCACTGTGTTCTGCAGACCTCCTACCGAGTCTAATTCCAGGGATGCATTTTATTTCCAGGAGAAATATTACCTGAGTAAAATTTGAGGTGGGACTAATGGATTCACCCTTAGACAGCGGGAGGATGTTCTTCACTTCTCAGGGCATAATGGCAGAATTCAATGATGCAATGATAAAAGTCAATATATTAATCCAATTCTTTAGTGAAATCCTGCATATTTTCCTCTCTTAGGTGAGTGAAATAGCCAACATTTGACTTTGTACTATCTAAATTCATCTTTTGTTAGTGACAGGTTAAAATTACAATCAGCTGTACAGTGTCAGTTCTATTGGAAATATGTTCTGGCATGGACAGTTATACCATGGAATTGTGGTTGGAGAGGTTATTAGTGCTCGGGTGGAAGAGAAATGAAACAAAAGGGCTTTGAAGCAGCTACCTTTGCAGTCTGCCTGCCTTTGTGCTGGGGGAGTGGATTTCCTGGGTTTAATGAGCTATTTAAGAAGAGGGAGTTTTGTCAAAACCCTCTTTTGCAATAGTGACTACTGAGGAGTGCTTTTGGACCAGCAAGAAATGAGACATTTCAGAGTTGGAAATCTTTCCATGGGATATAGTTTAACAATGCTGTTCCATCACACCCACTCTGGCCATTTTTGTGACTGGCAAGTTTTGAGTTGGGGGAAGGGAACAGCTTTCCCATTGGTCATAAAATTCACAGAGTATTTCTTCTGAAGACAATAAAGCTGGGAGAAGGCCTCTTTATTTGCTGTGAAAATCATCACCCTTTCCGGCAATATAACTCCTGAAGAAAAGAGGGAGAAGGAAGAGACAAGACTGCATATCAAAGCAAAGTGAAGTGTTAAAAGGGTCTGTTGCCTCAATATGACAGATAGGCCTCAAAACCTCAGACAATGTAGGCCAGGAAAGGAAAAAAAAAAAAAACAACACCATCGGACCTCACAACTAGTTTACAAAGCAAAATAAATTAGCATTAGAACCAGCCCTGGGCCTTCTTTCAGAGCCTCCTCTCTTAACTTTTCAGGAATATTCTGCAGGCACTGACACCAGCATCTTTCATAAAATCCAGAAGCTGCCTGAAGATGTCCTAGGATAGGATAGTGTGGGATTACTGTGGGATTGCTCACAAAGCACTGCAACCTGGATTCCAGGGGTTAGCAGTGTACTTGGTGACTGGATGTTACCTTAAATCATCACAGAAATGTGAAACAGCTTCTGGCCTGAGGATATTCTCAGTTCCAACCTGCATCTCTCTGTTACTTTAGTGTTAAAAAACTGATGTTAATTTTTGAGTTTATAAAGATATAAAGATAAGAGATCAGGCCTCAGAGTTTTGTTTAGGACTCTAACTACTCATGCTCTTTAAAAGTGTAGGAAAAGTAAGGGGCAAATTCTCCCTGACTTAAGTCAGTAATTTCACTGACTTAATTAGAGTTGTGAAGCAAAAGTAATTTTAAATAAGTTTTGAAGACAAACATTGTGTTGCACATAATGTTCTGTAAAGCTAAATTAAAAAAACCCCACCTGCCACTGTATTAGAAAATGTGACATAGATCCAATCCTGTATAATATTCCTGCCAGAAGCCTTGGTGTGGTGAGTGGGTGTCCTGTCCTGCGCATTACTGCAAAGTTAGGTTTGTGAAACTTGGTAAAATTTTCTGTTTGTCTGCTGGGTCTTGCTCATCTGTTCTTTCATATATGTTCAGATTATTCAAGCTGAAAAAACCAGAATAGGATCATAGAATTGGAACCTTTCAACTGACTCAAATTTTCCCTTCTGTTTTCAGTTTTGAGTGTTCTGCTATTCTGGAATAAAGCTCATTGGCCAAATTCTGTTCTTCCCTTTGCTAGTGTAAACTTTTCTATTCATCATCATCATACAGAAGGAATTGGATTTGAAGCAGAGCCATTTTTTATTCTCTTTAAGGAATGACTGGACAGGCAGAAGGACCCAACCTGCAGAAAATGTGGGTGGATTTCTGAGTGGCAAACCAGGGGAAATGCCATTGCCAATGACTGTGTAGACTAAAAGGGAAGTGATTAACTGAGATTTTTCCCAAGTGTTGTATGTTCTTTAGCATTCAGCATTTTACAGGAATGACCTCTAAGGAAGCTTGTTCTTCTTCCTTAGATTTGAGGGAATATAACTTCTTCCTTCAAAGACTAAGTGTGATACATTTACAGTGCATTTGGTCATGATGCTCTCAGTACCTGTCATCAGCATCAGAAAAATTGTCCTTATGCCTGCAGAGTAAATTTTTATTGAAGAAGAATGATTGAAGATTTGTCATCTACAGGAGAAATCTCTGCTCTGAATCAGTTCACCTGTTTCAAACCTTGTCCCCACCCTGTTTTATGGTGACATAAGTGCAGATCTTAAGGTGCACTTTCAGCTTTGTGAGCAAATTCTCCTGGGAGTTCACTGCTCAAACTCAGTGTTTTGGGCACACTTTTACCACAGGTGTGTGTTGTTTTCTCACACAGTCATAAAGTCAAGTCTACTCCTGTGTGAGTGATGACATAGCTCCATAAAAATCCTGAAATCAACAAGACAAGATTTGTAGCTTTTTCTAAGGTGGTTTTATTCTACTTTCCATCAAAGAATTTGCCTGTCATTATGTCTTGTGTGTGTGTGTGTGGAATTAGCACCTCACATTTCTAGTTGTGGCTTTGTTCTCTTCTGTGTTACAATTACTCCTTGTCTTGGCTGTGCTCACTCTCTCTAAGGGGAAGTTGAGGAGACAGGAGCAGTGTAAGGGTTAGAGAAGAGTCTTTTCTCTCAGTGTTTGTGGTTGAAAATACTGAATACTCAGTGCTTCCTCCTTCAAGTGTTCTGAGTCAGAACACATTGGCTTTTTCCTGGATCCTCAACACGCTGTGGGGTGCAGAGACAGGGCACTGGATCCTACGTGCTCTGCATTGAGGATCAAATCCCGATCCCTGCAGTTCCAAGGCAGGGGCAGACACTCAGTCGTCCTTCAGTCACAGAGAGAAGGGTGCACTAAAGCCCCAGCAGGTCTTTTCTGCAGGGCATGCATTCTAGTAGCATTAAACCAGGATGATAATCTCACATTAAATACGGAGATCTTCCAGGGGTTTCAGGTAGCATAAACCTCACAAATTTCATTTTACATCAGTTGAACACATGGTTCTACATTGATGTTGTTTTTAAAGTTACAGAGTAAAACTTGAAATAATTTCTTCCTTTGTTCCAGGTCAGTTGTGTAGATAACAGAGTATCAAAAGACCTGCAGGGCATGAGGCAGTGGTAGAAACTTCAATAAAGTGTTTTGTTTGTCATCTGTCAGGACACGAGGCCACAAAGCACCAGTAAGAGAAGATAACCATGAAATATCTGGAGATGGGAATGCCGTGGATTCAGAGCCTTGTTTCTGTAGCTGCTCCAAGCCAGACTACTCAAAGTGAGTGAACCTTTGGCAAGAATCTCTCCCAGGCTTAAAAGGATGAGATAATAGGAACATTTCTTGCACACTTCTGACAATATCTGGCAAAAATTACTTGCTTTAATAATTATCGTTTTCACAGTGAAATATTAGTATTAGTATTGATAATTAGTGCTTTGCAGCATGTAATGAAGAAATAACAAAATTAATTTGTCTAAATGATTTCTGTTGTGATCACCTCAGGTAAGTCTGAGCCTCATTTTTTTTTTCATCATTAAGAGCAGTGGTTCATATCTATTTAACAGGGAATAAGAAAAGCTAATAAATAACAAGTGTGATTCCTTCATTTTTGCCCACACCAAATCTCTATTGAAATTCCCAAAGGTTTTGTAAAGAGACAGAAGGATAATGCTCAGTGAACACAGACAGCTTTAAGGATGTAAAAAGAATTGGATTCCATCTAAGAAAATGCTGAGGGGTTTGCTCATGATCCAGCAAACAGCATCTGCAGTGAGTTTGGTCACACACCTGAATTCCCTGCAACACCTGCCTGCACAGAACCAAACTCACTCAGGTGCTTTCCCAGAGCTGACACTGCTGCAAGGGAAAATATTTTCAAATTATTTTATTTTTTGGGAAACCATGAAGAACAATAGTGCCCTTGCTTTTAAACAGAAAAAGACAGAGGGAAAGGAGTGAAGGAGGAGAAAGGAACCAACTCCAAGGAAACAGATTTGCTGGCACTGAACCTTCCTGGTCTAGCAGATGAACTAATATATATAAGAGGAAAAGAAGCAGCAGGAGAATTCCTTATCTGGACTTTTCCCTAAAGCAGGACTCAGTAGCTTTTAAATGTAGCCTTCCACTGGCCCACGGGCATTTGGGAGGGTTTGTTCCTATGGCATGCTGATTTCTCCAGTTCTCCTGGACACAGATATGCTCAATATCTTGTTGGACCATTCCAGAAAGGAGACACTCCCAGCTCTCTTGTGAATGCTCTGACCCTTGCAGGCTTGAAATTTGGAAAGTTAGAAATCTCTAAGCGCTTCTTAAGCAGCAGTTAGAATGTGATATTTTATATTACGTGTATAGATGTATGTGTGTGCAGTATCAATCTGTCCCAGTGTCCCCTCTATCAGAGGGGCAGCACAGAACAAATCAGGCCCTGCTCTCAGAGGCTGTGATTGGAATCCACAGGAGCACAAGGCAGGTAAGGAAGGGATGAGGAGCGGTGGTTTTTTTTGAGCAAGGGCTCTGCCATCTGTAAATCCCACAATTACTGAGCAATTTTGTTGCCCCTGTAAGGACTCCTCAAAACTAAGCTGCAAGTTTTTTTCAAAACTGGCCCTCTTTTGTTTTTTTGGATAATATTCAGTGAAGAACAAATACGGTTTTAAAAATACAAACTTTTTTATCTCCCAAAATTCTTATTCACACAAAGCAACAGCCTGTTCTGATTGGTCTGTTGAATTCTGTGGACTCTCCATGAACTAAAGTTGTGTTCAGCAGGAGTGAGGATGACTCTGCCCATACAAATTAGATGCATTATTTTAATACAGACAACTTTTCTATGCAGTTGCTTTCAATTCTCTGATGTCTGTTTTAAGTAATTGCTTTTCCACCAGAGATTGATTCAGCCCCTGCTTTGAAGATTTTTATTTACAGGCATGTGTGGAACAGAGCTGGGGTGGGAGGGAGGGAAAGGGATGGAACCTTCCTGGGATGCAACACTGAAATACTGGGAACATCTCTTTAGGGGAGGAATTGAGCATCCCTAATTTCTACTGATCTCAGTGCATGTCAAAGCTGCTCAGCACCTCAGAGGATCAAATATTTTCATACAGCAGATTATGCCTCTGTTTTCCCTCTTTTTCTTTTCCTTTTCCCCTTTATTGCTCCATATTTTTTTTTCATCTCATACAGGGTACAGATTTTTGTTTTAGGGATGCTCAATATTTATATTTTTTTCTCTTGTTCCTCGTCCCAGTCAAACCCCTCCCTCATGCTTGTTTTTACTGGTTAAATACGACTGAAGAATTGTTTTGTACTCCTTGACTGTCATGCAGCAGAGCCTGATCTGAGGCTGTATTAACAGGCTGTGTTACCATGGATCTTTGTATTCTTGCATATTCTGAGAGCTGCTACTACAAAGTGAAGCAAGCTTTTTCTTATCATCCCTGTTTTTAAAGCATCGACTCATTGTTTGATCTTGCAGATCTCATTTCAGTGTTCTGAGGTTTAGAGGGGTTGTTTCTGGTATAAAGCCTTACCACCGACCCCCTGCTGTGCATATTTTACTTGAACTTTTCCTAGGTACTCCAAAACTTGAGGAAAGTAAGCAAAGTATAGGTGGTGCTGAATACCACACTTTCTGTTTCATCCCAATCTATGGGACTCCTATTAAAAGCAATATTGGATATCACAAACTTTTTAAATATATCTGAAGTGAGAAGTGAAAGGACATTGCTTTTCATTTTCCACAGGATTAAAGGTCAAGCAAGAAACATAAGAAATAATCAACTGATCAAACGCAGCATCCAATAATTGAACCAATATTTAACTGCTAGCAAGGGAATCCTTCAGGGCAATCAGAACCTGTCTTTGTTAATCTGAACCCTTCCCTCTGAACAGGGAACCTGCCAAAAACCCCACAATGACCCAATAACAAGTAAAAATCTCTTCTCAGTATCAAACCTCCGTGCCCTCCTACCTGTGGAAGTGGATTGCACCGTTTTCCTCATCCACTCATAGGAGCTGTGCCTTTGGCTGTTGGGAGAGATTTGCTGGGCATTAATTGTATCTACAGGAGGTAACCCCGCAGCGGCGGCGGGATGCAGGGAGCTGTAATCAGCAGAGCTGTAGGAGCCCTGGCCAGGGGACGAGCCATTGATGAGGGCAGCAGCCACGGCGCTGGAAGGGCCTGGGCCGTAGGCGCTCCAGTCCTCCCGCTGGGGGCCGTAATGGGAGCCCCAGGCTGCCGCCGGCTGCCCGTGGGTGTCCAGGGCTGGCACAGGGTGGTATCCCATGTAGTCGGAGTAGGCTGGAGCAGACACGAAGTTTTGCACGGGCAGGTTGTTGCTGGTGCACCTTGCGGATCCCGGATACATGCTGGTGTCTTTATCCAACAGATAGCTCACGTACATGATGCTCAGAGCCTGCCTTTGTCTCGCTGGGACATCCTGCTCCTCGCAGGGTTTGTTTGATCTCCCTTCCCCTCCTCTTTCTTTCTCTCTTTTCTAGCCCAGCCTGGCTCTATAAATGACTCCTGCTAGCCCTGATGTCCCTTTACTACACATGATTAACAATGGTTTTACCAGGTGCTGGTGGTAACAGTTTACTAAGGTCCTGCCTGATGTCACAGATAACTGCCTGCCCCAAAATTACATTTGCATTCAAATGAAGGGCTGACCATGCAGGCAACCCCACCTTGCTGCTAGTTCCAGTGCTTCCTTTCTCACAGATCTTTACGTATTGCCAGCCCCGTTCTTTACTTTGAGAATGGGGTTTGAAATCTCGTGGTCTTCAAGCAGAGCTGAGTACGTAGTTAACCATAACTGTTCAGGCAGTAGAAATTGTATTTTTCTTGAGCAGTGCATGTCAGGATCTCACTTCAGGCACTCGGTTAGAGTTACTCAAAGCCTGGTGTCTGCTGGTCCAGTAGTAGTTCTGCTCCAATGTGCTCTATTTTTTAAAAAAACTAAAACCAAAGGAGCAGTTCAGTGTTTAACTGCAGCTCTTACAGAGCTCCTCACATGAGCATTCTTCTTGACTTCAGCTCTTCGTCTGTGTGGGAGAGCACTTAGAAACCACAGTAATCCTGACGATTTTACCATTACAAAGGATATACAAGAAGTCTCATAGTCATTTTGAGCATTTGTTCATACGAATAGTCTTGTTGATGTTAGCAAGCTATTCATGAGCTGGCTGCTTGCCACGGCGATTGAAGTTCCTCTATTCTAACCTCCAACGTTCACAGAAAGGGAATCTGTTATTGAGAGAATGCAGAATTTGTCACTTTCCCTGTGCTTATGTCTTGGTTGTGATATTGAAATGAGTGATAGTTTTCCCTGAAGGTTTTTTTGTTCTCATTGCTGTGCTTCTTCACAATAAGTAACACCTTTCCTTGGAAATATGGGGACAAATTATAGCTTTTTAGCTCAGGAAAGCAGTTTCCTAACTTTCAGGAGCAATCTCATGTTTGTAAGTAACAAATCACTATGAGATCATCTGTAACCGGGAGCAAGGAGAGAAAGTGTGGATTTCTTTTTTTAAACGAGATAGATACCTTAGCATTGTCTCTTAATGGGAGTTCACCCTGTTTTCATTCCTGTTCCTTTAATGATGTGATACTTAATTGCACCTTTATTAATGATCCGACTTGTTAAAAGGAGTTTTTCCTTAAACAGGTGCAAAGTATAATGAGTTTTTTCTTTGTTCAGAGGTGTATTTTTTCTCTGAGTCTTTTGCACTTTAACACCATTTAAACTTCCAGGTTCTCACTTTGCACACCTGACAACACCGTTGTTTCCTTTAGTGAGAGAATGGTGTCCTTAGGCTGCATTCACAACGTGCCTTGGGGCTGGAGTTGTGGAAAAAGCTTTTTTGATTGATAATTTCAGAAGCACAGCTACCTGCTGGGAGTATTTCAGATTTTCCTGCTGTGCACTTGGGTAAAATTTGTGCTCTTTTGCTTGTTGTGTTTTTGGGGGCTGATGTTTTGCTGGTGTAATTGCTCAAAGGTTTTTTAAAATCATTAGGTGGCGGGAAGTTGCCAGAAGCTGTTTCTGCTGCTTGCATATGTGAGCTTACTCGGATGCAATTTGCACATCTGTGACAGCTGGCCACTCAAAATTACCCAGCAGCGCTGCTGGTAAGGACTTCTCAAATCCAGGGAAGTCACTGACCAGTGTGTCATGGATCCGAAGTCCTTAGTTCTTCTGCAGCAGCAAAATAAATCACAGTTGTCTAATTTGGAATTAGGTGTCTCTGGACAGCCTGCCTGCAGTTACCAATAAATACGATTTTAATGTAGTGGGATCTTATTTTTTAACTCCAGTGTTTTTCTCCCTTCTCAAATTTAGAGCACTGCGGTTGCTCAGTAGCTCTTGAGTTCAGACTGTGTTGAAATAGTTACAAAGAAAGATTCTTTACATCTTTTTGTTGTAAGTTGATTTCATTTCCTTTCTTCCTCTTCAAAACTGTTGAAGCCTCATCCTTGCAGGCATTTCAGTGCCTCTCCTGAGTGCAGGTGTAGCAATAAATCAGCCAGAGGAAGAAGCAGCATTTGTTCCTTTACTGGAGCCCTCCAGCTGTCTGCAAAATGTTCTAATTACGCTCATTCAATGAAACTTTTCCTGCAGGCTTTATCTACCTGATATACCCCCAGCACAGAGCTCTGCAGAAGGGCTGGATCTGTCCTTGTTCAGTGTTCAGGAATGTTGGATACACCAGGCTCCAGTCAGGGATTCATTCTCTCCCACTGCAGCATTGTTCCATGAGGAACATTTTGATCCGTTTTTCACAATGGTATAATTTGCCTCATGAAGCTACTGAAAGCAGTAAAATAGTGATTATTCCTGTCTATTAGAAAAATGACATAAAAACACCTTTTGATGCTTTCAATACTACATGGATATAATGACATGGAAGGAGGTTTTTCCTCTTCCGTACTGCCTAAAGAAAGAACTTTGCAATCTGGGATGGTTAAACTGACAATGCTCTGCTCCTCTGGCCACACGCTGTGCCCACTAAGCAGGAAACTGCTTCCGTTGGATTCCCGAGTATCCTAAGTTGGTCTGGCTCCAGCAAGCCGTACTTTGGGTTTGGTTAGTCCCAGTTTTTATAATTGATCTCATTTCAATCTTACCTATTGGTTAAACACCAGTCATTAGACTGTAACTGCTGGTGCTGAATAATCACATATTAATATAGTTAATTTAAAACGAAACGTTTTCAAAAGTTCTCAAATGCAAAGTGAATGGAAATGAGAAATCATGCTGAGTTCTCAAGAGGGAAAAGAACTTTACTGAGATGATCCTAAAACACCTGCACCCTCGGGCCTCTCTAAGACGCATTTTTCCAGTTCTAAATTTGAGTAGTTTCCATTCTCTGGAGCTGGGAAGTGGTGTCCACCACAGATACTGGTTGGGAAAACATCTCTGAGGGAGGTTTATCAGATGATGATGATGTGGGCAGAGACCAGGCAGCAACACTGGGATGCTCCAGTCCACTTTGATTACTCCTCTTCTGCTACATTAATGAGTCTCCAGAGCTTTCCTTTGTCATGTCACAAAGCCATGGATCTGCTAAGGTCCTGTCCTTGTGTTTCTAAGCTCATCTGTCTCACATGGGAACCACATCCCTGTCCTGGGGTGCAGGCCTTCTCCTACACATCCCATTTTCTTTTCTATGGACTGACAGAACTCTAGTAGCTCTGTTTTATCTTTCTGAGCTTTTATTTTTCTTTTTGGTCTCCAAAGAGTAGCAGCACCCATTTTTGGAGGCGTGTTCCCGTTCCAAGCCTGATCCCTGACTCCAGCGAAGCAATGGGGACAGCTGGTGGTCAGCTGCCTGCATGGCAAGGAGACCTTTCCCGGCTTGCAGGGACCGTGACCTTATTCAGATTTCAAAGTTCTCAGCCTGCTCTGTTCTGTTTGGAACAGGGCTCGTGTCTGTCACATGGCAGCTGCAGGAAGCAGCAAAGCTCCTGAAGAATCCTGGCTTGGAATTCTGGATATGTTGCAGGGATTTTTGCTCTGATTTGATTAATGGTAACATCTCTCCTTTGAAACCTGAAGTGGACTATTATGGAATGTGCCAGGCTTTTAAAAATTAACTTTAACCAGGAATTTTCTGTTGAACAGAGGGCTAAAAAGGCCTGACAGGTGCTGCAATACAGAGTGGGATTGCTGAGCGGTGACAGAGCTGGGGGTGTGAGCAGGCAGGGCTGGGACACTCCTGCCATCCAACATGGCATGGAGCCACAGGGCTGGAATGTCACATCCACTGCACACCAGGGAATGGTCCTAGGAGGTGATGGCAGTGAGGAGCCAAGAGCAGGACTGTAATACTATAATCTTGTATTCTCTGAAGAGTAGCTGTGCTTCAAAAGTATTTTCTTTGTTAATCAGTGTATATGCTCTTAAAATAATGCCACCAACTTCCAGCTAACATATGCTGACATAACTGTAGCCTTTAGGATGGCTGAAGTAAGCAGCTGTCTCACAAGAACCCTGAGAACATTGCTAGTTCTGAAAAAAACAATCTCCTTTCCTCACCGTTGTTCTCTGTGCTTTGAATTTTAACACCTTGCAGTGAGCTGGATCTCCTTGGGCTGTGTGAGTCACGGCCCTGATGCAATGGGATTGGAAGTGCTGACATTCTGGCAGCCTTAACCCCATAATTCACTGCCACACCGGGGAGGAAACCAGCGGGCTCTGCTCCATAACCTTCCCAGAAGTGCAACCAGATCACAGCCTGTGTTCAGTGCCAGCTTCCTCACCTGTCCCTCTGCTGCCCACAGGAACAGGAGGAAAACCGAGCCACGGGCAAAGAGCTCCCTTGGGTCACTTCACACCTGGTGCACAACACAAGGTTCCAGTCCCTGCCCACAGCCCCCAGGCGGAGGGGAATTCCTGCTGTGAGCTCAGTGAGCAGCTGAGTTCAGCAAAATGGGGTCCAGCATTCCCATCCGTGGGATTTCGTGTTTGTGTGTGTGTGGTTAACACTTCTCTGCTGCTGGAAACCCAACCCACCTGTCTGCAGCTCCTTGAAATTTAGAAGAAAACTGTTATTTTTTAATATTAGGGCTGCTAAATCCTGTCTGGGGAAATTCTTTACCTTAGGTGATGGTTTTGAGAGCTCTGTGAACGCCTAGCTCTAGGGGCATATTCTGGATTTGGACACTTGACTGCTGAGCACAGACTGTATGTGGATTATTTTAATCGAATTCTTAACTAACATCACGAATTTTTATTTTTTCTTTTTGGAAATGTGTTTTTCCCCTGCTCCTTTAGTATGGAAAATAACCCTGGAGACGAGAGTGTCTCAGCATAGGCTGGTGATCCACAGGTACATTTCCTACAGCTGTGTAGTCACTCCTGAATTAAAGTCACCGAAATGGCCTCTCCAAAGTGACAATTCCCACTAGGTGGCACTTTGAATCCATCGCACAGGCAAAGCCTTGGCTGGCGGAGTACCTGCGAACTGCCACTCGGATTTGTACTTAGTGATTGACCAAGCTAAAAAAGGATCAATGTAGTGCTGCCTGCAGCAACTTTCACAGTTCCGTTTAATACCAACATTGATTAAATCCCCACCCCCAACTCCGTGTGAAAGCGCATTAGCACTGAAATGATCCCCTCTCCGAATACCTGCATCCAGCTTTCTCCACTGCCCCAACAATTTCCCACCTCCAAAAAAAAAAAAAACCAACAAAAACTCAAACCCTCCAAAAACCCCAAACAAACAAAAACCCCCAAACCCAAAAGAAACCGATTAAAAAACCCCAACGCCCCCAAAACAAAACCCCCAACCAACCAACTAATCGTTTCTTTCCCTGGAAATTAAACTGAATACTATTGTTCAAAACCCCAAATTTTATGGTTTTATTTGAAGTGTCCAGATCCGTGACAACTCCCCAAGCTCTGTTCCCATTGATGTTCAAGGCTCTCCTCAGAGTGCTGCAGGAGTTTGGAGTTTGCACGAATGAAATAGGCCATAAGCAAGGGCGAAAGTGACTGTGGGAGTAAGAGGCAAAGAAATAAATAACGTGGAGAAAAATGGGAGCTGCAAAGGGAAAAGTGCGTTGGGAGTATTTGGTTCAGTATTGTCTCACACGGGCTCAGGGTGCAGCACACGACAGCTCATAACCAGTTCACTGCTCACTGCTACTGATGATGCTTCTCAGCCCAAATTTTTGAGTGTGCAGCTGTTCGGTGAGAGCAGAAATGCTAAAGATCCTGGACAGCAGCTGAGGAAACCTAGAGGTGGGTTTTAGCACAGCTCAAGTCCTGTTTTGCTATTGCCACATTATTTAATGTTTAATTTATGGCAGTGAATCTGGAGCTGTTCAGGGGTACACTGGCAAAATCCTGTTCTTCACCATGATTTATGAACAGAGGAGCTCAGCTCGCTGAGAGAACTGGACTGAGTCTCTTCCAACGTCCTGTTAAGGACACGTGTTCATACTCAGCAGCTGAAATATGGGTTTGTGAGCATTAAGCTTGCATATGGCTCTCTGAGTGGTTTCTAGGGTTCAAAAATTACTCAGTAAACTCAGAAAGAGCCTTTCAGCTATTTATGTTGGCTGTGCCCTTTTGAGGGAAGCTACTCTAAGTAGTAGGCTCGCAATTGCCATTGTTAAAAATTCATTATGAACCAGATGAGATTATTAAAAATAAATCAGATACTTTGGGTTCACTTGTACTGGTTAGCTGAATGTATTTCTGCAAATCCTGGTATGAAAACTCATGGGTTGGAAACACTCGAGTTTGGTGTTAAAAGCAAAACTTCCAACATCGCCCTGAGAGAAGCTCTGAAGTCTCTTAGTGGGAGGTTTGTAGCTGTACAGCTTTAAGTGCACAGCACCTGCAATGCTGCAGCAAGAGACGGGCTTAAAATAGGAATGTGTGGGCATTTAATCTGTTTATTTGGGAAGTGACAATACCTGTGAGTGCCCCTTTGATGGGAGCCTCACTGTGCTGATCCATCCCTCAGAATCTGAGCGAAGGTACTCAAATCAAACAGATCCAGGGGCAAATGTTTTCCAAAAGGGAAAAGGCAGAGATGCTCCCCTCCCTGCTCTTCTTGCCGAGGTGCTGAGTGGGGGGGCAGTTGTTTTTAGCCCGGAACAAACGGCATGTGCAATTTACTGCTGCAAGATATTATTCCGAACAAAGAGCTCAGGAGGAGTTGGATAAAGATGTGATAATTGCATGAGTCACAGGCAATACAATGTTTAAAGAATCTCAGTCCTTGGGCTTCAAGGTACAATTGTCAGCGTAGTTTTTCAGGATTGTGCAGAGCGTGGTTTACTGAAGTTTTCTCTGACGTCCCCGAGTTTAAATTCTGATTATTTGGAAGACAGTATGCTTGAATAAATGCATCATTGCATTCGTTTTGCATAACAATCCTTGTTTCCACTTTTACAGCTGTATAATGGTATTTCATAGTTTTTACAGTGCCTGGTATTCGAGAAGATCAAAGTATTTAGCAGATATTTTCTATCTTTGTACTTCCAGCAGCGGGATAAATATTTCTGCTCAAATCTAATCTGTTATACTGGGACTTCTATGGCTGCTCAACTGAGCATGAGATAGTCTGGGGGTAGATGATTATCTGCATAGATACTTCTAGGAAGTAATTAGAACTTGCTTGGCATAATTATATGGAGTTAGGACGTTCCGAGAACAAAGAGTCATGGTTAACAACGTTTATTTGAATGTTTGCTGAGCGTAGGATCCTACGATTAATTAAATATAATATTAGAAGCCCCAGTTCATAGAATTCTCTAATAATGTTGGTTGTTTCGATGGCAGTAATTCTCTGTGTGTGTCTTTGCTGTGTGGACATCCCTTCCCAAAGTCCTGTCATGTCCCCTTTCCTTGCAGTTCCTGAGTGGAACTGTGGGTGTATGTGGAAAAAGAGCCATTTATGTAATTCTAATTATTTCTGTACTATTTATTTCTCTAGGATTGCTCTGATTGTAACTCCCGAGTGTTTTTTCCTGCTATATTTCCTTTTCTTGACTAGAACTATTTCTTTATTTCTCTTAAGGCACCGGAAGGAATCCTTGAGGTCCCAAGCTCAGTATGTTCTCTTTTTTCTCAAAGCCTTCCAACAGGATATCCCATTTTCAAAATAAATACAGCATTTTGTTTTTGGAAAACAGGAAGGGCAGGCCATGGAATAGATGGCAATAAAGATTGTTGCTGAGATGTCCAAACTTGGAACTCAGATTTTAGCAGAAGGTGTACAGATTGTGAACAGGAATCTTCCCTTTTAAAGGCTTTGAGGGAAAAGAAATTATGACAGGAAATGCTAGATGGAATTTTCAGTTTTTCCTCTAAAGAGATGTCTTCTCCACAAACAAAGCCACTTGAAATAGGGACTGGCTTGTAAACATGAGGAGAATTCATTTGTAAAGTAGGTTTAGATATTGTCTGCTGATCAGTGCATGAATAAAAGCTAAAAAAAGTTTTTATTACACTGCAAGCAGCCAGGGCATCTTATTCCTGTGTTTGTGGTGAGGGGGTTTGGGTTTGTTCTTTTTTGTTCCTTTTTTCCTTTTCCTACAACAGTCACGGTGCAAAAATTTAATGAGCCATCTGCTGAACCACAGTTTTGCTCTGTAAATCAACAGGGGAAAATAGCAGCCTCTTCCTTAGCAGAGCTATTCCTTAAATATGTTCAAAGCGGGATCTTTTTTATCGAAGTGCCATCACTTCCCATAATACAGCAACATTTTTAACATTTAAAGCAGCTGGAAATCTCAGCTGAGGTTTAGCTCTTGTTCAGTTGTGTGGGGTCACAGGATACTGGATGTGGTGTTATAGGGACAGATTGTCCAGGTTTTTATTAAACCATAAAAATTCCTTCATTGTCAAATATTTCCAGGCTCATCAAATCAGAGACAAAGCACAACATTTGATATATTAGTTGCTTTTCCATTAGCACAATTATGTTATGCTCATGTCATACCTGCAGCCTGAGATGGAAACATCCTTCTCTTGCAGGCTGCACACAAATACATCTCAGCACAGCTACATGGATCTCACTAAATCACACATTTGGGGGTTCTTGCCTTGTTTCTCAGGAGTTTATGATGAGAATATTGCCACTTTGTAATTGCAAACCTCATCTCATGAACAAATCTTGAATGTAGAAATTTTTCAAAAGGTTACTACAACTCAGATTTTCTCCCGTCTCATCCAAAAAGTTTCATTTTGTAAAATCTAGGCTTAAATACTACAAAAAATTCCCCACAAAACCAACCAAACAGGGTCTGGTATAGAAATAGCTCTGTAAGCCCGACTGTGCTTGTGATTACCCTTTTGTGTTACCTTGGGGGTTTTTGGTTGCTTTTAGATGTAAGTAGTTGTTCAAGGAGTAACTTGGTTTTGCTTGCTGGACAGAGCACAACACAAATCCAGTGTGGTGAGCTCTTCCTTGCTCCAGAAATTGTTGGGAAGGAAGCAGTAAAGAAGCCCTGATAGGTTTAGGTAGCCCTGAGAAAGACCAGTGAAGAGCTGCAGCTTCTCCTTGTGGCTCAGTGTAACGAATATTCCTGAATATATTTCTAATATTGCTGTTGTAAACAAGAAGAGAGTTGCACCCTTCTCCTGTTTGTAGCTGCTGAGTTGTGAGTGTCAGCCACAGGGGATGAAATTGGGTTTCAAGGCATGTCCCAGTGATATTTCAGAGCCATGGATGCATCTGACTTTGCCTCATGAATAAGCCACAACAAAAAGTGCTCCAGCTGGTGATCAGTGCTGCTTCCTCAGCAAATGATCCTGTTGCTATGAGACAACAGGGACTCTGGGCTGGCTGCAGTGCTGGTTTGATCCAAACCCCATCCAGAAGGTTGTTCTTGCCAGATGATACAGCCTCAGTGATTCCAGTATTTACAGGACCTGCTGGAGGCTTGTTAATAAAATATTTCTTCTATTGGGATGTCCCCAGAAATAGAAGGAACCACATTTGTGATGTAGATTTTCAAAGAAAAATGGCAATTGAAGGGTTGGCTTTAAAATGAGGTTCCAGATGGGAGAGGATCCCTGAGGCTTGGCATGTCATTCAGGCCTCATGGATCAGGGAACAAAAAGCTGAGGCACAAAAAGCTGCAGGTCTGTTTGGAGATCTGGTGAAACAGCAGAGGGAGAGGATTTCTTTATAAATTACTCTGTAAAATGTCAATATACCATAGCAGGATGTAAAGGAGTTAGATCAGAGGATACTGTAAGGGGTGTAGGAGACTTCTAGCCCCATGTACTCTTTGAATCTCTGGTTAACACTAAATGATTTAAAGGTAATTATAAACCAGCAGTCAAGCCATGATGTGTTTAAATGAGGAAGTCAAGAATGAACTGTGGGTTTGTTAGTGTCAACAGAACAGAGGATTTCTTCCTGCTATTTCCAGGTCCATCAATTGAAGGTTTATGCAAACACTGTTTTGCGATAGAGTCTTTGAGGTTGTGATAGTGAATTTTAGAACTGTTGCATCTTTGTCTGAGAATAATCAGCCCGAGCTGCTTCATGCACTTCTTGGCCATGACTTTGTCTGCTGAAATTCTAAAATAATGTTGTGTCTAAGTGTGAGGAGAAAGGTATTCTGCACAACCAGATACGGGGTGGTATCTTTGTCAAACCAAGGTGTTTCATAGCTTTGAAACACAACTGGCGTGCACAGCTCTGGAAATGGCCTTCCTGAGCTTCTCTGTTTGGAGGCAGATTGGAATTCAACTACAGAAAATCTTGACTGGTCTCTGACAAGGAGAGGTCATTCAAAAGGCGTGAGTGTTGTCTTCTCTGGGATATCTCCACCCAAACTCACCTGCACTGTGCAACTGCTCAGAAAGAGACTGGGAGTGCAAGAACTATTTCAATATATTCCTTCCTAATTTCAGCTGATACCAGTGCTGCTTTGGGGAATAGCAGAGAGAAAATGAAACATTTGCAGATTGCTTTTTTCTTTTTCTTCTACTCTGTCCTTTTTTCCCTCTCAGGGATGGTGTAAATATTAGCAAATTTAAAAAGGCACATTATTTTGAACTGATCTTCATTTCACGATAATTAGCAAACTCTAATGGCCTTTAGGAAAAACCCTTTCCATTCCATTCTGTTTGATTAGAGAGCCCAATTGGAGGATGGAGAGAGAACAGAACTGCTTTCCTTGCACATTTGCTGCATCATAGAGGAGAGGGGAGATATTTTTGCTCCCTTCTGGTGATACTGCAAGGAAAGTAGCAGAAGCAGAGTGGCTCTTGCAGGTCCCTTCTTGCAGCACAGTATTTAGAAAATAAACTTCTACTTCAGAGTTTGTTAATCCTTAAAAGGTTTGTCAAGATTGCTGGAGTCCACACCAAGTGCTCAAAATAGCTCTGCTGCACTGGCAAAAAATCATTTGCTATTATATTTCCTGTCATGCTATGTTTGTGTGGGGGGTGCTTTTTGGGTCACTCTCCTCACAATTAGGTAGTTCTGAGAAGTTGGAAGTGTCAGTCTGAGCCTCAGATTGTTGTTGAAGCTCCCATGAAGTGCTGTTGGGAGCAGGTCCAGATCCGCAGCTCCATGTGAGGGGAGGGAACAGGCTCATTCCATGTTGTTGGAGCTGACAAAGAGACCGGTACCTGTTGTGGCTTTGAGCCATGGCATCTTCTAAGTGAATAATGAGGGCTGGAGTTCAGAGCAGTGCTCAGGAGCACTCGAATTAAAGGAGGAGCCAGCAAAGCCCAAGAAATGGGGCTGAGGGCTGGGGTTACCTATAACAAATACTGGCCAAAGCAGTTTCTTAGGTTGTATTTTCATGTCATGGAAATGGTCCTTTAAAAACCATAATGAGACTGCTCTAAGCTCAGTAGGATTTCAGCTTCAGCTGAGCTACTTGCTCCTCCTGAGCTGAGTCACCTCCACATCCACCCCCTCGTTCTCCCAGAGTGCTGGGATCAGCCAGGCCCTGTTCCACCTGCTGCAGGCTGCTGTGTGCTCCTGTCTTCACAGCCACCTTCTCACAGGAGAGGGTGAGGATGGGCTGGAGGCTCCTCTCCTGCTGCGTCCCCCGGGTGGTGTCTCTGAGAGGTGGATTCCCCACCCTGGGCTCCGTGGGTGTGTGATTCCCCTGCTGAGGAATGCCCTGGAAAACAAGCAGCAGTGCTGGACAGGGGCTGCCTTTAGCCCCAGACTGGAACATTTCAGAGCAGAATCCCACAGCAATGTCAATTTAATGTAAAATAAAATTGCCCCAGACCCCCAGGCATAGCTGAATCAGATCACATCACTCTGCAGTGTCTCCTCTGTTGCTTCCCAGGAGGAATTGCCCATCCTGGGCAGGTTTTTGGGCCTCTTGCCCCTTGTTTGGGAGCACAGTCTCCCAGTCTTGTCTTTAAATGTCAAGAGTAGCCAGCAGGGATCCTGCTGATCATCACAGAGACAGAAGTGGCAGCAATACTTCCCTCATATCTGGAAGTTTGTGCGGATAATACCATGTCACTGTAATCCTCATCCCATGAGATCCTCCTCTGCTAGGAAATAAGGATACCTGAGGTTGTCCTGATGAGTTAATGAATGCAGCAGGTTCTCATGGTTTGGGACTGTTTGGTCCCTATTTACCAACTGTGTCTCCATAACCGAGTGCACAGGGAGGCTGTTCACTTTTAGAGGAGAACCTGTGCTGTGATGTTTGACTTGCAGGAGCAGTTTCCAGACACCAGCTTATGGAGCAAATCCATTAATCCAGCCCTTTTTTAATGTACTGACTAGTTGTTTGCCACTCTTTACCGCAAGTCAGCTTTTCCAATCTTCACATGACCCTCATCAATTTGGTTTACTTCCCTTTCTTCAAGGAGTAGAAATTTAGGCGCAGAAAACCTAATTGCCTCTTTCAGAATGTCAGGACTGCAGTTTTGAATCCCTGGGATTTCTTTGCCTGGGTACACAGCTACCTGGGATCAGAGCTAATGCTGGCTGAGGCTTCTCTGAAAGGGAAGGAATGAGATGTTGCTGTTCCTTCTCTTTCTCTTTTCACCTATATGGACTTAGCTGAAGGGAATTGCTATTTTATCAAAACTTAAAGATTTACCTTTAAGCAACTGCCATCATCATTTCAAAAATATCTTTGACTTTCTAACTGCAGGTTCTTAATGAATATTGTACAAACCATGTTGTGACAGCCACTCCCCGCTCCCTGGACTGAGCTCAGAAAGGAAGAGTTAATCTGTTATTATCATCAGCATCTTTTGTTCCAAGGACTTGGCAGTTTGGGACATGCAAAAATGAATAAAACTGATTGTCTGCAGCACTGGCAGGGGAGTCAGATGTCTCATTCTATACCAAGAGTGTGCAGAAGTGCTCGGTGACACCCTCTCACTGACAGACAGCAGGAGACACAGCTTGTATTATATATTACAGCTTTTAATATTTTATCCAGTGCTCTTGTGTAACTGCAACTTTTACATTTGTGATTTGTGGCTTTGGAGTTGCAAATTTTATGGCTTAAGCTTGCTGTAGAGTGCTGAGAAGCGTTTGTAGCTTTTGTTGTAGGGAGCAGAGGTTCTGCTAAACATTTACCATGTAATTCCTGAGGTAATTGGCTACAAAGATTTAAGGGATGTTTCTCAATTGTACCGTTGTGTGTGCCTCCCTCAGCCTTTCAGAGGAACCAGCTTCTCTCGGTGCTCAGCCTTCCCACAGAGAGCTTTACCAGATTTGCAGTTGCAGCTCAAACATTTGGCAGCTTCAAGAAGGGTCCCCAGTAATTCTGAGGAGTTTTTGATAGTATTTGTCTGATAAAAGTGGAATTCAAAGCTGGGACAAGTTGGGAATTCCTGACTTCAGTGCTTTCTCCCTTAACATTAATTGATCTTTTGATGAGCTATCATAAGCATTTCTCTTTTTTTGCATCCAAGAGTGCTCCTCACTGCACAGGCAGATGGTAACTCTCATTCCTCCTGCCAAAAAGCTCGCAGTCTAATAGATAGTGCAGCCAAAAAGTGGGAGGAAAAAAGGGAGAGAACATAATTGATTGAGTATCACTTTTCAGACAGCAGGAGAGTTAGAACAGAAGCATCACGTAAGAGCTGGATGGGAAGGACATCTCCAGCTTGAGGGGATCCAGAGAAAGTGCCAGCCCAGGGCAGAGCTCAGGCCTTCAAAGCTTTCAAATCAAATCCTCTTGTATCTCCAAAGAAAATCAAAGAGAAAGCAATCATTTGTTTAAGGTTAAGAATACTCAGCCTTTTCAACAGAAAATCCAATAGAAGCAGCCTCCCTCTGGATTGAGATGGACTACTGGGTCTCTGAACTCCTGTGGTCAGTGAGGACACTGAGGGATTTTATTCTGTGAGCTCAGCTTGTTATCTCAGTGTCATGTACAGTCCTGGCCTAGGATTTTATTCACCTCTCTTCCATCTCCAGAGGGAAAGTTATTCCTACCTGGTCACTGTGAGCTGCTTTATGTGGCTCCCTTACACCTCTGCTCTGAACCTTGGGAAATACTGGTACCACTCCTAGAAATGCTTATTCCTAACCTTCCTTTGGATGAAAAGGTTGTGTTTCCAGAGACAATAATTTCTAAATTTGTAAGGGATGAAATGAATGTTCATCTACATGAGAAATAATAAGTTTTATTCCCAGACAGCTGGGAGCACAGCTGCATCATCTTCTTTCTACATGTGGTCATGAAATACTCTTGGTTTCTAGGAAAACAAATTCTGGTTTCAGTGCAAACCAAGATTCCTGGTACTGTGCACAGTCTGGTTCTTCCTGGGGCCTGGGCTGGGTGAACATGAGCAGCTACTGACCCCAAAATGTTGTCACCAGGAGGAATCACTGACTGCAAATGGTCCTTGGACTGATGCTTGCCTACACCAGGCTGTCCTGGGGATCAGGTGAGGAGAAATCAAACAGCACAACGGACTGTCCCTGAACACTGATTTCAACTACAAAATAAGTTTACCTGGAGATGTATAAGCTGAAGGTCTGGCTGGGTATTTTTTAATTCTACTTTTTTGAATAACACTACAATTGAGCTGATCTCTAACAAAGAAACAATGATTAAGCAAAGTCTGCTGCTTATTTTGATGAATATTTTCTTTTTTTCTAGAGCAAGATGCCTTCTTCTTGCATACTGAAACACCTTCCCACTTTGCATCTGTTATTCTTAGCACCAGTCCGGTTGATATAAAAAATAATGTAAAAATAAACATAAGAGTAAAAAAGCCCCTCAATTTTCAGACTTGAAATGATTCAAAATTAATGTTTTAAAAATTTTAAGTATCTAATTAAATTGATATAAAGTGAAATATAATTCATGAAAATCAAATTTTGATGCAAAATTGTTCTGATCAATTCTGAGTCTGAAGAGAAGAATAAAGAAAAGTTATGAAGTAGATCCTTCATGTTTGTTACCTTTTGGCACCATGACCCACCAGAGCTCTGATGTCA
The DNA here is from genome assembly GCA_013397865.1 of Struthidea cinerea. Classification (NCBI taxonomy): domain Eukaryota; kingdom Metazoa; phylum Chordata; class Aves; order Passeriformes; family Corcoracidae; genus Struthidea; species Struthidea cinerea. The sequence goes on from VZTI01001917.1 coordinate 208,955, forward strand.
TTCCCCGAAATCATCTCCTCTCCCACATCTCTTGGACAGCCTGCACAGCTCTGCAGGGAGAGCAGCACTGAGCTGTGCAGTGGAGCTCTGTGGTCTCTGCTTTCTCCTCACTTACAGACACACTGTGACTCCTCAGGGTGGAGATCTGCTCAGAGACACAGAGGATCAGGGAACAACACCTGCAGGGCTTTTCCCATTTAGGGAATTTTCTTGGAGGCAGCACCGTTCCCTGTGCAGAGCAGCCTCAGTGTCCATCTCCTCACCTCGACACCTCTCCTGTTAAGTCAGGAATGGGCTCCAGAACAGAATTCAGCAGGAGCAGCAGAGGCAGACTCTCTACCCAGTCCCAAATTAAAGCTTGATTAACTCGTTAATAGGATTATATGCAGGAGGCTGCACTCTGTGAACCAGTGATGTTCTTTTCAATCCCATGTCCCCAAATCATGGAGCATGTGTCACCAGTAATTGCCAAGTGCTTATGGAGGGCACAGAAATGCTTGTAAAAATAAACTTGGGCTGGCACACAGATTACATAATGGCAACGTCCATGTCAGGGGCTGTAAGGACCTGTGTCACTCATGACTCTGCTGCTTCAAAGTCAGATGTCACAGCAGTCGAACAGCACTTAGAGAAGCTCTGGGAGACAGGAAGCGGGAACTGCCAGGAGCCTTGTGCCTGAGGAACTCACCCTTTGTACTTTACACAGTCTGACAAGGCCCAGACTCCCTTTTTGGGGGGTTTCCCAAGGGAGTTGCCTTTCTTCTCCCCTGGGTAGCATCGGAAGTGAGGACCTGGCTGCCACAGCCACTCACCACACGCACAAAGGTCTTCATTACAATTCCGGGAAGGTGCTCTGAGAGGAGCCAGTGGGGAGATTCTGGCTGTGCTACAGCTCCTTCCTGCCACTGGAGCTGACCTGATGTGGCAGCAAAGCTGCTGAGAGGCTCCCAGGAGGAATTCTGCAGCTGGAGGGACATGGCAGTGGGTGTGTGTCACATCGATACTTCAGACTGCAGGGACATGCCCAGGGCACATCAGCCGTGGAGGGAGGAACTCAGCAGGAATGTTCGTACCTGGACTGTTACCAGTCCTGCGATGGTGCCACTGCAGCTGGGGACATAGGAAAGCTTCTGGGTGCAGCTGTGACTCGCAGGAGGTGTCATTTTCCTGTGGTTATTCCTCCAGGATACAGATGGATGAGCCACAAACTCAGAGCTCCTCTGCCCCAAAGGCTGCTCGGTGGAAAAGCTTGGTTCAGACAGTGATATTTAGTTAATTTGGTTCCTCTGAAAGGAAATGAATGTGTTTAGGAAACAAAAGTAAAGTCTCCAACAGGGATTGGGCCTTACTGAGCCCACAAAGTCTCCAGGATCGGCTGCGTTCCCTCATCCTTTCCAGGCAATGTGCAAATGCTACAAGTGTTGCAAACCCACTTGACTCACAGCTCCTCCCCCACTTGACATTTCAACTGAAGATCAAGAAGAGGAGAAGCAAATCAGAATACCTGGATTTAAATCAGCTAAGCCTCTGCTGGTACCACTTTGCTGAGTAACTCAGCTGAGCAGAGAAGTCTGACCCGCAAAATCTGGGGGGTTTTTTTGTGCACAGAGGTACCTTCATGAAACATTTATTTGGAGTCATGTTCACAGTGGATCTGTGTGATGTTACTATGGGTTGTGAACGTTGAGTTCTGTGACAGGAGAACGACTTTGGAAGAAATTCCAATATCTCTGTGGAAGAAACTTCTTTATACTTCCTTGGCAAAAAAAACCCCAACAAACAACAACCAAAAAATCCCAAACAAACAAAAAATCCCCTTAAACAAAACAAAATATCACCCCAAAAACTACCCAAATAAAAAACATCCAAAAAAAGCAAAACCACAAAGCCAACTAACTTCTGGGAACATGAAAGTACCTCAGAGTACATTTTGAGAAAATTGGCTATATTTTAGCTCCATATTAAGGAACGGGGAGAAAATGAGTTACAGATTTTGAAAAAGCATTACTTTTCATTGTTCAGCTTCTGGCTTGCTTCACTTTATCAGCACCTGTTGCTGGAGGGAGACAGCACATTCAAATCACAGACCAGTGCCTTTAGACCGTGTCTGCAGCACATGGACAGCCTGACACAAGCACACAGGGAGCAGCACTCACTCACTCACTCGTGGTTTGAACCCCCACCACCAGACAGTGAAGAAATTAAATGGTAGTGGAGAGAGACTTTTGATATTTTCACCATGGTTTTTTTGTTCATTCTTTGTCCCGCATGAGTGCTTGTTCAGCTGACTCATGTTCCCCTTCACCCTGATCATCCACTCTGCCTTCCCAGCATCATTTTGTTCCACATAATCTTCCTTTCATGCTTTTCTCTGCAGAACCTGAGTCATGTTCCTTCTGAACTTCTGCTTCCATGGAGTTTGCCAGCTCTAAGCCATCTCGGCCAACATCTTGAGCTTTTTGCAATGTGTAGCTGTGCTGCTGCAGGGATGAGCAGCATCCTGACTTGAGACACTGTGTTCCTCCTTGTTCATATTCCTCATTTCACAGTTTTTCTTGACGATCCAAAAGACAGAGCTGCTCTTCATGCACAGCACAGAAAACAGCCACCCACCTGTGCTCAGTGTCTGCCTTTGGTACATGAGGGACCCCCGTGACTGATAGTGAGAAGTCCCTGCATTCCAAACACTTGATTTTCTTCCTCCTCTCCAAAGTCTAGCTGTGGAAATTGCAGTCACTAAGTTGTTTGGGCATTACAGAGTTCAGAACTCACCCACAGCCTGAACCACACTTAAATACTAAATTCTGAGGAGGTCCCAGACAGCCACAACTCTCAGAGTCACAACTCGAAGACAACAAGGTGTTTTATTTCAGTACCTTCAATCCATTTTTAAAGCAAACCCCAAATTTCATCTCTGTTTTGAGCTGAAAACCATCAGCACTGCAAAACTTATGCCTGGAACACTGGGTACATCTGAGACACAGCTGAGATCTGGAGAAGTTTTTCTTACAGGGCCTGCCAATTCAGTCAAGTCAAGTCTGCCCCTGCCTGCTTCCCTGAGCTGAATGTACCTGGCAGATGGACACAATCATAATGTGAGAAACAGACCCACAGTGGGAAATGCAGGACAAAAATATTGCTGGATGTGTCTGTGCCACACACCAAAAGCTCTCCACTGGTTTGTTTTCTAGTATTTACTTATCCCTATTAAATGAGTTCCTTAAGCTTGTTTGGAACTCGGCCCAGTCAAATGCTGACCCTGCTTGCAAGAAATATTTTTCTCTATCAGCTACTTGAGCTAATTTTGGTCACTAATTTATGCATCTCTATACATAATGATATCTACATAATGTCTTTTGGAGAAACATTTGTTAAGGCTGACAATAGCAACTGCCAGATATGTTGTATGTGGAGTTATTTGCAGTGTTTGCCATCCTTTCTAGGGAAAATAGGTTTTGTACTTCTCCACACTAAGGATTTCATCAGTAACCTTCATTTAGAAACTACAGAGCAAGAACAGGAATACGACAAAGAACAGAATTCCCAAAGCACTAAATCCTGAGCCATTGGCCTAGCCAGTAAATCCCCTTTAAAGAACAGAGATTCCAGAGGTTTGGAACAGTGCTTAGTCCTCTCAGTGGAAGAGTAAACATAAATACCAGGCAATGCATTGGATCATCTTATAGGTGAGAGGACTGAGCATTTGCATGACTTTTTTATCTGCTTCCTGAGCGTGTCTGAATAAATTCTGTTATATTCTGACATTTCTCCCTCTTTTCCATCCTCAGTTATCACATTTCATTTAACAACCTTGCCATGGACAAATCTGTGGCTGCTGATCTGACTCCCTCCCTCGTGTGCCCCCACTTCCCTTTTAATTGCTGCAGAATGCCAACGTCTTTTTCCATACTAAAAAATAAACCTTTCCTTTTGAGCAATTGGCAGCCTGGTGCCCGGATATTGCTTGGGTACAAACCCGTCCATTTTACTGTGACACAAGGCTCAGCCCTGGCTAGTTTGATGCTGGTTTCAGGGGGCACAGGGACTGGTCAGGCAGGACTGCTCTGATTGAAGGAGCTCCAGGAAAACTCTAAATCAAAGGATTTGAAACAAGTGGGCACTGCAGCAAGCATAGACCTGACAAGCCTGGTTAGGAGAGAAGGTTGTTGGCAACAAGCATCACTTGTCATTTCTGTTTAAGTAAGAAATGCAGCACTGGGGTTACAGGACTCACAGCCAGCCTTTCCTGGGCCAGAGGACCTGGCAGCGGTGTTCCTGTGATGTGAAGGCCTAACCTGAAGACCACTGGCTTATTTTACACAGCCTAAACACCATCCATGCTCTTGACTTAGTCACACTGACCTGTAACTGCCCTGCCCCAGGGAAATGGGTCCCTGGCCAAACAGCTGCCTAGGGGAGTTTGGGCCCCTGGATAAGGGAAGAAGAAATAAGGGGCTGCAGGCTTTTTGTAAAGTCCTGTTTCGCTCTCCAGCCTGAAATCCTCGACCATTCCTCTGCTGCTGAAGGACGAACGCAGCTGAGCCCAGAGAACTATTCACAAATACAAAATGAGGGGTGTGGAGGCAAAGCTTATCTGCCTCTCAAACACCGTGGAGGTAAAGTGCATCCCCATGTGTGACAAGTGACGTTAACTGGAACTAAATATAGGGCTGCCTACTGCACACTGATGGTATCTCCTGGGGTCAGCTGAGCTGCTCTGCCTAATTTTGGCCTCCTGGGTCTCTGGAGGTTGTTGTTAGCAAAAGGCAGCAGTGCTGTGGTGGGTGGAGCAGTTCCCTTCTTGGATTGTCAGCCAGAGGAGCCTGTGTCCATCCTGTCCCACCTCCAGGTCTGCAGTGTCCATCCTCTCCCACTTTCAGTTCTGCAATATCCGCCCTCTCCCACATCCTCTAAGTTTAAACTGATGCAGTTCATTCCATGGATAAATATTTAAACCCACATTTCCCCTCACTTGAGGGAGAGTTGTCCCTTTTAGGAGACTGCGGTTGGAGCAGTAGGAAGGTTAAAACAGTTACAGACACAGAGTTTCTTACATCCCAATAGAAAACAAATATGTATTTCCAAGCCTCAAAAGTAATTTGTGAATGATGTTAATGTTCAAGCAGCTCTGTCACTTCTCTTTGGTCAGTGTTATCTGCAAAGCCTCTTATTTTCATGGGGCATCCCTTCATCCTGTATTTCAAAACAAACCTTGTACTGGAGTAATTAGTGGAGTCAAATTGGAATGATTGAAATCTCTTTTTTGGATGAAATTACCCCCGTGTCCTCTGCTTTAGCATCTCCTTCATCTTTTCTGTGTCTGCTCTTGAGAAGATTGGTTTTGTCCTTGCCTCTCTCTCTGTGAGACTTGAACCCCAAACTCCTGCAGTGGGATTCAGAGATGATAAAGTCACCCTGGTTTATCAGTTTAGTGACCAACAGAGCACCCCAGAGAAGTTTTAGAGCCCAGCATGACTCAGTGCATTGCTAAAAGCTCTACTACATCAGAGCCTCATCCTAACCATGGAAAATAAACTGCATCTTGGAATGATGTTCATTCAGAAGCTGGAGCCTGGAGCATCTGGGAATTGGTTTAGTTTGCCTTTGGGAAGGCTTCAGTACCAGCAGCTAGGGAGTGATTCAGTGGCAGCAACAGCTTGTTCCTCAAAGATTTAACTCAGTGTTTGTGGTGCTTCCAGGGATAAGGAAATCGTTTCTCCTGATTGCTTTGAATAAATGTTTGATGAACACACAAATAGCTAATGTAAAAGGAATTTAAATGTGTTATCCAGAAACAGCTCCCTTCTATCTCCCCATTCTTCCTCTGTGGACAGAACCAAGAGCAGAGCCTGCACCCAGCGCAGAATCACTGCTTTGCACCTGGCTGAATCTGAGGCAAAAATGATCCAAAGGATGAAGTGGGAGGATGTGAAATCTGCCAGGTCACTTAAAATGTACAATCTTTAAAACTGGAGAAGTAATTCAGATCATTAAGAAGAATAATAGTAAAAAACCTGCAGATGAAGGAACACATTTATCTTGAACTAGGGAAGCTGCAGAACTGGCTGAATTATCTCATTCACAAAGCCCTTGTTGAACTCGGTGCCCGGAAACATTCTGGAATTATGGAGTGACCTATTTTGATTTCACCAGGGGATGAAGGAGCTGCCTTGTCAGTCACCTTTGTGCAGGAGTTGTCCTGATTAAGAGGCATCACAATGGGAGCCGCTGGAACTCCTGCTAAACTTATGGCACTGCCATGGAACTGCCTCTTCACTGAGAGTATTTGCATTTAAATGGGCAAGTCAGAGACGCTGAAGTGCAGCGGTGGTGCCAAAGGACAAAGCCTTGATCACTGAAAATTGCACTGCCTGCCCAATTGTGCTGCCACATCTGGAATATTCACCTGGAAGAGACAAGGCATCTTCAGCTCTAATCCATAGATCCTCCAAATACAATTCAGTTCTTATACAGGAGACCTTGTCTTTCTCCTCAATGTGGTTTTAAGCTACCCTTAATTTTGTTATTTGTTAAATGACAGGAGGCCAATTTCAGACAGAAAATCTTCAACAGCTCCAAGTTTTCATGAAATCTGTTCAGAGCCACTGAGGGTTTAACCACAGTCAATCATCCTCTGCTGTCACCAAAAGGCATTGATGGAGTCTGAGGGACTGTGATGAAAGGAGGGATTTCTTATTTTCCCGGCTTCTTTGTTGGAAGAATGTAATTACTGTAATATCAGTAACAAACTATAGAGAAACACCTTCCAAGTATTTTTAAAGTTACTCAGTACTGAAAGATGCAGTGGATGATCTTATTTTTAATTTTTTTGCTAGCCAATAGTATGTCGCTGTTACGTCCGAGGCGCATAAAGAAAACGCCACAGAGCCCAGGCTCGTGAACAAGTGGAAGCCGAAGCTTTTCTTTAATAATTTTCTGACTACTTTAAAGGATAGATGGCAAAAAGTGTGTTGAGTGGCAATAGGTAATTGGTTCCTCAGCCATCCACCCCTTGAGAGGATTGGCCAAGTCCTAAGATACCGATTCCAAAATATTTTCAAAGTCAAAGCCATAACAGTCTTGCAAAACAGCCTGCGGGTGCGAGAAGTTTATGGAACTGTGACCTTGTGTAAAATAGTTTACATAGGAAAGACAGTCTGCTCACAGACTATTGAGAACAGGCTGAAGAATTTTTCTGCTTCTGGCTTTTTAGCACCTACAATAGTACAACTGGAATTCTCACAGCCAAGCTGCAGGTTTTCATGAGCTACCATGGGTGGTTTTGATACCAAGGTGTCAAAAAAAGTTTATGGGCTGGTTTGTGTGCATTGTAAATACACTTCTGCTCTTCACCAGAAGAGTTCAGAAACAAGAATTTTTATGAACTTACAGAATCTGAAAACATTGATTACCTGAACTATGTGGAATGAGATTGTGCCAAGGCCTGGGAGGGCACAGCGTGAAGCAATGACAACCCAGAGATCCCAATTAGGCAATGGGTTGCAATAAGTCTGGAAAGCAAAATTTCCCCGTAAGGCAACTTTAGACAAGTACGGAGAGTGACCAAGTAATCAGTGCCCACTTAAACTGTGCCCAGCAGAGCATTTGTGAGTTTAGCATCTGACCTGTCAGGGCTGCTCAAGTGCCTTCACCACGGAGAGCTCGCTTGACTTAAAGCTGTCAGAGGAGTGTCAGCCCCCCAGGACAGAAGCACAGGGACAGCAGTGCCTTTGCCATACCCAAACCCTTTGGCTGCTCCTCAGGGACAGATAATGTGCAATATAATTGCATATTTAGAGATGAAAGGCTGACCAGGGATTTATTAACAGCCTGGGTAGCGCCATGAACCCAGCTGACTTTTGTTACCTCTAAGAACTCGGCTCAGATGTAACTCCACATCACACTGATAGGAAGTTCCTCTGAGGTGATCATGGCAGCTTTTCTCAGTAGATTAGGGCTAAGCTTGACAAGCATTCTCTCGTTTGTGCCCAGCCAAGCTAAATGGCAAAGTCAGGAGTATTTCCACCTGGCCAGATTAAAGTTCTTTGACTGCAGAGGGGTGGAGGCAAAGGCTGAGCTGGCCCCTGTGCACTCCCCATGAGTTCAGACAGGTGCCTTTAACAATTTCACGTTCTCCAACAGTTTTAAAGGCTCCTTTTCTAATGGCTTGTGGTGCTTTATAGAAATCTTGTATTTGAGGAGCATCAAATCTGGGATCTACAGGAGGTACACTCAACACCGGATCAGCAGCTGGATGCTGCAGCTGTTGGCAGAACAAGGTTTGGGTGGAAGCTGCAGTGCTCAATCCTACACCAAAACAAAGCCTGGGCTCAGTGCACAGCAGCTGTGTCCAAAGGAACAGGATAAAACCCATCGGGATCAAACCTGACCCAGGGGAAACCAGATAACATCAGCTTTCATGGATCCAAGGGATCTTCATGGAAATAGCTGTTCCGGGAAAGAATGGGGGAAGCTGCTGTTTGTAGAAGGAATTTAACACGTCTCAGCCTGGGTTTGCTTTGTCCCTGAGATCAGTCAAGAGTCCCCCCAGCAGATCTCATTCCAGCTGGGAATGGATGAGGCTTCAGCACACGTTGTCCTCTCCAGAGGGAGGAATTTCATTTCCAGCCTCTGAGGCCCATTATAGCTCAAAATTCCAGATGGGCCATGTTTGTCTGAGGGAACTTCAGTTTCTCTGCTTTGCTCAAGGTCTATTTGAAGTCAGTCCATCTTTGAGGAGAAATTTGGAGTTTCACAGAGATTAAGCACAAAGAACGCCCATCTGAACAGCTCTACCTGTTGCATGAGTGAATTTCTCTGGATTTTAAAACATTTTAACCTACTAAAAGGATCCAAAATACAAAGAGAGTATCACACATCCCACCAGTGCAGGATTTATTTGAACAGCTAGATGATTATGAGTTCAGAAAATAATAGAATAATTGCCAAAAGAAAGCACCAACTGTTCTATAGAGAAAGGCACTGACTATTAGCAATATTCTTCAGGCCATTTTACTTTAATTACATCTCATTTTACCCTATAAACATTTTGATAAAGTAAATTGGGAGTCTTCTTGATTTTTTTTTTTCAAAACCTCTGGAACTCAATTAACAGCCTTTGTCTTCAAAGTCCTGGACAGAGGAGTTTAGAAACTGAAATAAAGAAGCCCATTGTAAAACATAGAAGGTGCAGTTCCCACCTGAACTCTCCCCCAGCCAGTTTGGCAGTGTCAGGACAGAATTTTCATTGCTTTGACTGTGCTTGTGTTGCACTGAATTAGTTACAGTCCAGGGAGCACTTTTAAATCCCACCCCAGAACATGAGGATTAAATATTACTCATCAGTTTTCTGAAATTTAGAAGGCAATTTTGAAAAAAAAAAAAAACCAACCCAAACCCAACAAATTAAAGTCCCCTGTGAATTCAGGGCCTCCAAAATTATTTATGTGTATTTATTTTTGTGAATTTTTGCATTCAGCCCATTTGGACCTCACTGTTTACAGTGGTGATGCTGCTCCAACAGCTTTCTCATCAGCTTCTCATTTCTCTTTGACGCTGCAGGTTTATTTTCAGCCAATGTTTTAAAATTAACTTAATATCTTAATTATTGGATATTAAGGTAGGTCCCAGGTCACAGTAGCCTGCTTTCCATAAAACATAATCACTGTTTTGAGAGTTTGGCATTTTAAAATACTTCATGCCAAAAAGTTCTCTTAAACATGAACATCTGAATGAAAAAATTATTTCCTACAAGCTGGAGGTTTCTCGTCTTTCCCCGATTTCCCATCCTTTTCTCTTTGCTTCTTTCAAACCTCTCCGTGTATCAGGAGGGGCTATCGTCTGTCAGCTCCTGCCTTTGAACTGCCAGACACCAATCTCGAGTCTGGATCACACTGACTCAGGGGAGAGACAAAATTGTCACCTTTGCGTCTCTGCCTGAGCAGTGACTGAGTGGAAGAGGAACACAGCTCCCAAAGGGTGCTGAAACACTCGTTAAGAAGCCTCCATGGGGTGATGCAAAGAGAATAAATTAAATTAAACCTGCAAATCTAGCCTAGAATTTGGGTATGGGACGTTCCTGGGTGCTCAGAGCCCCTGGAAGCCTCTTCTCAAAGGTGCTCCTGGGCTTTTTATTTTTATTTAAAAAAAAAAAAAAATCCAAGCGGTGCTCCAGTTTGCAGAACTCTGTCGCATCAAAATAGCAAAGTGAGTCCTGGATCCCGAGGGGAGCTCTCCTGGTTCTGTGTCGCAGCGGGAGCCCTGCCCGGGATGCGGGATCGCTCTGACTTTCCCGATGCCACCGTTAGATGTCCCTGGGAGACCGGCGTTCCTCCAGCCGCTCCTGGCGGGCAGCACTGCGGCATTCCCGCATCCCGGGGCGCGATGGAAACGCGGGACAGCCTCGGGGAGCTCAGCCGGGGCTCCGGGGAGGGGACCAGGAGAAAGAGGATTCCCGGTTCCTTCCCCGCTCTGCGCCTGGAAAGCAGCAAACCTGTCCCAAGCATTCCCAAAATTTTATCGCAGGTGTAGAGCATTTGGTCCTCTGTTTAATGAATGCTGCTTTGCTTAAAGTTAATACACATTTGTCTCCTTGATGGCCCGAAAATAACAAGTGCTAAGTGGAATTATTTTGGAAATAGTACCCAGGCACCTTTGGAGCAGGAGCTGGGGTTTGCCGGGATGAAGTTTGCTGCGCACAGGGATCAGGGATTGCCCCGAGTGCAGGGAGCAGCAGAATTTGCTCATCAGGGAGAAAAGAAGGGTTCTGGCCAGGATTAGGGATTACATTTGGCAGAGATTTGCTTTGTTCTCTGGAGCTGGAGCTATTGCAGGGCTGCTCCTGAGCCTCAGGGCTCTGGGGACGTTGCTGTGGTGTCAGGGGACAAAGGCTGTGGTCATTCCTGCCTCTGGTCACTCCTGCCTGGTCATTCCTGCTGTTTGCCACTGACTGCATGATTGCACATGCCAAGGGCTTTGGGACCAGAGAGATTCCCTTTGGCCATGGAACCACAGGAACATTCACCTCTCGCTGTGCCTTGTCAGAAGCACTCAAACCCTCACCCAGTCCTGTCAGGTGAATGCTCCTGCTGCAGTGACAGGTTTGGGGATACAGCTTCCCATGCCAGAACTGCATTCACTGTCTTCTCACTGAAACAAATGTGGTTTAATTGTTTATGTGGATATGCTGAAGCTGGCTTTGTTTCTGTAATGATTTATTAGCTAGGTAGGGATAAATAAATTTTAAAAATGAATTATTGGTTCCAGGTCAGCACTTGGTTCAGTAATGACTCCCGTTTTTCTCTAGAGGGGTAACAGAGTGAGTGACAATTCTGAAAAATATTTATGCTGTGAGCAAACACAGAGAACAAATTCAAATTCAGCTTCTGAAATGAAAGAAAATGGGAGGAAATATCTATTAAAAAGAGTTAATATAAATGCACATTCCGAGTGAATGTTGCCCTTATGGTAATGTTGCTGTTTGCCTTTGTAATCAGGACTATTTTTATATAACCCACCTCATTTTTTTTGCTCTTTGGTTCTTCAAATACCGTTCTCACTGTTTAAATTTGTATGTATGAGACTGTGTATATGGCTACATCCACAGTACTGTAGAATAAAGGCTACAAAGTTTGCTGTGCAGGAGATAAGAGATTTGCATTACTCGTCTGGTAAAGTAAGATGATAAAATAGGCCTAAAGAAGGCAAAATCATTTTATTCCATATGCCTTTGTGCCATTCACCTTGGGGAAAATGAAATAGAACACTCCTGTGATTATAAAAATGGCAGAGAAGTAGGATTACAGCAGTAGAACTTACTTATGCCACTGTAATTCAAACCCATCCTTTTCCTTTCTGATATTTCTGATATTTCCAGTGTACGCTCCAAGCAGGCAATAAATACTTGGAATTGTTTATCAGTGAGGTCATCCCCAGCATGGCCAGCTCATGGAATTACTTCCTAATGAGATTATTAGGCCAGTGTTTATTTTGTGGGCTCTGAACGGCCGACGTAAACTTAGACATTGTTATTTTGCTGTCAAGATTGTGTCTGAAGCTCATTTTCTTTTCCAAGACTTTAAATCTAATCTAGCCCAGCTCCCAGAAGCATCAGGACTGTTTGTGTTGTAGAGATCTTCATTCTGCACGGGGCAAAAATGAGCTTGAGCAGGTTGCCAGCCAACTGCATGTTTTGTACTGATGAGGTAAATGAAACACACCGCAAAAAATCAAGAGGAGAACTGGGGGTTCTCTTTTTGGATGTGTTTTCATCCAGCCTCGTTGTAAATGTGGTGATTTTAGATGAATAAACTTCCTTCCCCAGTGAAGGTGAAGTCTTCTACAGATAGACAGGGTTATGCAAGAATTCTGCCTTTTAATGGTGTTGATAAAGTGCTGCACAGCAGTGACTGAAAAAATCCCACAACTGAGCAGTTGAGATGAGGAAGTGCTGAAAGATTCTGTCTCCATGTAAAACCACAGGGGAATTTTGCAAAAGCAACATTCAGTTACACAGGGAGCAATTTCAATTTTCAGGGCTGTTTCTCTTGAATCCATTTGACTTGTCTGTGGAATTTTTTTAAATGCAGTTTTTTTTAAATGCAGAAAATCATAATTGACAGCAGTTGTTTTATCAAATCAACCACTAACTGTCTGTGATTATGTTCTAGAGACTGAATATTAGTCACGTTTGATCTTTGTCCTCACTAATACAAGAGTTCTTGATTCCTGAGTTTGACCTTCAGTACTGGTGAGAGGAACCTGCAGGATTCTGCACGAAGCTTTTTCTCAGAGCTAAATTTACTTCGTGCTGCTCCACTGAAGCGTGGAAGAGCAAGTAAATGTTGATAATGGCTCTTTTGCATATTCCCTCCCCTGTTCCTGTCTCAGACACCTCCTTCAAGCATGCAACAGAATGTGCTGGTAAAGAGCCGTCCCTCAGAATGCCTGTGCCAACTTTTGGAGCATGGTGTCTCAGAAATATTTCAGTTCCTATCAGCAGTGGCAGTGCTGGGCCATAGCATGGGATCCTCCCTACAGCTTCAATCAGGGCCGATTTGGCCCAGCAGGGATTGATTTGTTTTGCAGAGCATTTCCTTAGCCAGGTGCCTTTGAAGGTTTCAGGGCCAGTGCAGGATAAGCAGAGATTTTTACCTACCCCAAAATTCCCTTGATTTTTTTATCCTGTTTTGAGGTGCGGAAGCTCTTTGAACTTGAACTTTTTCCTCGCTACAGCTGAGTTACTGGAGAATCAAATTCATCTCCAGGAAAAGCCATGAATTATTTTGGTTCCAGTTTTTCCAGGATCTGTTCTGTTTATTGAGACCTTGGGTATACAAAGAGCAAAGTTAAAGGAGCTCCTCAGTGTCATGGGATGGTCAAAGCATTAATCCAAGGTGGGATTCCATCTCTTTGCAGTTGCAGTTCATGTTCATACTGGTGTAACATCCTGTCCTGGTGTAAAATGAGCAGCTTGTTCTCCAACGTGTTCTCTCTGTACCACTTTTTCATGGGTTTTGTAGCATTTTGGGTTATTCTTTCCCTTAAGAATGAACTTGGGAATAATTATTGCCTTTTAGCATGGAGCTTCCTAGAAGCTTTTTTCTTGAAGAAACATTTGCTTTAATTGTTGTGAGATTAATAGGCAGGGAAAGGAGATACAATAAGAGATAATGTGTTCATATTTATAAAATCTTTAGACAGGCTTCAGCGAGTTCTCTAATTAACCACAGGAAGACTTTATGGGTGCTGAATAAATTAACATAAAAAATAAAAGCCTTGGTCGATTAGAATGCCTGAAATCAGGTTATGTATTGTTGATCTTGCAAACAGGGGTCAAATGGTCAGGAGAACCTAAAAGGAGGGTCTGGTTCCCTTTTCCTTTGTGAGCAAAATATCAGGTGGCTCACACTGATTTACAGTGATGTAAGAGGATGGGGTGTCTCCACTTCTTACAGACTTGAGAGTCCATTAAGTCTACTTTAGCTCAGTGAATTTGTTATTTTCAAAGGTATTTTAAGTCATAAAAAACCCCAGGAATCGCCCTTTAAATGAAGGCAGTTTGACTTTGAATCCCAATGGGTTTTTATTTCTCCTCTAATACTGTATTTCTTTGACCTCTTCTAAATGTGGGTGTTCTAATTACCCACACAAATGCTCAGCTCTCCTTTGGCTCTTACTGAATTCCTGCAGGTCACCAGCCCTGGCTCGTAATTTCATGAGTCACTGCTGAATGTGCACAACTGTTGGGAGTTAGGACAGCCTGACCCTCAGCTTCAGCACGACATCGTTCCATGCACTCTTCGGAGAGGTTATTTCACAGCAACCCTTCCCACCACAGGCCCCATGCAATTTTGTCATTATCTGGAATTATAAATGCATTTGCTGGGTAGGAACAGCAACCAGCAATGTGTCTGTACCTCTCACTGCCCTGCCAGTTTTCCTCTTCCCAGATTTGCTGCTGGAAAGCTGCAGGTGGAGCTGATGCAGAGTCAGAACCTTTCACAGGATCTGGGAAAAGGAGGGGTTGGCTTGAAATTACTCTTCAAACACGATCAAACTGCTCTGGAAGATTGTTCTGGTACAAGTATTAATCTGCATTAGCATTGATGATATTATTAATGAGGGGACAGCAAGAAGCTTATAACCTTATCTCTACCGTGTAGGGCTGTAGATAAGAGGATGTAAACCTTACTGAATGACCACTTCTCCTCCATAATCCACAGCTTCCACTAGAAGCTTCTCACTTCATTTCCAAACACTGAAAACAGTGCTTCAGAGATGCTCTTGGTTATTTAGGGACACGGAGTTATTTTAGACACATTTGAATCCTGTGCCCTGGTCAAAGGACTGGCTGACCTCAGGCTGTTTAATTTCTCTTTCGTTTGTTTATGGCAACCAATTCCCAAAGGCAAAGCCATTGTTTGGATTATTTTGCTGAGTAAGTCCAGGGCCACGGAAGCAAGCTGATAAACACAAGATGCTGTATATATTTAGTATATTCCTATAAGCTCCCAGTGCAATGGAGTCACCTGCTGAGCAGCAATTGAGAGAGTTTCCAACCTGTGATCCTGGAGGGATGAGCAGTGTGTGCACTGAGGGTGACAGTGAATTGCCCTTCAAGAGTAGTTTCAATTAAGTCTTCGAAAACAATCTATTTTTCCGGTGCTTTTCAGACTGAAGCATTCCTCTCTACAGAATTCCTTACAGAAAACTGGGTATTTTTCCCTGCTCTGGAATGCAACCTCTTCTGGAGAGCAGAGTGGTTTGAATTACTGAGTGGCTCTTTGAGGAGAGCAGGTGAACAAAACAGTTTTAACTCGAAATGCAGGAGGAGGGAAAGCAAAATAATCCCTTAGGATTTAATCCTGCGAGGGGCGAAAGGAAATTCTTTGAAGTCAGCCAAGATTTATTTGCTTGTTTGTGACCTGCAAGGCCAGGAGGGACCTTTAGATCATGGAGACTGTCTTGGTGTGTGACAGAGCTTGGGATGTGCAGGGATGTGCCAGGTGGAGTTCATTGGCCAAGCCTGGCTCCAGGCAGGGAATATCCAGGACAAATGAGTTGGGATGTGCAGGTGGGAAGTGTGCAAAGCCATGGCCGAGGCAGAGCTGGTGGCTGACATTCCCCAGTGGAATATCTGCTGCGCAAAGCCGGATCCCAGTTTTCCTGCTGTTCCCAGACCAGTTTGCTGAGGTCACTCTGCCATTCCCTGTAGTCACTGTGAATCCTGGGAAAAGCCAGTGCCACCAGGGTATGGATGGCCTGGGGGGCTGCACTGGGATGGGAATGGAGCTGGGAGTGCTGTTGGAATTTAGCTGGGACCTCATTTTACTCCACATTTTATGAGCTTATAACCTTAACAAATCTGTGGGAGCCATTTACTGTCAGAAAGATAGAACTCCCATTTGTAGACTTAATATTTCAAAAGATTCCCTTTTTTTGGTCCCCTTTGCTACCTTTTTATGGCTCATAAAGAATGATTTGGTTTTCCTGCTTTGTTTCTGTTGTAGTTTATGAACCTGCCAGCTAATAAAATTTCAGGAAAATCTAATTCCATTGAAAAGTTCAATTCAATTTTTTTTAATAGGAGTTTTATTTGAACACCCTTGTTTTAACATAGCTGCCAGCAACATGAGCAGTTTTAGGGTTTGTTGGAGAACACATTTCATCTCTCATTCCAAAGATGTGCTGGATTTTAATAATTTCCAAGGGCAGGAGTGGATGCTGAAATGACAAACTGCTGTTGCCTGCACAAAAGCCTCCAGGCACCCTCACAAAAGCATTGCCAGCAAGAAGATTGCAAGCAAGGACATTGTGCCTTGGAAGTACTGTGGGAGTGAAGGAAAAGGTTGGGATTCCCTTGCACCCATTCCGTTCTTGCTCAGTGGACACCAGGCTTCGGAGCTTATGAATTAAAAGTGTTTTATCTGTGCACAAAAACTCTTGTAAGAACCAGAAATCCCCTGCCTCATCTCAACACTGCTGGCATTTTGGGAATTTGAGAAAGGCCAGGATCTCTGCCTTTAGTGGAATTTTGAAATATTCTTTTACACAGCAGTTGCCTCTTGGATCTATCTTAGCCATGGTCTTGCTGCAGCAAGAAATGTTTATAAATGACCAAAATCTGTTCCAATACTAAAAAGCAAGAAAATAGATCTGAGGGAAAGCAGTTTTAAGGGAGGAACTTCCAGAAAGGTGGCAAGTCCTGATCAATAATAGTATATATAGAGCTGAGTGCATTTATCCCAGTCTGAACTGACTTCTTAATTCCAGCTGGAAATTCAAGGAGGAATTGTCAACATCTGTGCCAGGAGCCGTGGGGAAGAGACCAACCCGAGATCACAGGGCTCTTTTAAACCTTCAAACCTTTCCATTAGCACTCAAATGAGTCTGGCAGAAAGGGAGTTGGATTGCAGCGTTTCTCAGGGCTCCCAGCTCTGTTACTGTGATTCCTCGGCTGTTTCAGTGAAGTGGGCCCAGCTATTGTGCGGCGGGGTTTGAGTCTGTCTTGTCAGAGGCAGAGTTCAACTGCAGCGTGACAAAGGGACTCTCTCTCCCTTTAGATGTGCATTCAAGTGGCTGGGATGAAACCTTACACTTTTCCCTAAAAAAGTCAGTTATCCAATTCTCTAGATGGATTTTCAGTCCTAAAATCTTCCTGATTTTAATGTCGTCTTCTCGAAAAATCCAGCACATTCTTATTTGCCTTCTGCAAGTCTTCTTTAAAGGACTTTTCCTCTGCAGACATCATCTAACACAAAACAAACCTTTCCCTCCACAGGCTCTTTCATGTAAAAAACTGCAAAAGTCTGAGCAATTTAATAAATCCATACCCATAATCCATAACTTTTCCAGGAAAGAGCTATGGTAATTTCTCCTTCCTGTGAAGATGAGTGCCTCACTTTGCAAGTAGTGTCTACTCTGAATTGATCCAAGTTGATGTTTTACTGATTTTTAAAGTTTCTATGCATTTTCTCAGCCCTGTAAGATACGTGAAGCAGTGAAGATGCATTGAAATGATCTTGCAAATGTACACACATTCTTATCTGTGTGGCAAACAAAAATATTGAAATATGAAGTGTCATTATAACATTTCCAATTGTTCTGTGAGCAATTCACCAGCAAATGTAAATATTGAAGCTGTGTTAAAATTTCATTGACTCTCTTTGCAATCCCTTTCATCCCTCATTAAAATGGAGCCCTAACAAGCATTCTTTGCAGGCATATGTGACAAACTTCTCCCGGGAAGTAGTTTTCTTTCAACTTCACACTAGAAATGTTTTGTATGATGCTTCCTGTCACTTTTGAGGGTGTAGATTTTAAAATAAAAGTACAATACTAGTTCTTCCTTTTATGGGAGTTTATCTTGAATAGATCTTATGCTCATTTCCTCTGAAGAATCATTCTGGAAAAAAAGAAATTTTCCTTTATGGCAAAAATTCAAGTTTAGAACTTTTAATTTTTATCAATAAGAGCTGGTTTTGCCAACCTGATTCCAATTGTCTTCTTGCAGGATCACTTCCCTAATTTCATCCTGCTATGACTTAACAATCACATTTGATGATGGGGACAGGAATGAACCAGCTGCAGAAATTCTGAAAGCTGGGTTTGTACCTGTTCCAAACACCACCTGGGCCATGAGTGGCCTCTCCTTGGTCTAGGCCTGCCCTGATCTCCTAAACTTCTCTGTGCCTGTTTTTTTTTAGGAGAGAATCTTTTGCTATCAACAATAGCCAGAAATGTGCCTGATCCCTCCAGAGCAACAGTAAAGACTGAGCCCAACCCAAAAGGAGTAACTGGGAATGGCGAGGTGGAATCTGAAGTGTGGGAATAAAAACCCAGCAAATGCAGCCTATGCAGTGTTTCTTCCCAGATTCCAGGCTTCCATTGAAGAGTCTTTAAAAACAAAAGGAGGGTCATGAATCCATCTTGGGATTTATGCTGTCCTTTAGAGGCATTTTTCATATTTTTTGAGATAACTGGTGCTGTGCTCACAGAATGTTTTGCAGACTTTGTCTGCCTTTAAAGAAAATTGAATGTGCTTCCCTACATTGTCATTTGGTTTGAATTTCCTAAATTTCCCAGCCCCCAAATACCATGGGGAACTAAAATAATGAAAAACTAGAAAGCCAGGCCATGGTCTGATGGGCTGCTTTGGTTTGCTGCCTTTGTGGGAGCTGTTTGTGGATTTCCCTCCAGATGAAGACCCCTCTTCCCCAGCACCGTTTGGGGCACTTTGCATGGAAACAGGAAAGGAGGGAATTTTCTGAAGGACAAATTGTGCACTGAATCTGAGGGAGTCAAGTGATGTGACTGTGTGCTAATCCAGGTATCAGTGCAGCTCTGTCTGGTGGGTGTCAGGGGGACTTAACTAAATCCTGGATGTCGCAAAATTTATTAATGTCACAGCACCAAGATCCTGCTGCCCTTTCATGGATTTTCCAGCTCCCAGGAGGACTCTCCCTTTTCAGGTCTTTTCCCATTGTATCAGGCTGGAGTAGGGCAGCATGAACAGGGTGTGCAGACTGTTCCACTGCTCTTTACTCACAAACTACTCAGTGAATAGTTAGTGTTTAAGCCCATTAAAATATTGCTCTTTACTGAATGGGGTTAAACCAGAAAAACAGACGGGTGTTAGTCTTGCTGAAATGAAGAACTCCCTGACACCTGTGTACTAAATGAACTCTATTAATAAATAGATTCTTGTTAATTGTACCACCCTTGGGGTAATGTTAGGAGGAGGGAATTACTGAGCATGATTTAGGGCAACATTACGTTACATTTTTTCTTTAGACAGCTGCGATCTGCTCGAATCCAGAGAAAATTTCTGCCTGTATTTTGAATAGGTCACATTTGTTCCTGGGTACATCTGGAATGTGGTTTTCTCTTTGTCAGCTGAGAATTTTCTTTCTTCCCTTGACTGGGATGAATGTTGGCTCTCAGGGACACAGAGCTGTGGGGTCAGTGCTTCTCTGTGGCTCTTTAAGGAGATTTGATGCAGGACCTGGCCCCAGTAAGATGCAGGTCTGTACTCCCAGAGCAGAGAGAAGCAATGCATCATGGCCAGCTCCAGAACATCTGAAGAACAGCACCTTTTTTCTCCTCAGTTCTTGCCTTTTCCTTCCTGGAAGGAAATAATGGTCCAAATGCAAAGAAGAAGACAGCCTCACTTTTCTTTGCAATCTGTTGGCACATCCCATTTATTACAACATCCTGAAGGCATCTGGGATCTCACAGACTCGAAGATTAACATCAAGGCCGAAGAGTGTTTCATCAGCACAGGAAAATCTCATTCAGCAGAGGGATGCTGAGTCAATAGGTCTCAGTGTCTGAGATGGCCATGAGTCATCCTGACAGAGGAGGAATTGCTGCCATAACCTCCAGTGCAGTTTGGATTCAGAAACAATCCATCACCCAGGCAAGGAGTCATTTGTGACGGCCAGATTTGGATCCAGCTCTTTCTCCAGTGCTTGGGGAGATGAGGGTTTGGCTCCACTCCACCCTCCTGTCCTTCTTTCATGTGGCTGTAAAGTCATGCCACACTTTCATCTTGATGTTGTGTCAGGAGGGGCTTTTGGTGCTTGTTTCAGAGGCTTTGGGGAAAGAGAGGAATGCAATCCTGTCCATCCCAGATGTTTCAGCAGATAAGATTAAGGAACCCATTACCTTGAACCCCACATTGCTGATTCTCACCCCCTTCCACCTGCTCTCCTTGCCTTACCCCGCTTGTCTTTGTGGTTCTGCTCCCTGCTAAGACGGCTTGTGACATTCTAGCTTGGGGCGTAAACAGTGCAAGGCTGGCTTTGAAAAACATACATTAATAAAAGGTCAAAACTCTCCCAGAAAATAATAAAGTTCTTGGTTGGTTGTTGATTTGGTTTTTTTCCTGTTGTTTTGGTTTGGTTTTTTTTTAGTGCAAGTTATGAAAAACAAATTAACCTTTGGGATTTTGAGGAATTCACTGTGACAATGGTCCAGTTTAAAAATAACAACTGCTGCTCCAAGATGAGTGTCCAGAGATGCCAGGTTTGTTCTGTTGGCCCTGAGGATCACTGAGTGTGTAGTCCTAGCTTTAAAAAGTCATGCTAATATTGCTCCTCCTGGAAGGGCAGAAGGCACAGCCCTACGTGTGGGAGTTCCAGGGATGAGTTTTCTTTAGTGGCAAAACAAGGACTTCATTATGCTCCTGGTCTCTTTGATCCTGCCTGCTGTCAGGTTTGAATTTTTGTTTAACAGTGTTACAGAGGAGGAAAGAAAGACAAGAGGGAAAAGCCAGAAATCACAAAGTTTTCACAGTAACAACTGTGAGCAGAAAAAAACGTGGTAAAAGTATACTCATCATGTCTGACTCAGACAAGGATCAGTGTGTTATTGACAGGTGCTTGGGCCTCTTTCCCCCCACATGACATCAGAGAGAAAAATTCCTGCTTCATCTGCAAAGGAGAAGACTCAGGTTTTAAAAAACATTCTATAATGATTTCAGAAATTTGATTTGATTTGACTTTCCAGAGGATCATGGCATTATGAATCTTTTTCCCAAAAGAGATTCAGGAAGTGGACAGTTCACAATTAATAGAGTGGACATGATTAACTAATGCCTAATATCACTTTTTAGAGGTGATAAATGCATCAATTCTGCCATGAGAGAACACTGAGCGCTGTTTGTTGTCTGACAAGTGAAGCAGAGGAGCAGGAGGGAAAAACAAAAGGCGCAAGAGTATCTATAAAGCTGTGAGATAAAATTGCCTGGGAGTTTTCTTAGAAAAGCCATCTTAGGCTTGTCTTTACACAAGAAGAATGTCATTTGTTTTGTTTCGCTTTGCTATGTGACATCAGTGTTGCCACATCTTTTGTTTGGATGCAGACAAAAAAGTCATTAATTATTAGCAGACTTCACTTTCCACCATTCCCAGAGCTCTGAGAGGCTCCAGGTGAGTCACCAACCCCATCTCTACTGTTTGGAAAGGCCAGGCCTGTGTGGCTTGGGGGTTATCCTGGTGATTTCACTGCATGCTGGGATAAAACAATGACTCAGACTTTGCTGGAAGGGACCTCAAGGGATCTGAACTCAACCGTCCTGCACAGAGCAGGGTCTGGCCCAGCAGTCAGCCCTAAAATGTGTCACAGAGAGGGTTTAGTCCTTCTCAAGTGCAGGATTTGTCCTCAGTGAATGTCATAAGGTTCCTAATGTCACTCTTAATATTTGAAAGAGTATTTTTGCCTTTGTTTGGATGGGTCAGATCACTCTGAGTGCAATCACTGAAGTGACGAAACCACCTGTGGAGCTGCAGTTTACCCTAAAAGTGTGCAAGAGATGGGCTTAATCCTGTAGTATCCTTACCATGGATTTAGCCAAGAGCCCCCTGTGGACATCTATTCCTACCCTTTCCTACACTGGGTGTACAAGCATTACTCATTTTTCACAGAGTATTACAGGTCCTCACTTCAACCAAAGCTCCTTCCATGTCCTCACAGGGCTCGGAAGAGCTGAGGGAATAACTCCATCTCTTTATCTCCTCTGTGGTCAACTCACATTCTGAGGAAAAATCTCTGGATCCTGAAGGTGAACATTTTAAAGCTCAGAGGAAATATTTCTTCTTTATTGGGTGTTATTTCTGCTCAGTGAAGAAGAGGCTGGAATCAGCCCCGGGGGTCTGTGTGGATCACGTATTCAGGGTGAGCATCATGAGTGACAAACTCTTAGGAAGAATATGGGAGACTCTCCTAATTTATTTCATTATCCTGACATCTGGCATTTGATATTATGACAGCTTCAGTCCCGTTACTTCCTGGGAGCCACAGCCCTCTCTGAAAGGCTCCTTGAGGAAATCTGGACCAGGAGTATTTAGAAGCCACGTTACTCTGCCCTTGTGGTCGGTGCAGATGTGGAGTAAAGTCCTCAGTGACTGCAGAGAGGAGAGGAACAGACAGGTCTCACTTTGTGCCTCAGTGCACACGGAGAGAGGTGAAGTGAACTGCCACAGCTGTGATTCCCTGAGCTCTGGTTCCTGAGCCCCTGGAGGAGTTTGGACAGAGCAGTTTCTCCTCTCGGAATTTTAATGAATCTCATCAGGCTGTAGGAACAACTGCTACTCATCACTGACTGTGGTGACAAAAGAATGGTTATTTTAAGGCCCTTGCAGGGCTTCTCCCACCCTCCACACAGAGCCAGCTCATCCCAGAGCAGGCAGCAGGGGACATTCCATGTGCTGGGAGCCTCTGGAAGCTGTGGAATACTGGAAGGTTCTGACACAACGTTCTCATCCACTGCTTATGGCCTCAGTGTGTCCAAAGCACTGAGAATGAACAGCATTTTCTACTCTTTCTAAACCTTTGCACTTTGTAAACCCTCTCAACTGAAGTCTGATTATGGGAGGAAGGAAAAAGGACCTGACTGGAAATCAGCTGGATTCCCTTCTCAGCTTTCTAATGTCACCACCCCCAAATCTGTTTATCCTAATCCTAAATCTTTCTCTTGCTAGTCCTTATTTTCTCCTGGGATTCTTATCACCCAAAGCCACCAAGCTTCGATCCTTTAGGCTGAGATTTTCTGATCTGGCCTCTCTACATGCTGCTGCTATAAAAACAAAAATCTTTTCCATCCCATCCAGCAAAAAAAAAAGTAAGGGATGGAGAAATTACATCCCCTGACCGAGACCTAAGAGCAAAGCTTCCATTTCTGCGTTCCCAAGGTTGTCCATTTTCCCCAAATTCCTTTCCGAGCCTTGCCATAACAAGGGTCCCTTCCACAAGCGGGATGTGATTAATAATTCACATTTAGTGCTAAAAGCAAATCAGAGTTAATTTTGTATATTTTGCTTCCCCTCTTTAATCTGTCGGTTTCCGCGGGAAGGCGGCTCCGCAGCGCGGAGCCGGCGGTGACTCACGCCTTACATAAGGAACTAAAACATTCTTTAGTTTACAGAGAAGAATGTTCCTGCTCATTATGGGGATGAAAGGAGATTGCTGCATTTCAAATGACATGTATAATTTAGACACTTATTTCTAGGACTGTTTGGAACGGGGAATGAAGAGAAACTAAAATGTTTGAAGTGACTTGAGTGCTTCATAGTTTTTAATGTGACTGGCAAAATACACAGCCCGATAACTTTTAAGGCTGCTAATGGAAGAATGGCTCTGAAACTCTAACACACTTCTTTTTTTTCTTTCCTAATACCAGTATTTATTTTAAGCCATGAGTAGAAACTGGTATTTGTCAGTCTGTAAAAAAAAAATCTTTTTTTTTTTTCCTGCTGGTAGTTACCCACTGTGCCACCAAAGTGGAAAGAGGGATGGGAAGTGGTATTCCAGAAAAACCAGCCAGCTGGTGAGGAAAATGGCAGCAGGTCTGCTGCACTTGGATGGAGCTGGGAGATTTTTTCCTTTGGCATTCTGAATGTTCAACCTTCGCTACAAAAGGAGAGCATGGAAAATTCTGTATTTCAACAGTGCAGAGTTTATTCAAAAGAGAAGTCAATAACATTTTGGGAAGTCTTTATTTAATTGTGTTCTTTTTAGAATATTATGGCAAGCTAAATCCAACACAATTTCTGGAATTTTGAGGCTGAACAAGTCCCAAATGCCCTCATGCTCTGCAGATTATCTTCACAGACTTCTGTACTTCCACGCTTTGGTGACCATGGGCTGTCCTTAGCAGGCAGAATTGTGATTCTCTCTTCTCTCTCAGCCCCATTTATTGAGATATTTTAGAAGTAACCAGACACAATGTCTGTGTTCTATGGGCTGTTCTTGGCAGCAGCTGGTTTGGTGCGTTTCTCCAGCAAATTGCCCATTTTTTTGGAGGTCTGTGAATCTTTTAATCAAGTGCAGTGGGCAGTTCCCTCTGAGCAGGGAGAGCGTGGCAGCCTCTGTCCTGACTTTGGAACCCCCTGTAGAAATTTGCATGAGATCTATGCCTTGTAAAAATCTCTCAGAACTGTTGCATTATTTATTTTTATTCTGCTCCAAGGACAATGCTTTTCAAACCAAGAGATGACACAAAGGAGCCCTGGGCTGTATAAATATAGAATCTTTTTATTTTTTTGGTTAATAGATACAGTACAATTTTTGACTACATAAGAAAGCGTTGTTTTCAGTGCATACATTCTTCAGACAGACAGGAACATGGCAGACAGACATTCCTTGGTGGTTTGAACATGGCACTTGGTTTATTTCTGTAATAAGTCCCAAGTTCCTGGCTTTTCCCAGTTTTCCTTAGTTTATTTCTGTAGGTCCCAAGTTACTGGTTTTTCCCAGTTTTCAGTGGCTGCTTTGACAACTCAAGGTCTAAGGAAAGATGAATTGAGTACTAGCAGGAGAACAGGACGCTGCTCGGTGCATCCCACACTGTTCTCCCTGTAACCCTTGGGGTCCCAACTGACCCAGGCCAAGTTTTCCATTCTATGTTCACAAAATATGGAAATAACAATGTCAAACAAACCACCCAGTGCTTGGGCTCAACACTTCCATAGTCCCTTGTACACTGCCTGACTCCTGAGAGGGTCAAATCCCAAACTCCTCCCTGAATTTTACTTGTGCAAGGTGGTGCTGGTGCCATGACTTTGGCAAAATTCTTTCTGTTCTTTTGTGGTGTAGTAAAAACCCAGGAAAATGGATCCCGGCATTTGGCCATTACATTTTCAGGGAAGGAGAAAAGAATTATTGCTGCCTTTTGTGTTTTTTATTTACTGTATGATAAGAAAAAGCTCCAGGCTGATCTGTGAGTATGATACTGATCCTGAGCCACTCCTGCGTTCAGGGAAACCTGATAATGCTTATCTTGCTCTGTAGCTCTTTGCTTGCAAACAGTTCCTGGTGTGTCCAGTTGGTGCTGGTGGGATTTAGGGATCCTGGAGCCCAGCCCACATCCCCAGAGCTGATAGGCCTGATGGAATCTGCAAAGTGAGACAGGATGTGAAGGATCAGTGAGGAGATTAATCATAAATGGTTGCCTGGCCATATTTTAACTTACCTGGCAACTGGCACTCCTGCAGTGTACCGGAGAGCAAATCCTATAAGAGAAACACCTGGATACTCTGGGCTGTCCTGGGCATTTGCCAAGCAGGTGACTGGAGGGAGGGTTTGTGTCAGTGGGATGTCAAGCAGAGCGGCTGGGGTCTGCAGGAGCCCTAAATGTGTTCACCTTCAGCAGTCAGGGGTTTGTTTGACACCACTACTCAGACTTTGAGTTTTATCTGACTTCCTTGATATCCCAAGTGGATACTGTGGGCTCAGCATCCTGATTGGGACCCCCTTCTTGTAAGGATAACTTGGGAGAACCTTACAGAAACCTCATTGTTTGAGGAAAGGACTCTGGGAAAGATCAGATTCACACAGTCACCAGCCTTCATTTTGCTCCAGACACCAATATTGAAAAATCAGTAGATTAAAAAGCTTCTCCCGTTCAGGGAAGGACACAAAGAGACTTCCAGACAAAGTAATATAAACTAGCTTTCCATGGCTATATAGTGAGGATTTAATGTGAAAAAGCTCGCTTTAGGTTATCTAGTTCAGCCCCGACAAGCACAGGATAAACAGCAGTGAAATGATCCTACACCTGATCTTAAGGAAAAGGCAGAGCAAAGCAATCCAAAGGGACTGGAAGGGCAAATATCAAGAAACAGATGAAAAGCAGAGAAAAGAGGAGACAAGAGATCGTTACAAACACCAGCCTGAACATGCAGGTGAAGGCACTTGGACACCTAAGGGGGAGGTGATTGTTGGAAAGGAGACAACACAATTCCGTGGAGAGCTCTGAGCTCCTCTGCCCCGATTCTCTGGGCTTCCAAGAGCACAAAACCAGTAGGAGGGAGCACCATCAAAGGAAACAAAGGTACATGTTAATGCAGATCCCACTGAGCTCAGGTTAGAGAAAGCAGCTGGCAGACAGGAGTTGAGTAAGAATCCCTGAGACGTCTGAAAAAAATAAACATCACATCATTTAAACAATTTACCCCTTCAGATCCTCTCACCAATCCACCAGCCTCCAATTAAAACCCAGGCAGTGGAAATCCCTCGCCTTTAACGTGAGCTGCACATGGTGACACCTCCAGGAATGAGATAAACCTGCCAAATTCTTCCAGATTCCTGTTTCCTAACTGAAACTAAATAACGTGGAGAGTAAGTGAGAGGCAGAGACACACAGCCAAGAGAGCTGCTGTGCCATGGCACTAGTGGGGCACTATAAACTGGAGCCTGGCCTGCAAGCATTAGTGAAATGTTTAGTACAATACTTAACTCTGTTACATCTGGGTATCTCTTTCTCTTTGGACTAAAATGTTACAAATTTTACCATATAAATGAATCACTATATTTGTTGCTACAGGGTACACTATATACATCGTTGGAAGAAGAGAACAAAAATTAAATTAAGGGAGGCGAGAGAAGGACAAACAAAATATTAGTAAATAAAATAGAAGACAATATGTTCAATAATACTTTTCAGGCAATACTTTTGCTTGTTACATTTACTATAAGGAGGAAAATATCTTCCACTCAAAATAAACATTGGAAACAGCTGCCCAAACATCAGTCAGTCCCTTCCATCGCTGGACGCTCGGCTCTGCTCAGGACGTTCTCGATTCTGCCACTGCAGAGGAGCCCTCAGATTTGGGGCTGTCAGTGCAACCAGGGGTTTAAACATCTCGAGCACTGGAGCCTGTGCCCTGTTTCACCATCTCAGGTGGCACAGAAAGGCTGATGTTTGTTACTGAGAGCCAGAAGGGCCCTGGCTCCCCACAGTCCGCTGGGCTCCGCTCCCCAAACGCGCTCCTCGGAGAAACCCCTGCAGCTCATCCTTCAGAGGGGGGGGGGCCACGTGCTCAGCTCACCCAGCAGAGTTCCCCATTCTTCCTCAAAACACAGAGCACACGTGCAGGTTTTGTTCCTACATTTCCAAGTTCATAAGTGAAGGTTTTTCAACGCCGTTTTCTCACCCTCCAGCTCAAGGTGCAGTAACAAACATCTCCAACTGATGCCATCAACAGCAGAGCCACACACACTGTCTGCACCTGCTTTTCCTTTGCCTCATCAGTAATTTATTTCCACAAGAACTGATTGATTACTTGATCAGAGCTATAGGTAGCTAATAGTGTTTGATGAAAAACTGATCCAATGAGCTTTCTGGGGCTCATCAGAATTCTTTCCCAGTAGTTTCTTCTCTTCTATGACCAGCTCTACTTAATACATAGGTACTAAAATACAAAGCAGTGCAAAATGACCATAAAGCAACTACAGCCCACACCCATCTACAGGTGCACTACGAGCAGGGGGCTCTGGAGGGACTGCAGGTGATTAATAAGTGACTCTCAAGTCAAGGAGAAGGAGCAGTGCAGTTCCCCAGAGCCCATCCTTCAGATGCTTGAGCGTTCACAGTTAACGTGGTGTGGGGTTTGGAGATTTGTTTTCCCCTTTGATAATACCTGAGGCTTGTTTGTGATTCCTTCAGTGTAGCCCACTGCAAGCACTCATCCAGAAAAGCTTCCTTCGCTGCTGCGAGGGCGTGCAGCTGTCTTTGCCAAGGTAACATCATCATTTTGCAAGGGTTGGATTTCATCCCCCTCTAGTCTGAATCATGAAGAAAAATTCTTTTTCCGCTGAAGAAGTCAAATCAAGGAAGAAAAGGAAAGGGTTGTGCAGAGCTTGGAGGAAACTGCACAGGGAGCCACTTATAGATCAGTTTGTAACTCAGGAGGTTACAGCCCCAGCTGCCAGTGAACATCTTGCTCATCCTGGCTTTTTCTACTTGCAACCTGGAGACCTTTCCCTTCCAAAATTTTTAAAGCCAGCTCTGATTGTTACAGAGCACATGAAAGGCTAAGGATTATTTGCTGATTTTTGAGGCTGCTGTGATGATGCACAGGGCACACAGGGCACCTGGGCACACTTGTAACAGTCTCTGCCACACACAGCTTTGGGGCAGGGGCAAACCCACTGTGAATCTCTCACATGTGAGAATTTGTGATCCTTTCAGTCCTTTCAAAAGCTTTGAATTACCCTGAACCCAGGAAGGGATTTGCATATGATACCAGTATTTACCTTGGCATGACAGTCAGAGATAAATGTGTGTCACATGGGCTTGCAGCTTAGCACGGGTGAGTATCCCCAGGGTCAAACCCTTGGGCACCCACCACGGATTCCAGAGGAAATGCTTTTTCTGTTTTGTGTGTTGCTTTAGTAAATAGCCTGTGTGCAGAAAGGAAACATAAAAATGCTGCGGCCCTGCCGGTGCCTCAAGGGTGTGTGTGAGTTTTTGTGTAACTCTCGTGCTGGTAATGAGAGTTTTCTGCACATTCACACAAACGTGCGCATGTCAGCTGGGAAATTCGGTTTGAGAGAAGGTTCTTATTTAAGGCAATGATTTTGCCTTGCAACCATCACAGAGGCATCTCTAGCAAGGTTCCCTATTGCATGTCTGCTGAATAAACTGCTGTTTGAACACGGGAAAGCCCAGGGGATCAGATTTAACCACACTGTGTGCCCTGCTGGCCCAACAGAGCAGGCACACAAGTACTACCAGCTCGCTCTGGGCCATGCCATCTTTAGGAGTGTATCCTCTGGGCAGTGGAAATTATTAAATCCAAATTGCAGTCAAAATATCTTGGATTTCAAAATATCCTAACCAATCCCTGCAGGATGTGTGCAGGGCCAGGAGCTTGAATCTTGAGTTCCCAACCAACTTGGCATGACCCTTATGGAGTGAAATGGGAATGCAGGAACCTGTGGATCTGCCAGTGCCAATGAACAGCCCCAGGCAGGGGGAAGCAGTGGCAGCAGTTCAGGGTTACAGCTCCTACTACGACTCTGATAGACAGAATGTTATTAACTCACTGCAGATCTTGCAATAGGCCTTTAAAGAGAAGAGAGAAGATGCCCTTAAATTGTTTCTAATCACATCCGAGATGTGCCAGAAGAAACAAGTGAAGCATTATCCTGGCAGAATTCCCTTCTGTTTCACCCAGGCTCCCTGGAGGCACAGAAGAACCTGGCAAGGCTGAGGTGCAACCTGTGCTGGGGGCACTGGTTACACTGGGGGGGCCGAGTAGTGGATGACGGAGTTGTAATCCGGAGGAGGGCTGTGGCATTCCAGGTTGGGATCCATAGGGAGCAGGACAGAGTCTTCCAGGGGGAAGTCCATGGTGTCCTCTTCCACCTGCACTGCTGGCTGGTACTTGACTGTCTCGTGGTCAGATAGGATAGATTCCTTGCTCCTGCTGACAGCTCTCCGCCTGTTGGGAACAAACATTGGGATGTATCCACCCTGGCTCCGTAATTAATGGGCAAAATTATTTCTTTAAAAAGTAAATATATAAAAATATCAATTTACCTCTATGGCACCCTGCAAGACAGTGACATTTTACTGATTGGATGAAGGAACTGAGATAGATATTTTAAATAACGCTGTGTTTTAAAAGTAGATTTAGGAGTAATTCCAGGAGCTCTGCTGCCCTGTCCTTTCCGCTCACCACATTTCAGATCTCTTACTTGTAAAGGCACCTGTCCTATACATACAGTAATATCCTCCCTCATTGTTCTGACACAGGTCAGGAAAAATTTGACTTTTCTGAAAGCAGAACTGAAGGCTATGACTTTTCTTGAAGCATAACAAGGGATGAAATACTGAATAATCTCTGACAGACTCTAAATTAAACCGATACTGAAAGCAAGAGTGTGCATTGAACATGCTCAGGCAGTGCAGGGCAAAATCCCTTTTATACTCCCCAGCCCTTCAACATTCCTGGGCCAGGGGCTGGTGAAGGGCAGTGCTCTGCAGCATTCCTGCTGCTTTTATCTCCCGTCTTCCCTTGTTCCAGGTGATGGAGGCATGGGACAGAGCACCTTCCATCACATGGAGCAGCCTCAGGGTTAAAAGCAGGAGAACCCTGAGAAGATTTGTATCACAAGGGGACCTTGAGGAACAGCACAAGGGTTGTGGAGAACTAAAAAGGTTCTTTCTGTCATAGGCTGCCTTGAAAATAATGTTCTGTCAACCTTGGTTTCTGCCATCTGAGCAATTCATTGGAAGAGGCCTGGATAATTGAGGGGTGGTTCTCAAAAGGATCCCAGTGTGAGAGTGACTTTTGAGCTGCTGCACTTTGCTCAGGAGCCTTTAACTGGAGCTCTTGGGAAGGAACCTCAGTCACAGACTCATCCCAGCACGGCTCAAGTGTCAGTTCAGAATGACTTGAATGTGCTTGGGAGAATTAAAAACCAGGCAGTACCCAAGCACTTCGTGTGTGTACTTCATATGTGTTTGAAGTAGTATAAAGTTACATTTTAATGACCCTAAACCAAATCTGAATAGTCAACAGTTCATCAAATAATTGTAGAGTTCATGACACTCATTTTATTGGCACTGCTGCAGTGCTTCCAGTCCCCAACAGCTGCTCATGGGCTCACTGGGGTGCTTTGGGAAGAAGGCAGAGCCAGTTCCTGCTCCAGGGAACAAACCAAGAGCCAGGAGCCAGACACAGCAACTGGAGGGAGGGGAGCAAAAGCCATGAATAGGAAAATAGCAGATCCAGGGCAGGAGCTGTGTGTGTGTCTTGTTTTTGGGAGGGTACAGCAGAGAGAGCAGGTTGGATGGTCACACACAGCTCCTTTCAGCTGGAAAGGATAAATCTGCCCGCTGGGTTCTGCTGCTGGGACTTTACAAGTTGTGTTCTCTTGCCTCTGAATCTGGAACCTGTCAAAAGCATCAGGTTTCCCACAAGCTGCAGGTGTTGTCACTGGCTGACAGAACCAGTGTCACTGTATTAAAAAAAAAAGAAAATCAGGATTTTTGCTGGTTCTGGGAAGATCCCAGGTGTTCAGAGCACTGGCTGGAGTAGACACTGGGTTCTGCTCTGTGCACAGCCGCAGGAACAGCCTGTAGGCTCCATCTGTGAGTTATCTACCCCTGCAGTTCTCTGCTGTGGGGAATGTGTGCTGATGTTCTGTACATCAGTCACGAAGCTCTTGTGCAGCCAAATCCAGCCATAACACACAGCTGCAGCTCTGCTCAGCTGCAGTGGGACATGGGCTGCTTGATTTTAGGTGGGATTTTAGTGTGCTGGGCTGGCTTTCCATGCCAGGTTTGCATCTCCAGCTTTGGGAAGTGAACCTGAGCTGTAGGAGCCAGCCCACCATGTCTTGCATGACTAGAATGAGCTTGGGTTCCATGATTTCTGCAGAGTTTATAGAGCAAAGCTGCTGTTCCTGTGCATTCAGACCTGCACAAGGCATTAGAACCAAACCTGTGGAGCAGCAGAGCAGAAATCCTAAAATAAAAAGCCTGAGAACTTCAACATAAAATGTAGTGCCCTCTGCTTTCACAACGAAGTTTTTTCTTGTTGTCCAGAGAAAAACATCAGTGGAAACTCCTTATGTATCCTGGACATTTGGCAGCTGTCCCTTCTCTACACACACAGCTCGTCTGCAGATAAACTCTTCCCTGACATGAGCAATGGAACCACAGCTTTTCCTCCCTCACTGTTTATTTATGTAATTCTCTTTTTGTTGCTCACTTCCATTGATTCGTGTCGGACATTTCCATGGATGCTCTGGCTTCCAATTTGCCAGGTATTGAAGTTGTCACTGGAGACAGGGAGAAGCTTGAAAGTTTCTGTTGAACTTGGCCTGAGCCTGCAGTGCTGTGGGAGCCCATCAGAGATGCTCAGCTGGGATAAATCTGCTCCGAGCTGGGACTGTCCCAGCCCAGGCTCCCTTGTCAGTGCTGCCACCACGGCACAGCACTGAGGATCGGGGTGGGAATACCACAACGTACAGCTGGAATTCAGCTGCCCACTGACCCCAAATTGTCACATTTTGCAGTGACCACCCTGAGAACTCGTTTGTCCTTGCACAAGGTGTCCTGTCTGGGGACACAGCCTGAATATTAAGTAATCTCCCACAAACGTTTTAGTTTTCTGAAGGTTCCAAAGTTGTTTAGAAGATACCACAGAGGATAATCCTGCAGCAGCTTGAAGGCCTGAGTGACCTACTGAGGCTTTTTCTTCCTACTGCACGAACCAGAGATTTTGGAGGTAGAAAAATACTGAAATCATCAAAGAGCTGGGAAACCATTAGTGGAGCTGTTTATTTTATGTGAGAGGGAGCCAGTTTCTGTTAATCTAAATTTTGGGGTCAATGACTTGAAGAGGAGTGTGGAGAAAGAGGGATGGCTGCCGGAAAATCACCCCGAGCAGGGAGGGATTCCTGCCCCAAGTGCAGCACTCACTCCAGAGCAGCTCCTACTGCTCTGCAATTAGAAACCCAAGTATTTTGCCCTGAGTGGGAAAAACTAATAGACTTTTCTGTCCATGTAGGAAACCTGGCTGTGTTCAGAAGCTGTGTTTAGGGAAAGATGAGAAATTGGGCTGATTGCTGCCAAGTCGAGCAGTTTGTCTCATGATTACATCTCCTAATAACATGTAGGAGCTTCAGGGCGTTGTAGGAGCTTTCAGAGGTGTTTAATGAGGCTCAGAGTAAGAGTGGTTATTTTTTTATTTTAATTTTTCTGCAATTAAAGAAATAAAAGGGATTTTTTTTTTCCCTTCTGGTAGCTATGACTGATTCACAGTTTGCTTTAATACATTTTCAACTGAGTGCTGTGCAGTAGGAATTTCATCCTGCGTTCCCCTGTGGCAGTCCCAGTGCATCAGCAGTCTGCTGGCAAGGAGAACTCGAGGCTTTGGGCTCAGGAATTCATTGTTTGGAACCACTTTTAAATACAAACTGCAGGTAACAAAGTTTTCCCAGGCCAAAGCCACGCTCGTGTCCCCTCATATTTGTGGCCAGGCTGCTCAGCTGTCCCTGTCCAAAAGCAGTGGGATAGAAAACACTGCAGTCAAATCCACTGGCTCTCACAGTTCCCTTCTAGTCCTTGCTACTGTAAGCACAGAGCTTAATCCTTGAAAAAAAGTGGTTTACATAACTCCTGAGTAACTACTCATTCCAAGTTCTAGTTTGGAGAGCTCACATCAGGTCACAGTGCAAGGTGCTGCATGACACAACAATAAATGTATTTATTATCTTCTGAACTCCATTCTACCCTGGAGCAAACATGTTTCCATGCCTCGTTTCTCTGAGAAGGTGCAAAAGGACTCCAGCCCAATCCTGGCTGTCTTTCTGTTGTGCACTTTGTGTTTGGACATGAATGCCTGCTGTTCCTGAGCAAAATCCAGCATTTCAGTATTCCTGACTTGCCTTAGGCCCAGCTTGGCTTTGCAAAGGCAGAGCCCTCAGTGATGGGATGTGGATGCAGCATCCACAGCCCAGAGCGGATCAGCTGAGCCTCAGCTGATCTTGTGGGCCTGGGCCAGAACCAGATCAGGGATTTCTGAGCAACACAGGATATTTGGATTTGGGGGGAGAAGGGGAAGGGCTGGGGGAGGACAACTGAGCAGATATCAAACCTTTTGTCATCTTAAACAATAACTTGATTATAGAGTCTCTGGGAGAATTTTAAAGCAGTGCTTGGCAGTAGCCTGATAATATTGTGAGATGGAACCTGACACCAGAGTCATCCCATCATTAAATCCCTCTGTGCTCCCTGTGCTTCCCTGAATGCTGATTCCAGTGTTGTTATCCCAGTCAATCTTTCCAGCTCTCACTGCAGCTACTGCCGTGACTTTCTACTTCAGCAGTAGAAAATGCCCAGAACTTTCCTGCTCTATTTTAGCAGCAGAAAATGCTCAGACCTTCTTAGTCCAGCCTAACAGTGAGCCCAGGCCCAGAGTATCAGATTCATCCTCACTAAACTCTTGACACTGACACTCCATGGTGTGTGCTGTTGGCAAATTTTAAACTCGACAGAGGAATGAATGCAGGATAAATAAACAGTGAGATTTTGGCAAAAATAATAAATGCAGCCACCCTGGTTTAGAAAACATGCTAAGCCTTTGAACAGTTTTGTTTTAGAAAAGAAAGACTTTGAAAAGGATCCAGGGTAAATGTTTTTGATAGAGAGAGATACACAATTAACAAGGGTGACTTTATCTCCCCTGTTAAACCCACACTCCCTTCTGATCTCTCTAGATTATTCCACAGGCTTTGGAGCCTTGTTTGTCCACTTATCAGTGCAGGAGCACCCAGGGGTGTCCTGTCCTCAAACGAGAGGGCTTTGGGGTGCCCTGCACTCAAACGAGAGGGCTTTGGGGTGCCCTGCACTGTTAAAGCTGCTCTTTGCGCCAACGAGGGTCTGCAAAATTCCAAAAAAAAGGCAGGTGACAAAAAAGCTTCCTCAGCTGGGCCTCAAACACTCAGGGAAGGATGTGGCCAAGGAAAACCACACCTCTGTCCGTGCCATGGGAGCCAGGGCCTGCGAAGCAGGAGACACCGAGCACAGCTTGCTGCAGGCTCTGGGGATGGTCTGTCAGGGTCTGCCTGGCACAGAAAGGCTCAGGAATCTCCTGCTGGATGGAAACCCTATGGAAGTGTTGACTGGAAGTGGGGAGAGCCCAGATGGTGGGGTCAGGCAGGGATTCAGTGACCCCCACAGAGCCTCACATTCACTCCCAGTGGGCCTGATAGCAGTTCAGAAGGTTTTCCTGGAAGTCTCTAAAGAACAGGCTGTTATGGAATTGTTGTGTTTCTACATCTGGCTGGATGTTGACTTTTCAGATTTTCAGGAGAAAGCCTAGAAGGGGCAGAGAGGGAACCTTTCTCTGCCAACTCTGTATCCAAACAGGAGAAATGCAATAGAGAAAAGCTGTCAGTGGTGAGTGACAGAAATCCTCCGAGGGATAAATCCCACCAGGGAGGCTGCCGTGTGTGTTGGATTTGTGTCAATGTGACATCATGCAGGAAAGAGGTGAATCAGCCCAGGTAAAGCAGCTCAGAAATGCAGCTCCTGACATTTGAGCTCCTGTTTTTAGAGCTGGTGCCGTTTGGTCTCCATAGCAATGGATTGTGCTGGCAGGAATGCTCTGGGTGTGTGCAGGGGATAAAAACATGGAACTGGATCGGGATCTCTGCTAATCCCACCAGCTCCAGCCCTACAGGGAAAATACTGCTGGGCAGCAACATTCCTGAGGCCTCCCTCCTGTCCAGCACAGTCCATAGCATTCTAATGCTCCTCTCAGTGTCGTCCACCTTTCCTTCTGAAACCTTCTCCCTTTTCCTCCTCCCCTGCCTTCAAACATCAGGGAATTGAGGCTTTTGAGGCCTGAAAAGACAAGGCAAGCCCCTTCCACCTGCTTTTCTCTCTGAGTGAGAGTCAACCCCTCCAAAACACTGCCACACTCTGACCATGCCCTCTCCTGGGAGCTCTCCCACAAGATCCAGAAGGGCACCAGGCTTCCTCTCATCCCTCATTTCTCTTGAATGCAGAAGAGGGGTGACTTGGTGTAGAACAAGCAGCTGCTCTGCTGGGAAAGGTCATGGAGTTCATCAGGATAGAGAAAACTGATGCAAATCTCAGTAGATTTCAGAGGAAACTCTAGGCAAGTCAGTAATTAGCTTAATTAACTGAATAGACAAGGAATTCATTGCTACAGAATCATTTCTTTTTTAATATTTCGGGCAGCTATTCTTTGAAATTCTGCATGTTGACATCTGAATCTGTAAAATGGGTTACTGTTGTTAGGAAGGTGGAGAAGGCCTTTGTCATTCCTGGGTCACCTCTCTGCCTCTGTGGTTGTTACTGAAATACAGAGAGCTAAAAATTGGCTTTTAATCTTCTGTATTGTACTATTAATGGATAAAAAACCAGCAAACCCCATCCCAGCCTCTGTTTGTAAACCAGGTGTGAACAATACAACCCCGGGGTCACGGAGGTGGTGGGATTTAGGGAATTCTCTGCAGGGCTGTCTCAGAGCGATGATAAAGCAAATGCAGCAGGCAGGGTTCTGGAACAGGCACTGCTTTGCAGAGCTTGGACTGCTCTTTACTGTGCACAAGCCTTTCAACTTTACTCACATCCCATGAGCTGCAAAGATGCCACTCCTTCTGTCTGAGTTAAATATACACACTGGTATGGTTACAAATGTCAGCTTTTGGGTTAATAAATCAAGTTCTTCAAACTTTGCTCCATCACTAAGAGAGAACACTGGGGAGGCAGTGAACAAACAGCTAAATTAGACCTGTATATTCTCATTTTTTCCTCCTATCATTCTGCATTTGCAGAATCTGCTGCCCCTTGATCTTAAAACACATTAGCCAAGCTCTTCTGGTTATGGGGCTGCAACTCAGAGTTCATCTTCTTTTAGCTTGCCTGGATATCCAGAGGTTTCCCTTTGGCATCAGAAACAAAACTGCAAATTTCAAAAGCATTTCTGTGAATGGAAGAACTGTCTGAAAAAGAAATCCTCCAAAGTACTCACGCCAGAGCCATGATCCCATAGGGCCAGGAACGGATTTCCAACCTCTTGGGGCTTTTTATCTCATCCGACGTCAGAACCATCCCACTGTCTGACTCCTGAGGAGCAAAAGGAGGGAACATCAGGGATATCTGGAACCTGTGTTGGGACTGCTGTAGGAGCTCCCAATCCTTCAGGATATTCTCTTATCAAGGCCTGTGTTATCAGTTTTTATCCAAGTGTTCCTGATAATGCTGCTCTGGAGCCTGGGAACGTTTCCCTTGTTTTTATGACATTAAACTTTTTGATCTGCATTTCCAAAGAGCGCCCTTAAAATGAGCAGATCAAAAAATAATTTGACATTTTCAAATTTGAAACTGATATTAAGCATGACATATGGGCACCATGTTAGTAGGACAGCTGAGATATGAATAGACTGAGATTCATAAAGAATATATCCAAGAATTCTGGCTGGGCTCCTCCGAGGAAAAGCTCCCTGAATACCTGCTGGAAACACACAAATGGAAACACTGGGATCTGAAGGAAGTGGAAGTTCAGCAGCATTTTGTAAATGCAAGTGCTTTGCAAAGATAGATAGCACTGGCCTTTATGGATTTTTAAATGAGCTGTCCAACAAAACTGTCTCGATTAAAGTTGGGGTTGTGCTTCTGCTGCACTTAAAGCTGAGTCTCGAGGCTGCAGTTAAACTTTGTGCTGAGTTTATACAAAAACGCAGACATCACAGTCCTCATTTGAAGTAATTTAATAATATTAAATGGTCTGGGGGTTTCTTTGCATTTGAAATATTTTGTGATGCTGGAAAGTTACACATCTGTGCATTTGTCAGAACCAAGACAGCAAAAGCCCTCAATGTAGGAAATGAAACTCTACTTAGTCTTATTTTACCAGTCAAACTGATCATCAAACAAAAATAATCTCATCAAACAATAAATAACAAGCAAAAGCCTTTTCATACATGCTCTGGTCATCTACCAGTTGTTAATAAGATCAATTTATAAACGAGTTTATAAAGTATAAAGTGAAATCCTGAATTAATGAGGTCTGTCAAACCCTCAGTAAAACCCAGCTTGTCTCTGGGATTTATCTTGACTGTTTCCCTTTCAAACAAGTGGCCTAGGAACAGTTTATCAGAGGGCTGGTCTGCATTTTGCTTACAGCTCTCTGGTAAAAGAATCTCCACAGAGATTGCAGATAATTGCACAATGGCAGGAAGGTGTGGTGGAGCACTTGGAGAGCTCCGGGCAGCTCTTTGAAATAATGACCTAATGACTATTCAGGGTGGATAATTAAGAAAACTTCAATAACCCAAGTGCACTTACTTCGTCCAAAAGCAGATCACACACTGATTTTGCTTTAAAAAATCCTTATTGAAACATTACCTTTATTTCTGATCCCTTGATGTATTATGACCCTTTTTGGAAACTTTTCCCCCCTCATGTAAAGGCTTATTTGAAAATGCCACAAACAGGGAGCACTTAGGCAGGTAATGCTCGTGCTGGCAGCAATAATCTCTTACTGAGACTGGATTGATTTAGCAAATGTCTTTGTGTGATTCACAGGGACAGATTTTATCCTGCAAGAGGGAAGATGCAGGAACCAGGGAAATTTCTAAGCCTTCTAATCCCTGAGATGCGCCGATAAAGAGGCAGAAATTCCATCTGGCAAATGCGAGGCAATAATGGGCCTCAGTTTGTGCTCAGCAGAGAACAAACAAATGAGAAATGGGCTGCGTTTGTCAAGGACATGAAGTATTTCCAGGACAAGCTGGAGCTGGAGACTTGAGCCTTCCCAAGGGAGCTGCTCTGAGGAATGGCTCTGTCCAAGAGGGACTCTCAGCTGGAGCCTTTCCTTCAGCTTCTCCTCACCACCTGAGGCTTCTCCTCCTGTGTCAGGAGGATTCCTGAGGGATTCAGGCTTCCTCCCTAAATTTTGATCCACCTGGAGCATTTGTGCATTGCAAAGGTCCCTCCTTAGGGGCACAGAAGGTGCCATTGAGGCAGCACATGGGGACAGCACATGGAGCTGCAGCCAGGGGCTGTCTGAACCACAGAGGCAATTCAGGAGTGGTTCCTGCAAATTTTTTTAAATAAGAAAACCCAACCCGTAATTTCAGAGGAAGCCAACATGCAGAGCCCTCATTCTGTAACAAAACAAGCCTTTGTTTTCCCCTGGAGGGAAAATTAAACCCTTTAACACTCTCCCACCCTGCAATGGCATTAAACTAGCAATAAATACATTCACTTGCAGTGAGGAAAATCCAAGGTTAAAGTCTTTGTGTGAATCAAGACCAGGATCTTGAATCTTGGTCTTGTCTACCCAGAACTGAACACCTTCACCCCCACCAAGTGAGTAACTGTCAGCCAGCCAGAAGGTGTTCTGGACACATTTCCCTCGAAGAGCTTCATTTCAATGAGCTGCCACTTTCTTGTGGTGGAAAAATATCTTGAAATACGTAATGTAAAGCCCTTTAGCCTGATCAAAGCCAGGACAATCACATGTGAGCTCCTCTTTAAATTATTTGTTAAGAGAAATGCAGGTTCTTCTTTGTTGTCACACAGCTCCGGGTGTGAGACGCCAGGGCCAAGTCTTCTGCCTGATTTAAAGCTCTCTGCTACCGAACAGATTTCAAAAGCTCTAATGAGTCTTTCTGGCACTGGTGACGGGTGATCTGTGAACCTGCTGGGGAAGGATGCAGTCACCTCACTTACCTCATGCGTCACTTTCTCCTTTTCCACTGGCACCTCATCAAATGTCTTCACACTCAGGGGTCTCTTGTTGCTGTTGGTGCTGAAAGCAGGGAAGTTGAGGGGTCAGCACAAAACCCAGGCAGATGCTGCACCAGTTGTAGCTCAGTGAATTCCTCACACAGCCCAGTTTCCTGGACCACTTCTCTGTTTTCACCTCTTGTATCTAATAACCAACACCATGATAAATTTGTCTGATTCTTTCACCAGCCATATTAAGAGAGAGCACCAGACAGTGAAATGTTTCTTTCTCCCCCAGCCCTGTATCTGTTTTTCTCACCCAGTTTCCACTGCACTCCAGCGATTCCCTCCGTTGTTCAAGTTTTCTTCCACAGGGCAGGTTTTGGAGTTGGATTCTCCATCTGGACACAAGGTGATGTTCAGTGGAATATAGTCTTTGCCATCCTGTGAAGTTAATAACAGAAAAGAGCACAGAGCTGGTGAAGTTCCTTTTGTGCTGCATCTCAGATGTGAGAGGTTATGGTGTCCTAGAGAGCTTTGTGCTTTAACTTCACTCTGTGATGCTTGTTCAAGGTGATTATGATGTTCCTCACACCCTGTGGAAGTCATGGAAGTCAGAATGCACACTTCATCCAAGAATTACTGTGCAGGAGGCTTTGTGAGGAAACTGGGGCACTTTGGGAACCCTGTGATGTGGGATGGCTGAACATGGGCTCAGATATCCCATTCCTGGTCAGAAGCAGCTGCTCATGTACAGACTGCTTGGTTTTATTCAACTTCAGGAGCTGGGGAAGAGCCAGATCTTAAAATGGGAGCCTGAAAGAATTTAATTTCTTGTCCTTCCCAGGAATTGCTGCTGCACGTGGTAATGAGCTCTGCATTGTCATTATCCCCCTGCAGCAATCCTCAGGAATGACTCTGCCTTTAGCTCCTGAAACTATTTGTCCAAATTTCCCTGTGCTTCTTTTTTTTTTGTTTGTCTTTAATTTTGAGAAGCAGTTAAGTGCCCTATTCCCTTATCATGATTTTTATGTCTCCTTAATTTACTTTGGTTATAGAATCAAACTCACAAGCTCTTCATATTGCAGACTGGGCCCTCTTCAACTGAGCTCCACTAAATTTGTTTACAAACAGGAAGGAGCTGGAGGAGAGTGTTTGATTTCTTCAATTAAATTGACAATTGCATA
This sequence comes from Struthidea cinerea, assembly GCA_013397865.1. NCBI lineage: Eukaryota > Metazoa > Chordata > Aves > Passeriformes > Corcoracidae > Struthidea > Struthidea cinerea. The sequence goes on from VZTI01001917.1 coordinate 249,644, forward strand.
ACTGGTCTGGTTGTTCTTACTGAAGAAGAAAACAACTGGTTTAACTATTATGAAATTAATAATGATACGACAGAATTTCTGTGCTTTAAGCTGCATAACTGTAAAGCTCCTAAGAGCACCGGTGAACAAAAACTTGGAAAATGAGAGACAAAGTTCAGGAGATGGAGAAAATCAGAAGTAAAATTAACATTTGAGTAGTTAACATTGTCTTTACTCATCCCAGCAGGCATTTTCCTTGTGAGCTCTGGTAGGAAGTGAAATCTCACATTAGTGCTCAATAGCCTTCACCTCTGCACATGCTCACAGGTGTCCACTACAGAGCCACGTTTCCTGAAGACAGGTTGGCCCTGCTGTACCTGCTGCACGTTGGCCTGAAGAAGATCCCCCAAGCGCTCCACAAGCTCCGTGAAAGTTGGCCTCTCCGTGGGGACTCCATGCCAGCAATCCAGCATTGTCTGGTAGCTGGAGAAAAGAAACAGGGATTAGGAATGGGAAAGGATGGGAGGTTTTCTTCCAACCTGTTTCATTCCACTGCTGTTTGGCTTGGTCAGTCTTTGGATTAAGACAGGTTCAGATCTGCACGTGCTGAAATGCTCTTTTAGTTTCCATGTGGGATGCTTTTTGCTTCCATATTGCTGCCTCAGCTGAGCCTGCAGGCTTTTGGTTTTCACCTAACTCAGAGTCTGGCTGCTGGGCCCTGCTGATACTGCTGACAGAAGTCCTGGTTATGGATGCTGGGTTTCTGTCACAGAATCTGAAGTCTGAGCTCCATGAACTACTGCCGACATGGGGCATCTGATCATCTTCTTGTTGGCAAAGCTCAGGCTGGCTTGGGCTGTCCTTAGCATTAGTCTGTGCCGTCAGATACCCAGAATATACTCAACCACAGCTTTACTGAAAATAAAATACAGCTGTGGTCTCCTTCCCCCTCCCCACTTAAACACAATCTCTTTTGTGAGATGTATCAGCTCCCAACACAACCCAGCAGCTCTTACACTTCGGGAGTGGAATACTCTGGAGATCTCATCCTGGTCCCTTCCTTGAGCCGCCGGCAGAAATCCTCATCTATCTGCACTCCAGGGTACGGAGAGGCACCTGGTGGGAGACACGAGAGGGCTTCAGGATGGCACGGTCCCTGTTCCCCAGCCCAGGGAATTGGTGATCTCTGCTGAGCATTCGAGGTTACCCAGAGTCTGGCAGTAACAGGAGCTCGAGTGAAGGAGGAGTTGCAGTCATTCACAGTTTATATTTTTTGTTTGGAAACCTGTTACAGACTCACTCTCTCTTTAGAGATTTCAATCATGCTGTCTCCTCTGCATTTGGGATACAGTCAGGACCACTCCAAGGTAAAATAGGACAGAGGAGAAATAAACTTTATTAGTTTAAGACTTTAAAGTATCTCTTGGTCAGTAGTAGAAAAGTTCCAGCTCATTCAATGGGTTACTTGGTGCTTTCCAAATGGTTACCCTGCCAATATCCTGCACTAAGGGGATACGCAGGGAGTGAGTAATTCCTGCTCATCCTTCACTGTCTTTGAACCCCTGTGAGTAAGTGCAGAGGGGGCTGTGTGCACGTGGCTCCTGCCAAGGACCATCAGAACCTCGGTTCAACCCCAGGTGTGCAATTGCAACCAACTACTGAATACGCATTATCCATTCCTAGAGGGAAAACTCCCTTGACAGTGACCTTCCAGCTTTTCAGCCTTGTTTTCTTTCCTCACTGTGGGTTCAATGCTGTTTACCTTGAGTGCCACTCAAGTGTTGGCTGAACCCTGGGAGGACAGCTCGTGGCAACTGGAATTGCTTTGGAGAGGTTGAGGGCTGTGAAGGGCTGGGAGCTTTGTGTTAACTCCCACAAAAGTCTGGGAGAGTGCTCTGGCATCTGAGTAATGCAGACCTCACAGGTAAAATTCAGGAGAAGTCTAAGGTGAAGTTTGAAATGTTACTGAACCTACTCTGGATAAAACTAAAAGATGTCTAACTTCCTTCCCTCCCTCCCTCCTCAGCAAAGGCTTCCTGTGCAGCACAACCCTTGTCTTGGACATTTTGGCATCCCAGAGGCTGGATGATGAATTTGGAAACAATTTAATCAAGTCTTAACATAGGAGATTGAATGGAATCTGTATCCAGCCCTCGAGGAATCTGTGTATGATTTACTGTCTGTAACATTCCTGCATATTTCCTGCAATTTTTTTCCCCATTTGGGAACACCATCATGTGCTGTGCACTTGGGGGCACAACAAGAACAGCAGAAATCTTTTGGATAAAGCAGTGAAGGGGGGGCCAAAATGTGGCTGCTTCCAGAATTATTCTGCTCTGTGAACCTGCCTGCCCAGTGTGCAGAAGCTGCACTGGGGAGCCGAGATCCCAGCACCGCCTGAGAGGGCATCTCAGCACAAATGGGCTCCCAGGCCATCCGGAGCCCAGGGATTCTTATCCATGGCACATCTGAATTCCCTGGATGTGCAAGTCCCAGAACACAGCACTGACAGTGTTTCCTGGCGTTATGGAAGTTGGAGATAAGCAGTACCATCATTCCTGCCTTATACCTGGATTTTCCTTCCCAGACTTGCCTTTGGCCTGTCATTGTGCTCAGAATAACCTGGTAATTAACTGCTCATCTCACGGCTGGAGAATTCCACTCCATCTCACAATCTGAGTTCTCTCTTTGGTTACCTCACGGATCAGATCAACTGCAGGATGTTGGTGAAAGCAAATACAGGGAAGGCAAAGAATAACAGGGATAGGACAAGGAGTAATGGGACAAACTGAAAGAAGGGACACTTCGGTTAAATATTAGGATGAAGTATTTTACTGTGGGGTGGTGAGGCCCTGCCACAGGTTGCCCAGGGAGGTTGTGGATGTCCCAGCCCTGGCAAAACCACATTGAATAAAGCCTTGAGCAACCTGGTTTAGTGCCCACGGCAGAAGAGATTTGGACTAGATGATCTTCAAGGGCCATTGCAACTCCTTAACATTCCATGATTCTATGATTCCTTTTTGATTGCAGGATCTTTTGATAGTTATATTTTGGCTGGTGCTGGCCTCCTACCAGCTGGAGGCAGCTCAGATCATAAAAGCAAGGAACTCTCCCTTTCCCACTTGCACTCAGCACTGTCTTTATTTGGACTGTGGGATAAGTCTAATAACTTGGATTTGGAATGCTGAGACAGCTCGGGAGAAATGTAGGCTGGAACATATGGTGTAAGGCCTACACATGATGTTTTCCTTAGGGGAAATCTCCTCCAAAATGCTCAAAGATGTGGCATGCATTGGATATGGGAGCCCTCTTTTGATCTTGGTTTAATTTTAGTGGGATAATGAGATGCTGATGTTACTACCAGGCCCTGCTTGTTTACATAATTATCTCTGATTGCTTGGAACGGTGCACATTGAAATTCCAGGAGACACCGACATTCTGTAGCAGAAGTGATTTCAGGATGTGTTAAACGCTGCTGGCACTACCTGACACGAGGTGTGCTGACCCCATTTGAATAATTTAAAGCTCATTGCAAACTCAGTCCCAGATGGAAATTAATATTCCCTCAAGTCCTGATCTCCCTGTGTATCACCAAAGCAGATCCAGGCTGCCAGCCTTTCTGCAGGCAGCCTATTGTCCTTCACTCAGCTTCTGACCCTGCAAGGACCCAAACTAAATTCTGCATTTTCCTAGTCAGTATTTTTCCATTTTTTAGAGGGTGCTCAGTCTGTGGGACCCAGTGAGAGCAGCAGCTGTAAATAGGAGCCAAAACACACCCTGTGGCAACGACAAATAACTTCCATCCCGTGGCTCTCAATGATCTGTAAAACTTTTATATGAGAGAATTCAATCAGTGACACAAATCCTTAATTAAATATTTATCATTTGAGCTGCAGATGTGAGCAGTGCCAAACCACAGGCATGCCTGGATGAGCTGGATGAAAAACCCTCTCGGAGAAAATGACTGGTTTTGAGCCCGTGCCACCGATTGAAAAAGCAGTTTGTGATCGACGTCACATCCAGGCAGAGGCTGCTGCACGGGTGGCAGCCCCTGCAGCGATTTGGGAGAGTCTAAATTCAGAAGGGGACAGTGCCAAGCAAACACTTCCATTAAAAAAGGGGCTAAAAGAAGCCAGATAAATTGGTTTTTAGAACTAGATTAAAATAGAGATTAATTTCAGTGACTGGATTTTAATTTGTATTAGTGTTCAGTACTAAAGGCCATCTGTTAAACTCTGTCAGGACCTTTGGGAATGATACAAAGTTTGTTCCTGCAGTGCCCCTTGGATTTATCAGCATTCCATTCCTTTGTTCCCAGTGGAGAGCCTGTCCCCCCGAGTGTGTCTCTAGATGCTGATGCTAAAGCATCTTCCTGAATAACCTGGGAAAACTGGGGCATTCCTGGTGCTTCTGGAGCTGTGCCTTTCTGTGGTGTTTCTAAACCTGCAGCAGGTGATGCTGTTACAGAGCCACGGAGGTGTCACCCCACAATAACAACACCCTCAATAAACAGGGCCGAGCCCCAGGGAAAGCAGGAGCTGCCACTTGTTTCAACCACTCGAGTGTGAACTTTCTGCTTGGTGTGCACATGTGGACTAGGGAAAAGCCCAAATCAAAGACTTGGACTGAGAGCAGGTTATGGTTTTGCAGCCAGCCCTAAATAAAGATTAGGATAGAAACAGTTCCAGACTTTGCATTTTCACTTGGCATCTCGAGCCCAATCATTAATTTCAACTGATCCATGAACTAAAGATAGAAGGAGATTAGAGTTTGCTTTAAAATCCAGCAGCTTAAGTTGACAATGCTTCTTGTTTTCTTTTGTCTGCAAATGCTGATTAAAAAGCCAGAGCTGACATTCCTAAATTCCCTCAGGAAAACAAATCTTGCCACTCTGCAAGGAGAATCTGAGAGCAGCAAAGTCCAAGTGTCTGCAGGGCTGCTTGTCTACGTTTCCCAGCTTTATCTGCTGGACAGTATCCAGAGCTCAGGGAGGCTGAGATTTCTAACAGCACCCTGGGATGGAACCTTGAGTACATAAAGAACATCATTATTATTCTTTTAGAAATGTTGTGGCCTGCAAATGATGCAGCCACAAGAGCCCATGTTCTACCTTTGGTCTGCTGCCAAAAGGGTTTGGGCTGAGCCCAGCACTGGTTCTTGTACCAACCCAACAGGAGCTGCTGCCAGTACATTTTTCTCACCTAGAAAATCTCAGATTTTGAGGGGTGGGTGATCAAGCTGGGATAAAATATCCTGTGGGCTCATGGTCCGTGGGCTGCCAGCAGCAGCCACGGTGCCCACAGCAGGGTGACCCTCTGCAGCCTTGCAGCTGGGGTGTCCCTGGAGCAGGGATTTGATGGGAAACTTCATTGCTCTCCAAGAAATCTCCCACTCCCCAGCAGCAGAGGCTTGCATTTTATCTCTGGGCTCTGTTGCTTTCACTTGGTACAAATGTCAGGTCCAGGATTTTGGACTTTTGATCCCCCTCCCCAGTATTTTCATGTCCTTTGTCAGATGGAGCTCTCATTGAAATTGGCTTTATTTTACATCTGATCTGCACTGTGCACTTGTCCTCAGTGAAACAGAAACACTGCCCCACATTATCACCTTTTGTTAAAAGCTTTTCTTAGCTAAGCAGCCATGAATTAGGGGGGAAAAAGGGTTTGAAACCATTCTTACCTAGAGAAAATATTTCCCACAGCAGCACTCCGAAAGACCATACGTCACTCTGCGTGGTGTAAATTTTGTCAAAAATAGCTTCTGGAGCCATCCACTTGAGTGGAAGCCGTGCCTGAAAGCCAGAGACACAACAGGTTGTCAGAGCTGCTGCTACTGATCTGCCCAAGCCCAACTCGAGAGTAACAACTGAAGCTCCTTGCACTCACATCTCCCTTGCGCACGTAGTCGGGGTCTTTATAAATATCCCTGGCCAGGCCGAAGTCACAGATCTTGACCACGTTGTTCTCAGACAGGAGGATGTTCCTCGCTGCCAAATCCCGGTGGATGCACTGCCAGGGAATGACACGGGGTCAGAGGGGTGCTGGGCAAGGAGCCCCTGCTTGAGCTGGAAGCAGGAGAGCTTCTTTGGGCATGGGGAGAGAAATGAGCTGCTGTTGGGAGCAGGTTAGAGAAGGGAGTGGGAGTCTGCTCCAAACACACTGTGATATGCAAAAGAGAGAATAACTCAGGGAATGAGCCAATATTAGAGTCAGTTTTCTGATTTTTCTGTCTGGGATAACTTTGCAGTTACAACAAGAAAGGGAGTCCTATTTTCTAGTTAGCTGATCACTGGGAAATCTGGGAGAGGCCAAAAAGCAGCTGCAGCTGCAGCTACATTTGCCAGTGCAGCTCCAGGAGGGTGTGAGAAGGGGGTAAGTGCATCAAGCTCACAGTTGTGTGCACACTTTGGCCCGTGGATTACACTGCATTTACCTGAAAAGGTGTTCCACAGGCTACAAACTACTCCCTGTAGTATCCGAAGGAGCTAAAGGAATAGCTGGATACTGCCTCCTCATTTTTCAGCAGTGCTGTTGTTGACCACACTAAAAGGAGCTCTCTCTACAAGTCCTTTCTGCATTTATTTATGAGGCAGTTCCACAAACTGTCCCACTGTATCCACTCCTTCTGTCTAAACCCTCTTGTTGCAGATGCCAGTCCCTGCAGCCAAGAACATGATGGATGTTCCTTCACAATCCCTTCTGTGCTAATTACTGCTTAACCACCAGAGCTAAGATGATTTCCAACACTCTAATGTGGGAGCAAAAAGCAGATTCCTCAGGCTCAAAAGTGTGTTTGGGTTTCTTCATATCAGATACTCGGTGCAAGAATGAGCTCACTTTTCGGGAGGCGAGGAACTCCATGCCTTTTGCCACCTGGAAGCTGTAGCAAATCAGATCCTCCAGAGTCAGGGGCCTCTTGTACAGATCCTCAGCATCTAGGAGAGATCAGAGACGTGGCAAAACTCTGCAGCAACAGCTCCAAACCTGTGTGACACTGGTGCCACTTGTGTGCTGATGGCCTCAGCCCCGCACTGAGTGTTGGGTGTGAGATCTCGGCAGGGTTACAGCTCTGGGTGAGCAACCACTGACCCAGAGGCAGAAGATCAGACGATTAACAAAGTTCCCTCATCCATTAGTCACTCATTTAGCTATGGGGAAAACAACACCTGGGGATGGGAGTGAGGGAAACTTTATAGAGAGGAGCCCAGGGACAGAGTGACCTCGCAAATCGGGTAAAACATTCCTCTTTCTTCTCTCACACAACAGGAGCAGTTTTGGTACACAATACAGTGCTGCCAACCTCTTTTTGTGAGAAAGTTGGAATGGGGAACAGGCAAGAGAAAGAATTTGGGATTTCAGGAACGAGCCAAGCTGTGTAAGGACTTGTAAAGTGTGTGATAGTATGGGTGGCACTAGCCATGTGACAGAAATCTTTCCAATAAAAGATTTGGGATGAGGTAGGGTTCTTTTACCTTCTTCATCATCTTCTGAGTCGCTGTAACTCTTATCTTCAATAAATCCTGAGCTGGCAGAGCTGCCTGTGCTGGCCACACTCTCGAGGCGCCTCTTGATCAGTTCAGTCAAATCACTGTTGGACTCATCCAGACTTTTCTCTGCTTGGTCAGAGTTTTCCTGGGACTAGAAATGGCATAAACCTGATTTTTAGCTTTGTATGATGCAATGCTTGAGGATTCAAAAGATGTGACAGAATGGCATAAGGAGAAAGGGTCCTCTGAAGATGAGCATGTTTGAATATGATGTTCCCTGAAGAGCAGAACTAATAAAGCCTGGTTTCCTACTTATTCCTACTTATTATTCCCCTGTCACTGAGAGCAGTATTCCACATCAGAGTTAGCTGAAAGCTGGCTGGGTGAGACGGAGAGGTGAGCAGAGAGAAGCTGTAATTCCCTTGCTGTCCCCTCAAGGTGTGTGCACGATGGGCACTGACTGTCTGTGCTGGGGAGGGAGGCACAACCAGCCCTCAGCTCAGGGCAGCAGCGGTGAGAAGGAAATTCTGAGTGACTGCACCAGGAAAATCTCCTTCACTCACACAAAGTCCCTCACGTACTTTGGTGCCTGTACACAACAGCTTTCATAGTAATAATAATAATAATAGTAATAATGGAATCATCTGGGACAATAATCTTGGTGAGGCTCCAGTTTCTGGCAGGGCTGGGATCACAGAGCCTGTTCCACGCTGGATATTCACGAGGAGGAGGCAGTCCCATCACTCTCCAGCACTGATTTCTGCCCCCTGTGCCCTGCTCCCATCCCAGCCCAGTCTGTGCTGGCACAGGTGTTTGTGTGGATGCAGAGAACTGTTTGGGAACCAAAGCATTTGGTTGGTTTTGATGCAGAATATCCATGATCCAGGTGGTTGTTACAGCACAGACCTCAGGGCTGGCACAGGGGAAGGGACAGAGGATGGGAATGAGCAGATGGTGGAAGGATGAGCTGCTTTCACATGGGGGTGTGGGCCTAGAAACAAAAATTCCCAAACCAGGTTTGTTTTTTGGGAGGGTTCACCCTCTCCTAGTTCAGTTAATGCCAGTTTTTCACTACTACTTTGTTGCCTCCCTTGTGCTGGGAAGGATCTCACGAGTAATCCCCTCTCTCTCAAGTGCACTGCAGTGTTTGGGCACTTGCATCTAATTCTTTAGGAGGTGCTAGAAGAAGATAGCAGTGAGATCCTGCAGGAGGAAAAAATCCCTTTTCTTGCCTGTACAAATTGAAATGTGGTGAGAAAATAAAGTGCCCATAGAAATACCCAACTGCCTCGGTGCCAATGCAGAGCAAATCCAGTCAGTGGTTGTTGATTCCCCACCTTGTAACTGTGAGAAGTCTCCTTTTCCTACCTTGTATGCAATGAAATCTCCTCGTTTTCCTCTGAGATAGTTGGACAGATTTCCGTATTTGCAATATTCCACTATGACCATTAAAGGACCTTAAAAAGACAGTGAAAGTCAAATGAGTTTTGAAGCACTGCAAAGCACATAATTCTAACTTATCCTCCCAAATCCTCCTCAAAATAAGTGGCATTCCTGTTCTAGAGATGAGGAAATGAGGAACCAGAGGAGTGACACTCCAGAAGGACACAACCAGTAGGGATGTGGAGAGGAGGGAACACATTCTTAGTTTTCCCCATTGGATGGTGACAGTTGGTATTTATTCCTTATTTATAAACAAGGAAAATTCAGGATGATCAGCACAAGCCCAGATGCTGTTAAGGTTGGTTTGCTCTGTACATAGCAGGGAGCAGTTTTCATTTTCTCTGCTGGCTTCACAGTTGTTTGTTTTGGGTGGAACTGATGCCACTAGAGGAAATCAAAAGTATGCAGGGCCACAGATAGATCTAAATGAAAAGCTGCAAAAAGTTTTTGAAAGCCTGGAAAGTGCTCTCAGTTTCTTCCTTATTCCTGTGCAAACTGCTGCAGGTTCAGTGCTGCTTTTATACAATTATGCAGCTTTTTAAGATCTGCTTGAAATGCTTTTATATTGCAGTGTAAGATGTTAGGGAAGGGAAAAGCTGCATTCTGGACCTTTGGTTTTTGTAGTCATCAAATGGAGGATACGGTGAATTCATGGGACTGGGATGTGGATAAACATGGATTATTAGCAATCCCAAACAACGAGACTTTCATGTCCAGAACCTTTTTCTCTGGAGTAGGTCTGTGGTTCAGACTTAGGAGTTTGCACTTCAAAGGGAAAGTGCTGAGAGCTGCACTTGGCCTTGGGGAAGGAGCTCAGCAGGATTCCTGCTGGGCTGCATCCTCCGGGGCACAGAAGCAGGGCTGCAGCCGGCTCCTTGTCCAGCATTGCTGGGGACAGCAGCCAGGAGGGAACAGTGACCCTGGGACAGTGTGGGACAGGGAGAGGAGCAGCCTTTGGGAGCACACGGTCCCGCAGAAAGGGAGATGCTGAATTCCTGCAGTCAGAAGCAAGCCCGTGGTGCTCCCTGTGGGTTCCTGCCAGGCTCTGTCCTCACCCCAGCCCTACGGCGCTGCTGCCTTGGGGCTCTCCAGGACCCCCAGCCCCTCTGCCTGCAGCTGGAACAAGTTCAGCCTGCAAACCTTGCAGTGGCTGCAAAAACACCAACCCCAAATCCCCAAATCCCAGTGGTTCCAGCACTGACCCCAGAGCGCTGCTCACCAGGGCTCAAGGCACCAGTGCTGGGACGTGGCCGTGCTCAAGAGATTTGGCTCTGAAGAACCCAAAATCCAATGTCCCTCATGGATGCCCTGAGGAAACGCAGACTCCAGAACAGCTTTAAAGCTCCGCTTAGTGATTTATTCATGTTTTTGAAACGCTTCCTAGACACGGCCTCCCCATATTTTGTTCCCTCGTTGTAAAGCACACGCTGTGCATTAGTTGTGACTGCTGAACATCAGACACTCCACCAAAGTGTTAAAATCTGTTATTTGGTACCTTGTTAAAATAATGTATGTGCATACTTAATAGCAGTCTCCATCAGGAATACACGGTTACATAAAGCCTACCAGGGGAGGGGAGAGCGCTGTGCTCTGCCCTGGAATTTCACAGGAACTCGGATCCCTGTCTGCCTCTGGAGCTCAAGGCTGTTTTTCTTTAGTCTGCACTTGCACTGCTCAGAGGAAAACAAAGCAGTGCCTGCCCCGAGGCTCCTCCATGCCCTGTGGGGTCCTGCTGCACCCCTCCGCTCCAAACTCTGCCCCCCAAATGTTTCCCCAGGCACCTGGCAGGGAGGAGGGAGGGTTGCCTCCCACCCAGGATGGGGCAGGCTGGTGAATGGGAAATCGAGAGACTCCTGGGAGAAAAAGTTTCTCAGAAACTGGACAATCAGAGCCTTTGATCAGTTCCTGGGGTGTGTCTTGCTGTGCAAGCAGAACTCTGGGGCTGCTTTGGTTAAGAACCACTGACCCCTGGTCCTGCTGCCAGGTTTGAGGCACCCGTTTGTCCTGAGCCACCTCAGGGACTGGTCAGCACAGGAGAGTCCCCAGCATTCCCAGTGTTCCTGCCCCTCTGCTCACAGTCCCAAGCAAAGGCTCCTGGCTGCTGCATCTGAACCCTAAATCCCTCCAGCTGGAGCTGCCCTTGCTCCCACACAACTTTTCGGGTCCGGAGTGCTGCAATTTTTGACAGTTCCCCATCCATGGCTCCCAGATTCCAGCAGTATCCATAGCTGCTGGTTGCTGTTTCCTGAGGAACTGGAACTGCCTTGCTGGAGGGAAGATTTCTCCCCTGGCATGCTCCCAAATCTACCTCACTGAAGTTTTCCCTCCTGACTGGACGACAACTGTTGGAAACTGATGGTTTTGGGCTCTCAGATCTGTGCCCCGTCTCTCTCACTTTCCCCCCTTCATTTATTTCCTTCTGGGGCTTTCCTTGCCCTCGGGTCACCTAAACCTGTCCTGTGGGGATGGTTGTGAGGGTCCCTTGTCAGCAGTGAGGAGCCATCCTCGAGCCCTGTTCCCCTGGAGCTGGAGCACAGTAAGAGGCACGGAGGCTTTGTCTGGCAGTGTGGGAAGGGATGTTTTAGTGACAAAGGTCTGGGATTTATGGGGCCCTTTGTCTAAGTGCACTTTGTATGATGCAGGGCCAGCCCTGCCAGCTCAGCCCCATGGAAGTCCCTGCTCCTGCTGCACCCAGGGCTGTCCCAGGCTTCCTGCACACGGAGCAGAAACGGCTGTGTTTGCCTGGAGACGGTGAAGTGCTGGGAAAGAGGAGGCTCAGGCAGCCAAGTGCTCAGCCCGGTGCATCCTCCTGATAAGGCAGGGAAGGAGAGGGAGAAGAAGCCTGGAAATGACCACGGGGAGGAATTGGGCACCTCACTGCAATCCAGTGTCCTCCTCCCTTCAGTGCAGAATCCCTTCTGGGAACAGGCTTCCAGAGAAAACAGAGGAGTGACACCACGGGTGGGAGATGTTCAGGAGCCCTGGATGGGATGAGGCTGCCTCCTGCAGGAGCAGCAGCAGCTCTCCTGTGAGCTGGAAATGGCTGTACCTGCATTAACAGCACCCCAAAGTGCACCAAAAAGTGCCTGAAAAGTGTTTTCTCTTTTGTTCCTGATTTACTGAGGACTCCTCACCTCCGGCTTTGGTGCAGGCTCCCAGCAGGTTGACCACATTCAGGTGATGTCCTATATGGATGAGGATCTTCAGCTCAGACATTAAAGCCTTGCATTCATTAGTAGTTGCACATTCTGCTTAAGATAAACAGGAAAAAAATCATCTTTACACAACAGGATATTTTTAACAGGACACAGCAAGATCCTGTTTATACTTCGAAACAAAACCCACCCAGGTTACGTGCAGTATCTTGGCTTTTCAGACTCTCACACAGATAATAATTCATCCGTTTCATTGTCTGCTGACCTCTATGAAGTGGGATAACACTTTATCTTTTGGGTGACTCTTCCTTTCTCAAGCAGGATTATGGAGGGTTACTGTCCCTTCCCCCAAAGCTGATCCCACAGAGCCTTTGCCAGGACTCAGTTTTGCAAGCTTAGCAAAGCCAGCCTCTGCAAGCCCCCCCAGCACACAGAACGTGTCCCTTCCTCTCTGCTGGGCTGTGCAGTTGAGCAGGACTTGGTTGCAACACCTCAGAACAGGTTTTTCCACAGCACTGAGCAACATCACAGCACTCCGCTGCAGGTGATGAGGAACCCACAGATCTGGAAGCTGTGTCCCAAAATGTGCCAGGGAATGCACAGCATTACTAAAGCTCAGCCCTGTAAGATCTTATTGACCCAAGAAATACCTTTTCCAATATCTGTGTGCGAGCCATGAACCTGACAGGGGAGGCCCTGCCTGGCCAGTGACATTAATTTAAGGCAGACACCCTCAGACCAGAAGGTTTTTCAGGTGCTGCTTTATCCTCCCAGCCTTCTCTCCAAAACTTTCATGATGTATTTTAACAGGAGAGGCTTTGTCCTGTTTCCTTTGCCTTTGCATCATGTAAGATTTAAATACGAAGTTATGTAACAAATCACTGGGTGTGACAGGTGTAATCTCTTCATCTATTTGTAGATTGCCCATAATCTTTCTCCAAACTGTGTCACAAAGAAGGAGCTATTCCCAGATTCCTTCAGTCAGCAGTGTTTGGAGCTGGGTGTGTCCATGGGTGGTATCACTCCTGATTTCCCCTGGCATGGCTGGGACACGCAGCCAGGTGTTTCAGATAATCCTTCAATCCAGAACAGACCCCAGCCTCCTGCATGGAGATGACACACAGTGCTGGCATGGCAGAAATGCCTTTTTAATTCCCTGGATGGACTGACTGATCCCAGAGAATCTGCTTTATTCATGAAAGCGATGAATTATGGGCACGTTAGTTGGGGAGGGGCAGACCAGAGCAGGAGGCAGCTGCCTCCACTGGGGGAGGGAGGTGTAAAACGATGGAGAATCTGCCAAATATTGCTGAATATGTGCTGGCAGGGCAGAGCTGACATGAGGATCAGTTGGGAAGTGCAGCATGGAAGGGAATGAAACCCCAGAGCTGTCCAGGGCAGTACGTTTTGGATGGAGATGGGAATATGTCTGGATCCGGGGCTTCTAGGATATTTCAGGGATCTGGAAATGGGCATGGAACAGAAGATACAACAGCAGGAGAGGAGGTGATCTGAAGGATGAAAATAGAGAGGGGAGAGCAGACCTGAAGGAGGTCCAGGGAGGTGACAAATGGGTGTTTTTGTGATTTCAGAGAGATGGGGGTAGCAGAGCACCAGGAGAGGCAGCTGGCAGCAGAAGCCAAATCCTGTGGCAGCAATGGCTGGTGGCATTGCAGGGGTTAATGGTGTCATGCAGCAGCGATGGAGCCGTGAGGGCCATGGGAGCATGGAGCGAGCCTTTGGAATCATCCTCAGGAGCAGTTAGCAGCCCTGCCCAAGCAGGCAGTGAGTGGCTGATGCATTCGTTCCTCGCTGTCTGCAAAGGCTCTGTGTAAATCCAGCGTGGAAGAACAGGCTCCGAGTTCCCTCCTTCCCTCCACCGAACGGGGAAAGCTTTCCTTCATTTCAATAATTGCAAGCAAGATGTCTCTAATTTACTCCCCTGGCACTGGGGTTTTTTTCCAGCCCCTTGAACTGTTCTACATCTGGCCGGGCTGCGATGGAAGGCTCAGCTCCAATTTCAGGCTATCTCATGTAATTACACTCTGTAATCTGTTTCCCTCCTTACCCCACAGACCTGGAAGCTGCTGTTTTCTTCCTCGAGGAATACAAGCCTCAATCAGCAGCGCAGCACGGAGCCCGCTGTCATTTCCCCCCCTTGCATCCATCCAGGGTGCCTAATTGCTCCCACATGGAAAGCCGCTCCCCCCTGCAGCCAGCGCGCCTGGGAGCCGAGCACCGCGCACCTCACCGCCCCCGGGTTCCCTGAGCGGGCCGGGGAGGATCTCAGAGGGATTTCTGTACCTTTCAGCATTTTTACGGCAACTGTTTTGCAGGTTGAAGATTTATCAATGCCAAAAGCAGACGCCTCCACCACCTTCCCAAAAGCACCATGACCCAGAGTTTTACCTAGAGAGGCAAGAGTCGAGAGTGAGCCCAGGCTGCAGCAGCCAGGAGGGGACATGCAACCTCAGCTGTGCAGGGAACCAGGCACGAGGCACAGACACAGTCACAGCAGCCTGTATCACACCCTGCCGCATATGGATATCCAGGGGGTTCTATCCATATGGCCGGGATGCAATACAGCACGGCAGAGAACAGAGGAGGGGCAATCAACCTGCACTCACTGGGGGCAGGGCTGATAGCTGCCTGTATTGAGGGAGAAACCTTACCTGGGGCTCTGCTGGAGGCCAGGGAAGGCAGAGTTTGGGTTCATTGTGGCACCCTGATCGCTCGAGAATCATGGAGAGAGCCAGCAAGGCACTCAGGGAGTCACAACCCTTTAACCCTTCAGTTATTGACAGTGATTTGATGGAAAAGCTGCACTAAATGGAATTTAGGATGATAATCTTTATATTCCCTTTCATTCGGATTTTCTTGCCTGTATTACCTGCTGTGCTCTGTGGGCTCTGACCCAGAGTCTGGCTTTTTGGTTCTGCCAGTTTGAATCTCTGTCCCACCCTCACCTCAGCTTTTGTGATTTTTGTCTGTCCTCTCCTCCTTCCATGTTTTCCAACTTCAGCACCAAGAGCACACACAAATACAGATATTTTCCCTGCACTCCTCAGTGCACACAGATGTTACAGTTTCGCTGTACAAACACAGCTTTTCCCATTTCCTCATTCCATCAGCCAGGGAACTGAGCTGTTCAGTGAAATGTGGCTCATTATTCCATGAGAGCTTTTTACAGCTCAAAGCTGAGTTCTGATGGTTGATAAGGAAGTAATTATTTGATGAATTGATAGATTTCTTCAAAAGAAAATTCACTTTCCCTTTTCCTCTACGGGAATGAAATCACACTTTTGGCAGGGACAGTACTTGGAGGTCCCTTCCTTCCCTGTCAAGCATTTGGCTTCCCTTTTCCAAGGAAAAGAGGTGGCAGCTATTTTGACAGAGTCTTTCCAAATCCCTCATTTCACCCTCCACTCAGGCTGATCTGAACCCTGTGATCCCAGATCCAAGGGTGGCAGTACCCTGGCACTGTGATAGGCTCTTCCTGGCTTATCCAACAGCTCCACCGCCACTGGGAAGCATTTGGAACCATCCTTCCCCCCAGTTCTGACCCCCAAACCACTCACCCAGGCGCAGCCTGTCCCTGGGGAACTCCCATTTACTGCTGTCGTAGGGCAGGCGGTCACACTGCTCGTCAAGGGGCATCTCCTCTGGATCCATGATAATGGACAGGTATCCTGTTTTAATATCTGTGGCATCAGGCTAAAAACAGGGCGGGGAGAAATTATTCAGGGGATTCACACTGCAATTCCAAAGCGAGGGAGCTGTCTGGCAGCCTGGGGAGTTCCCTGCCTTCCAGGCAAATTTATTCTGAGCCAGGAATGCATCACTGCAGCTTCCTGCCTCTCTCCATCCTACAGCTGAGCCACAAATATTTGTGTGTGGCTGCCACTCGTGGCTCTCGGGAAGAGGCACTGATCGATGCTGGGAAACACAAAATCTATCGCTGCCTTCCACCTGGATCAGCCAAAGGAAATCACTGATTTTCCATGGGAACTGCAGGAGCTGCACTTCCTGATGCATATTTTGGTATTTTCACCGTGTTTTGTGCTGCACTCTTGCTTCTCCACTTCATGGCTACAACTTATTGCAATTTAAAATGGGGGGGAAGCTGCTGGAAATTGCTATTGCTGGTGCTGCTAAAGTGAGAAATTGTGGTCGGGTGGGTCCTGAGAGCAGACTTGCACAGGTGTGAAATGTAAGAGGGAATTCAGTGTTGTCCACAGCTCTGTTAAACCGAGGTCAAGGATGAAAACATGAATTTAATCCCTGTATTTGCAAGAGGAGGGGAAATTTACTCAAATATTGGAGATCAGCACTAGGACTGCAGTTTGGTGAGAGCAGAGCAGAGAGCTGTGCTTGCCTTTCTGTTTGCTGTTTGTTTCAGGAAAAACAGACCTAAATTCCTTAAAACTTCACTGCAAGTTTACTTTTGGAGTCACAAAAGGGAGGTGAAAAAAGAGCAAGGAGACCAAACCAGCGGTGTGGTTTGAGCTCATTTCTCGAGCAGACAGCCCGGGATCTTTGTTTAATATCTTTCAGAGACAAGTGCTGAAATCAAGCCCTCATTGTAGAGGATTTAGGTATTTTTTTTGTTATTCTCAGAAGCCAGTTTGACTCATAAAGAGGGAGGAGCCTGATTTAGCCTGAAGTGGATGGAAATCTCACAAGTGCAAGGGATCTGTGGAGAAGTCAGCAGAAACCTTGGACTGAATTTTACAGGGACATTTTCCCCAGTTTTTCTACCATCTGCCCCAAACATTTGGCCCTAAACTCTGCTGTCACACCGAGCTGAGGCAGATCCCAGACTTTGTGCAGGGTGGCAGCTCTCTCACCTTCCTCAGTTTGCGAATGAAGAGGGTCAGGAGGAGCCAGAAGAGAGTGGCAGCCAGCCCCGTGCACACCAGAATGATCACCTCGATGTTGGATTTCTCCTCAGAACCTGCAGGTGAATGTACAGCCGGGTCAGAAATGTGTCCAAAGTCCCTGAGTGAGCCCACTGGAACATCTGCATTCCCTCAGCCCGGGCCTCACCTTGGATTTTGATGAAGGCTGATGTGCTGTCCTGGCCCAGCTCATTGGAGGCCCGGCACTCGTAGAGCCCCTCGTCGTCCTTCTTCACTCTCTCAATAACCAGGGTGTTGTTTTCCATGGAAATTCCTGGTTTAAGGCATTTTGGTTAATGTTGGCACAATAACCTGCCTGCCAAAAATGCTTTTAGGAGACAGCTGAAGGTCAGCTCCCATCCATGCAGGCCTGGCATGTGCTGGTGTTAGGACACATTTTAATCCTGTGCTCCTCCTGCTCTGGCAACAACCTTTCCCTGACGCTTTTTTCCTCTTCAACACCTGGATAAATTATTTGACATCATTTCACCAACAATTCAGAGTGGGCAGAGCCTGGAAACTACTCCAGAAGTTAGCAAAGGGATGGAGGATTGGTGTCTGATAGCAAGAAGATGCACTAGGAAAAATGGGAACTCAGTGGAATTACTGGAGGCTGTGGGAAGGGGTGGGACTTCCAACATGGGGAACGTGGAACTCAAGTTAGGCACATCCCTGGAAAAATAACTGTATGGAGCAATCCTGGATTCACTGACAGGTGCAGTGGGAAGAGAGAGGTTGCGCAGATATGACCAATGAGAGACTTTTCTACATTTAAATTCCCAATTTCATTGTTCCTGATTTGTGGCACTGCACTGAGAGCTCCTCTGTTTCACTGAGGGGATCACTGGGGTAGAAATAGGGAAACGGGTCAGGCTTGGAATCCAAAAGGGAAGGACATTTGGAATTTCTGAGTGTTCTGCCTGTGAATCCCGTTGTTGTTAACAGGAGTTCTGCACACCACTTGCCATGCACTGTGCTGAAATATTTACCCTGAGGTGTTTTTTCCAGATATTTTATTTATGTTTCCATTGGTTGGATGAGTTACATGCTTGTCCCTCTAGAATTATTTATAAAACTTCAGTAGCTATAAAGAGTTTCTCTCAGAACATTCTGCTCTGAATTATGGATGATCCTCGATTTCCTACCTAGTCCAAGTTGCAAAATTAAAGTCACAGGACCAGCTACTGACATGGGATTCTCCATGATTTATGGAGACATACTCAGGACATACTCAGCTCTGCACTGGGGCGGCCTCACCTCGAGTTCTGGGGGCAGTTTTGGGCAGCAGAATATAAAAAAGGCTTTAAGCCATTGGAGAGCATCCAAAGGAGGCCACAAGGATGGGGAAGGCTCTGGAGGGGCCTGGAGGAGCGGCTGAGGGCACTTGGTTTGTTCAGCTGGAGAAGAGGGGACTGAGGGGAGACCTCACTGAGGTCTTCAACATCCTCATGAGGGGCAGCTCTGATCTCTGCTCCCTGTGACAGGGACAGGACCCAGGGAAGGGCTGCAGCTGTGTCAGGGCAGGGTTAGGTCGGAGATCAGGGAAAGGCTCTTCCCCCAGAGGGTGCTGGGCACTGCCCAGGCTCCCCAGGGAATGGGCACGGCCCCGAGGCTGCCAGAGCTCCAGGAGCGCTTGGACAGTGCTGCCAGGGATGCCCAGGGTGGGATTGCTGGGGATGGTCCTGTGCAGGGCCAGGGGCTGGGCTGGATGATCCCTGTGGGGGACCCACACAGCTCAGCACATCCTGTGATTCTATGGCACAGAGCTGGGAAGGAGCCCTGGGCTCAGGTGAGGGAGCTGCAGGCTCAGGTGAGGCTCCCTGCCCTCTGTACCTGCAGGGCTCTGTCCCCACGGAGCTGCGAGCACATTCCCATCACTGCGCTGTGGGAAGTGAAGGACGTTCCATATGCCATGGGATGCCCTGGGCCCCTCTGCTAGGTGACTTTGCTGCAGTAAATTGTGACCGGGAGAGCTGAGAGCTCAGGCCTGTGTTGCCAGACCCATCTGAGCAGCAGGTACAGCCTGGGCTCAGTTTTGTACCCAAACTCTGGTCTCACACAAGCAGCCTGAGCAATGGTCCCTGATTTCCCAGTGCTATGCTAATGTGTGCTGGGCTGGCTCTGCACACAGGAGCTTCCTCTGGCCTCAAACTCCAAGCTGGAGACCCCTGCAGTGCTCTGACATCCTTGCATATGTGTGTGTGTGCCCCGAGTCACGGGCACTGTCACAGGTCCTGTGATGTGGCGACCCTGCCAGTCCATTACCCACATCCCACACGGTTCCGGGGAGCAGGACCCACCTGACGCTGCTGAGATGGGGTAGCCGTTCTTCCTCCAGGTGACCTGCGGCTCTGGTGTGCCACTGACCTTGCACTCCAGCAGGATCTTGCCGCTGATGTTGACCTCCAGGTCCGTGAGGTTCTGGATCACGTACGGCGCTGCCTTCGCTGCAGCCACAAAGGGAAAGAACCCCCGGTCAGCCTTGGGGAGGCACCTCCCTCACCTCACCTCACCTCACCTCACCTCACCTCACCTCACCTCACCTCACCTCACCTCACCTCCCCACCCCTCCTTGACAGCCTCTCTGGGCTGGGTGTGGCAAAGGTTTGGTTCAGCAGTTGATCAAAAATCCCCCAAAAGGTTCTGGGAGGAGGGGAGGAGTTTATTTGGTTTATTTTCACGCTGCCTAAGCTTAAGTTCGGCTGCAGCTCCAACTCCTCATCCTCTGAAGAAAACAAAGGACAGGAGTAGGAGGTGCACATGCAGAGTGAAGACAAAAAAAGAGAAAGGAGGATGCAAAGAGGAAACAGTTCTAAAGGTTTTATATCCTCCATCAAGAGTGCAGTTTTCTCCTTATTACAGCCCTGGTAACCCCCACTTGATGTTCATTTATAAAAGGTGCAGGGCAGCAATGAATAAAATCACAAGCACAGCATAAAAAATACCCCAAACCTGCAGTAAGGACAGAAGCTGAGGGGTATTGGAACACTGTAAAGACCTCGTTTGAATGGGGAGGGAAGGCAGGTTTGGAGGGGCATTTCCATGTGTGCTCTCCACAAGAATTGCCTGACACGTGCCAAATAACAGACCCCAGTAATTCTCAGAAGAATGTGATCTTGATTCCAGTTCTCCATGGATGTATTCCCAGTCTAGCTGGGTTTTTCCCATAGCCCAGCTGTGTAGGTGCGTGTGTAGGTGGAAATCTGACTGACTGCATAAAAATATCTGCCAGGGGAGAGGAAAGGGAAGTGCCTGCAGGCAGAGTGCAGAGCAAGGGCAGTGCCTCACGGCAGGGGATGCTCACAGCGGGCCCTGGTGCTGTGGGGACCAGCCAAACCATCATCACTGCATAATACCTGAGTGAGAAGTGTCCTGCCCTTTGTATTCCCACAGCCAACAGAACCAGGCTGGAGGATCTTAGTGAAATAAAAGAGTTGGGGGTTTGGGTGTAAGTAAGAAAATAATTATTATACCAAAGTGCATCCCTCTTACTCAGAGTAAATGGCACCTGTCACTTGATTTTGCACTTGCCCAGGGACATTTGGGATCTGCTGGGTCCAAATCTATTCAGGTATCTCATCCTGGCAGCTAGGAGTGAGTGCCAAAGTCATACAGATCTGGGGTGAGCATCCCAAGTTACAGTTGTGCTGTCAGTAAATGGTGGGTGATGCCTTTTGTCCTGAGTCAACTCTAAATCTGCACCCAGCATGGAGTTGGGAAGATGAAATGCTGCTGAAATCACCTTTATGCGATTTCAATTATTTTATCCAAACCCAGCAGTGGCTGAGTGTTATCCATGTCAGGCTGTCAATCCACATGGAGTAAATAACAAAATCAAACCAAAGCATGACACAAAGTTTGTATCAGGACACGTCCCAGTGCCACTCTCCCCTGGCCCATACCTCTGACCAGGAGCTGGCTGTGCTGCTCCAGCGTGTCCGTGCTGTTGTGCTGGTTCTGGGCTCGGCACTTGTAGAGGCCACTCTGCTCCCTCGTGACGTTGGGAATGAGCAGGGTCAAAGAGATGGAATATTTGTCCATTTTCCTGACCATGGAGTGGCCGGGAGCCGGCTCTGAGGAGGGGTAGTACCAGGCCAGGTGGGTGTAGATGTACTTGGAGGCCCGGCAGGTCAGCTGGACGTCATTGCCCACGATGGCCGTCACTTGGGAGGCTGTTTGCAACCCAGAGGGCACATCTAGGAGGAAGGGAAAACGTGTTTGGAATTAAATCCCAGCTGAGAAGATCTTTGGCTGCCTGGCTGCTACCTGGGGGTCAAATTCCCAGCGGTAATGGAAGGAGCCAGGTTTAATGAGGCACATGCTTGCATGTGGAAACAGGCACTGGGGCTGGGAATTAGGGAAGTGAAGGTTGCTCTCACTGCCCAGTGCTGACCTGTGCTAGTCCATCCCTCAGCATTCTAAAGCATCCCATCTCTCCAAGTAATGAATTGAAAGCTTATAAATAGAAGGAGTTAATGGACTGAGAGAGTTTAATCAGGAGCTGTTTCTAGCCAGGCAGATAAATGTGTTTGGGAGCTCTTCCCTCTCTATCTGCAATCAGGGCTGGAAAGTATTAATTGCAGAGGAATAAAGAATCCATTCCCATCCCTCAGGAGCATCACCTTCTTCCCCGCTGAGCAGTCTCCTCAACTCTCTCTTATTCCAACTGTGCCAATATTTATTTTCATCACATGTGCCTTGGTGGATATTTACTTGATTACTGACGGATTAACTGATCTATTGATGTCCAAGTCCTTGAAGCCCTTAAGTTTAGCAGAGAAATACTCTGAGTCTTGACTCTGACCTAGCCACGGAAGAGTGAGCTGTTTCTTGCTATATTTTTAGTAACTTTTCACTCCAGAAGGAAAAAAAAAAAATCAATTTTCCTGAAGTGGCGAATTGAATCCATTTGAAAGCAAGAAAAACTGAGCGGAAGGCCAGAGCCTGCCCTGCAGACACATTCCTGCAGGAGCTACCAGAGACCTGCAAGTGAATTTGGGCTGGAAGATACTCTATTCCCTTTTGATTTTGTTAATTTTAGGGACCTATCCACCTGAATGAAAGCTCATGGATAACCACAGTGACCTGGAATTATTCTGCTGTCTGTTAGGTCAGGATTTTTAAGCAGCTGAGAGTTCTGAGGAAACTCTTATCAGTGTTACCAGGGATGGGACACCTTGGGAGGGCTCACTCTGGGCCACCTTCTGAACAGGAACAGGTTTGCCCAAATCTGAGAGATTATTCAGAGCCAAGGTGTGGGTGAGATGCTTCCTCAAGCCAGGATGAGCTGGGTGGGACTTTGAGAGAGATAGAAGTTACAGCAGAACAAGTGTGCACTGCACCTGCCATCTGCAAATTCCACCTGGAATTCGGCCAGGGGCTCCCACTGCAAAAGGTTCTGCAGAAGCTGCAGTCGAGCACAAACAGTGAGGCTGCCAAAATAACCAATCTGCCTTATAATAAACCATATATTCTACAAAATACAGAGCCCTGGAGGAGCTTTCAGATGTGATTAAAAGTCTCTTCTTCACGAGTCATCTGGAGTAGAACCCATGAGCTTTTGCTTCATGGTTTTTAAAGACTGGCACCAGAAATACTTCACAAAAGATCCAAAAAGAGAAGAGACCCCCTCAGGCCACAGCTCTGGAAATTGTTATTTTTCTCTTCTTTCCTTGTCCTGGCGCTGCAGTTTGCTCTCTGCAGGGTGTTGTTCGGCTCAGTTGCTCTCTCTTGGTGCCAGCTATGTGCTCAGGCTGCCTTGTGCAACACATCCACTCCTCACTCCTCATGTCCTGTGCTTCCAACATGTCCAACTGCTGCTTGTCAACATGGGGGGAATGTCACCAAAACCTCTCCAAATGGGAAAATTGAGAGCCAGTGAAAAAAATGGGCTGTGGAACAAGTGGCATTTCAGCATCTCCTGAATCTCTCCAACAGGGGACAAGTGCTGCATCCCTTGGGATAAGGCACAGCTTGGGCTGGAGCATTTGGGTGCAAATTCCCAATGAATGGGATGTGTCCATTCCCAAGCCCCGAGTTTGGAAGGATGCTCCATAGTTTTGCTTTGCTGCTGGACTTGAAAGTTACCAGGTTTTTTTTCTACCAACTTAACATTCTGGGAGCAGAGGCCTGGCTTGTTTTTCTTATCATTCCTTCTCCTGACATTTTTTATTTAGCATTTTGAATATTTTTAGCCGGAACCTGTGCTATTCTCTCCCATCTTGTTTGCCTTTCAAGCAGCTCTTTCAGCTCCAATAGAATATTCATTGATTTTCATTGCAGTGGAAGGAAAAAGACAGGAGAAAAAAAAAGTTGCTCTCTTCTCTCTTTCCTTGCTCTTCTCTCTCTTTCCTCCTCCTACCTGGATTATCAGGGGTGTGAGTGCAGCTTGGAGAGCACATTATAAGTCAGTTCATCCCTCAGACAGCTTTGCTTACATAATCCTGAACCTGAGCAGTGATTAACTTCCTCCCTCTGAACAGATACCGTGTTTTAGAAGGCTCCTAATAAGTTGGCTAAAAGAATGCACCACGGGGGCCTTTTCCCTTTTATCAGCAGTCACCAAACATTTGTCTTTGGTTTTGTGTTACAGCCTAGTAGCTGCGAATTTCCCTCTCCACCGTGCGGGATTCCACGGCAAAAGAGGGAAAGAAGCCATCGGGGGGAGGTAAAAAGGCAGCATAAATCAAAGGCAAGTCTGGCTCCATTTGTATTTACAAGGAATTAATTGGTTTTAATTTCCTGTGCTTTGCACAATAATTTGTGTAATTCAAAACTTCTGCTCTTACCCAAATTCCAGCCCTGGGCCCGGCAGGGGGGGTTGCCCTCGGGAACAGGGATGTAGGGAAGGGTGAGCCCCACTATGTGAAAGGGTGCTGCTTGTCAGGAATCCTGTCAACACGTCGGGAATGAGCAGTTTGGAGTGGCACAAACTCCTAGAACAGCCCAGCTCATCCATTGTTCTGCTATCGGAGAGCAGATTTTTATCTCCTGCTGGAAATGCAATATTTTCTTTCGGGTAGAAATCTTTAACTCCATTTTTCTCAGTTGTTTTGGCAATCAGATAAACCCATGAAAAAAGGGCTTTGGTTATTATTTGTTATTCTTATCATAATTCATTTATATTCCCAGAACAGTCAGAGTTTTCAGATGGGTGGGATCCCACTTTGCTGAATGTAGTGCAGTCAGACAAAGGCTGGAATTTGATTTACTCTGGACCTGCAGCTCTGCAGAGCTGCCCTTTCCAAGGTGCAGAGCAGAGATTAGAAGGCAAATTACAGTTGTCCATGGCAGAGAATCCCTTCAGGAGACACCAGGGCAGCTTTTCACTGCACTGGGGAGTTTGCAGCCTGTCTGAAATGTCCTTTGGAGCTGGAGGTGGACAATGACATTTCTGAGCATCTGCTGGCCCACCCAGGGCTTAAACGGGAGCTCTGGAGTCAGAGCAGTGGTGGGAAAGGCAGGCAGGGTCAGATCTCGATTGGATTGACACAAAACAAAAATCCTGGAATAAGAGTCAGGCCAGGGCACGATGGGTAACAAATCCCTTTAGGAGAGACTCAGAGGGCTGCGGAGGGACAGTGACAGTCAGGACATCTGCAGGAGGGGCTGTCACTGCATGAGGAGATTTCTCATCACGCTGGACCCCTTATAAGGTTTGGATTCTGAGTGATCTCCAAACCCTGCTGACCCTTCATGAAATGAACTCTGCTGGCAGAGAAATGATTTAAAAATAGAGCCCAGTGCTATTTCTGGTGTCCGTGGGAGTTTTTGTGGGGGCTCTGCAGTGGAAGAACAAAATGGTTGCTGACAATTATTCCACAGGGATAAATTAATTTTTCTGAAATGAAGGTGGTGGTGATGAAAACATCAGACTGAAGTGAGCACATCCCCAGAGAGCAGCCTGGACAACACCTGAGGAAGTGTCCCTGGAACACTCTGCCATGTCCTGGGAAAACATCTCAGCCCTGCCCCAGTGGAACAGGGGTTTGAGGGAGTTCAGCCTCTGTATCACCTTCGGGTTTCTTACCAGGGAGAAGTGAGTTGAGCCCAGTTCAGCCAAAAGGTTTGACAGCAGCTCAGGGAGCCCCAGCTCACTGGTTGGTAGGAGATAATGGGAGAGCAGGTCTTTAAAATCAACAAATTGCTGAATTAATTGCGGGGTGCCACAACTTGCAGCTGCTTTGCAGAGAGCTGTGAAGTGCTACAAACATTTCCCAGATGTCCCAAAGTCCCAGGCTCTACCCCAGCCCTTAGCTCAGCCTTTAGGTTCAACCTGCCCAGAATGAACCACCTCACAGTCAGAAAGTGACCAGGTTAGAGCCTCGTGCTGTTGGACTTCCTCTGCCTGGAACCTCACATGTCCCTCAACACTGAGACAGGAGAAAACTCCTGGGGAGAGTAACCTGGAGCCTGCTCCAGCTGTTCCAGCTGTTCCATACAACCTGCAGAACTGTCACCACAGCCTGGCCCTGCTGGAGCAACACTCAGAGAGGACTCTCCCATGGAGAAAGCCAGCCTCAGGTCACTGCTGCTGTTTCACTGCTGCAGCATGACCCACTTTAGCACCGGGATGTCCACATTTACAAAGTTTTCATTCCTTTCTAATCCAGAAACACTGTTTTTAAATACAGCCTTTCCAAAAGCCAGTCATGCTCGGTCAGCACCTGCCTCTTCCCTGGAATGGCACAGACTCCCAGTTTCCCCTTCACAGGCTGGAATAAGTCTGTCTTGCCAAGCCCTGTGCACCTCCTGGTTTGCTTTGGTGGAAACATTCCCACCAGAACCGCTGTCAGTAATTTCACCCAGTGATTCATTTCCTTCATAATTAAAACTGCATGATTAAAACACTTGTGTCTCAAAACATTGCTAGACGGATCTTGAAATAAAAAATTTGGAATATTAGCTCACTGTGGGTGGAAAAAAACCCCTACATAACTTTATTACTAAAATAAACCAGAGTTGTGCAAGGTGCATGGGATGATCCAACCCTTTGGATCTGACCTTATCCTCGTGGCTTATTGAGTTGCTGCAGCTTTGGGTTTAGTCACCAAGTGTGGCAGTTCTGCGAAGAGCTTGGATAACCCACCCAGATATAACAGCTAGGAGAATTCCCAACAGGACACTCAACACTTGGAAGGGGTGAGGTGTAAAATTAATAGCTGGTCTTCAGCCTGCCTTGGACATGTTAAATCCAAGCTGTATCTCCCCAAAGTGCACCTTGAAGGGCATTTTCCTAAGTAAATAAGAGTTAGAACTTTGGGAACTATCTTTTGGAGGCTGAAAGCCTCTCCTGTCCCCATTGGGGCAGCACAAAGGAGCTCTCATGGAGGTGAAATCTTTCTCTGTGTGGCACCAGCTTGGTTATTGTTGAATGGCGTTTTTCCTCCTGGCACTCGTGTGTAACACCAATGGGAACAGTGTTTGGTGAGCCCTTTTTCGGACAGCAGGATTTGAAAGGTGCTGGATTCCTTTGGAGCAATGGAGTCAAACAATCCAGGAGGGAAGAGAGGCACAGGAGTGCAGATCCCTGCCACGAGCGAGCTCTGCCCTCCCAACTTGCTTCACGGGCAAGGAACCAAGCAGTGAGAATGAGACATTTACTTTCCAGGACACTTCTGCACTCTTTGTTCTAAAAATCGATATTTTGATGCAAATCCTGCCAGCCAACATCCACTCATCCAGCAAGTGAGCACAGAAATGTTTCTGTTTTGTTCTGGGTGAGCACTGGAGCGAGGCTGTCCCTGGACTCTCCTCTCTTTTTGAACTGCCATCTCTCCTGAAAGTGTTATGGAGATCTTGATCTCACTCCTAAAGAATTCCTGTGTTGAAAGGTTAAGCAGATATTTGTTTGGATTTGTGTTCTTTGGAGAACCTCCTCCCTGCAGAAGGGCACTGTGAAGGCCAATGGCCCAGGCAGGGCTCCAGTGTCACCCTGCAATCAGCCCTGGACGGGGCTGGATGCTGGCCTTGCTCACCTTTGCTGTGGCTGCTGATTTCCTTGGAGACCAACCTTTCCCCCGGCTCAGGGAGAGGCTCCAGCCCTCTGGAAGAGCACAAAGGCCTCAGCTTTGCCAGAGGTTTCCCAAGGACAGCGCTCAAATGTCACCAGTGTTGCTTTAAGACACAGAGAGAGGGACCTGGAGCTGCAGCTGCAGCTGGAAAGGGCAAAGGGACATCGGGTCTGCTGCTGGACATGTCCAACTGAGCTGGATCCTGCCTTGTGTGGGGTGAGGAGCCTGGGATTGCTGGATTGGGAGTGCTCACAACACACAGGGACGGCCAGGAGTCTGAACCAGCATTCACCAGCCACGTCAGACTTCCAGGGAAATCAGAGCAGCAGCTGCCTTTGTGGGGTGTTTCTGTTGCTTACCTGACACATAGAACTCGATGCTCCGCTCCTCCTCGCCCACCTTGTTGAAAGCCACACAGTAATAGACTCCCGAGGCACTGCTGTTCTCCATGGTGAGGGTGCTCACGATCTGCCCAGAAACACAAAACAAGGAATGGCTCTGAGGGTGGGGCAGCCTTGGCACAGTGTGTGAGGGTAGAAAAACTGGTAAGAAAGTTGTTTCTACTTAATAACGGGTGAAGGTCCCAGACAAGTGCTCCTACTTGGTTTTTGTCTCACATCATCTCAGCCCAGCTGATTCTCTTCCCTCCTCATTCCTAAACCTTCCCCTTCCTTTTTCACCCATGAAAAACAGGATTCTCCTTTGAGAAACTGCCAAGGTCTTTGTGTGACAGCATCAGCAAAAAGCTGAAGTGAAGGAGCTGGAGGATTTACCAGAATGCAGTCCCGCATCCATCTATTCTCTTTCCTGCTCTTCAGCTCTGGCTTACGTGGGGAATATCCACGTTTTCATGGGAAGCAGGTAATTCCTACGGATGTGGCACAAAGAGTATTGCAGGATTTTGCTTTTCCCCTCAGAGAAGGGAGGGAAGGACGTGGCCCCTTTGGGCCTGGGAGCCCCTTGATTCCAAGACTGTTCCTTGGAGCCGTAGAGGACTCGTTCAGCAAGGCAGGAAGCTCTGGAGAAGCTGCCAGTGCTGCAGCACTTGGCAAATGCAGAAAGGGAGGATCACGGAGAAGGAAGGAGCAC
Organism: Struthidea cinerea; assembly: GCA_013397865.1. Taxonomy (NCBI): domain Eukaryota; kingdom Metazoa; phylum Chordata; class Aves; order Passeriformes; family Corcoracidae; genus Struthidea; species Struthidea cinerea. Next base: position 277,707 of record VZTI01001917.1, read on the forward strand.
TTGTCCTGAGCTTCACCACGTGGGAAAAGGAGGTGGTTCTGTTACTCCTGAGGCTGAACTCGAACATGTCCTCAAGAACCTCAAGAACCTCAAGAACTTGGGAGGTTCCTTAAACCTCCCAAGGCTCTCGTTGGTGAGGCCCAGCCGTGTGGCACTGCCCCATCCCTGTCCCGCTGCAGCCTCTCAGGCTCACACGGGAATATCCACAGACTGTGGCTTTAATTATTCCTTGTATTCCTTTGGACTTAGCAGGAAAACTGGGCCTGACCCACCAAGACAGAGATGTTCTTGCAGGATTGCTCTGCTTCCCCTGCAGCCATTCACCTGAGGAGCTCTGAGCCCTCACATTTGGAACAAATATCACTTTCTTTGCCATCCTCTCTAAGGCCTTTGAGAATCAAAACTTATAACACCCTCTGGCCCTTTGTCCTTATCTCCAGAGAGCTCTTTGAAGTGCACAGAAGCATCTCTGGACTTTCTTTTTAATATCCTAAACTAAACTCACACAAGACGTTCCTTTACCCCTCCTAAAGCTGCCCCATGAGTGTTTCTATAGCTGTGTGGGATGTATTTTCTGAGTTATTTAAGATTTGCTGAGATCTGGCACTTTAAATCCCGCAGGGAAATGAGTTCCAAAGGTTTTGATCCCATGTGCATTTGCCATTCTAATGGTGAGCATTTTCAGCAGAGTAAGGGGTGAGTGGAAAAGGCTTTACTTTTCATGGGCACCAAACACAAGAACGGGGAACCCCCAAATTTAGGGGTGAAACAGGAGAGCAGCAAACCCAGCTCCCTCTGGTGTCCACCACAGAAAGAGCTGTGCAGTCCTGAGTGATTTATGATGTGAAAACAGCTCTGCCTTGGCCATAAAAGCAGCCTGCTCCTCCTCCTGGTGCTGTCCTGGAGCACGGCCCGATGCCACAGGCTGTGAACGAGCACATGTTCAGAGCCCTGAGCAGCAGCCACTGCCTTTGGAATTCCTGCCGAATCAGGACCAACATCTTTCTTCTCATGACTGCTGGATCTGAGGATTTCGTGTCTGGGAAAAGCCAATGTAAATGTCCGTGCTGAGGGCAGGAGGGGATACATTTGGACAGCTTTTTAACAGCAATTAGTCTTCCTAAGTGACAGCTCTAGCTGGGAAGTGGAGGATAACGCTGTAGAGCCAGTCAGAATCATAAAATATCCATTTTGGGACATGTCCAAAGTGTTTAGGGTGACACTGTGGCTCTTCTAAACACTGATGCAATGCCTCAAGCTGCTTGGTGGCCCAGAGGTAAACGTTCATGAGAACACACACACACACACAGACGCTGACATCTCCAACTCCATAACTCAGGAAAAGTCTGGCGGGGCAGTGGGAAAACAAAAAAAAGAGCAAATAGCTATCCCTGAGACCTCATCGGGGCTAATCTCAGTCTTGTCTAGATATGAAGGTGACAAAGACGGTAAATGACAGTGGGAAACAATCTGGGGACAAATTCTTGGGGAAAAAAACTACTGAGGGATAGGGAGAAAGTAATTTTCTTGTTTGGATGCTCCAATCATTGTCGTGCACTTGGACTCCAGCTCGTTACACACCTGAGCACCAGAGATAAGGCACTTTCCTGACTTGGCCCAGAACTGGCACCTCCCAGAGCCCTCTAAACTGTGACTTTTAAACCAGCAGCATCCAGCAGAGATCTACATGTGATCCCAGAGCTGGCAATTCAAGATTTTGAGTGATTTTCTTGTAAGATGAATCCCTCGAATGATTATGAATCATTATTTCACTCCAGCTGTGTGCTCCTGGATAAATCCCTGAGCCTGGCAGCCCAGTTATCTTTCCAACATCTGAAATGAAGTTCTCAGTGATCAAACTAACCTAATCCTGATAGGTTTGGTAGCTGAAATTTGAAATTTGTGAGTATTTGGTCACAGTGGCAGGTCGGGATAGGGATTTTGTTCTTCTAAATGCCATCCCTAATGAAAAAATGGTTTGAACTTGAGCACGCAAACTCAGGGATCTTCTCCCAACAATCCCAGAATCTGAGGACCTTTAGTAGACAGTGGAAAAATTCTGAGGGGATAATCCCTGTGTGTGCTTAGTCCATGCACCTGGAGAAGTATTTTCCACTCCTGAAATCTGAGCCAGGGTAGAAAAGCTTGAGACATGTTGGAATGAGTCCAGAGGGGCCATGGAGCTGCTCCCAGGGCTGGAGCCCCTCTGCTCTGGAGCCAGGCTGGGAGAGCTGGGGGTGCTCACCTGGAGAAGGGAAGGATCCAGGGACACCTCAGAGCCCCTTGCAGAGCCTAAAGGGGCTCCAGGAGAGCTGGAGAGGGACTGGGGACAAGGGATGGAGGGACAGGACACAGGGAATGGCTTCCCCCTGCCAGAGGGCAGGGATGGGGGGGGTATTGGGCAGGAATTGTTCCCTGGGAGGGCGGGCAGGCCCTGGCACAGGGTGCCCAGAGCAGCTGTGGCTGCCCCTGGATCCCTGGCAGTGCCCAAGACCAGGCTGGACATTGGGGCTGGGAGCAGCCTGGGACAGTGGGAGGTGTCCCTGCCCGTGGCAGGGATGGCACCAGATGGTCTCTAAGTCCCTCACACCCCAAACCCTCTGGGATTCCATGATCAAGGCAGAGCTCACCCCACAGCTGCTTCTCTTGCCTTCTACCCAGAAAACCCAGAGCGCAGCACTCTGCTAAGCTGAATAATGATGCTGTAATTGCCCTAAAACTTTGTGTCTCTGCACTGAAAATGCCATTAATGAACTATTTACAGCCGGGAAATGTGCAGTTTCCAGTTCCCCTGACACGTCCCCAGCTGCCAACGTGCTGCAGCCACAGGTGGCTGTCCCACCCTCAGCTCCTGTGCAGGCAGCACTGGGACCAGGCTAATTAATAACAAATTATTGGCATGTAGTGTCTAGACATCTTCCTAGTGGGAGCTGGATGGGATCCTGGCAGCTCACTGCATTCCAAACACCACACATCCCAGTCTGGTCTGCCTGGGTTGGATTTGGAATTAAGGGCTCCATTTCCTATTCCTTAACCCAAAGGCCACCCAATACTGCGAGCCCAAGGAAGGGATTATTAGCTAATAAATAATTACTAGGAAAGAATAAACTAAGTTTAAAACTCAATAGCAAAGGAACAAAATGACTGATCTCTGAAGAACAGCTCTGACAAGTAAATAGAGCTTGCTGCTGGGAAAACTCCTAATGGGAGAGTTCACTAATAAAGTCCATATGTAATGTTCCTGAACTGATAAAAATAAGTTATTTTAGAAGCAGCCAAATAACATTCCCCAGCCGTGCACCATGAGTGTTTTAAGACATCTTGTAGTAAGGACAGAGCAACGGGACCTTTTTTTAAGCTGGAGCCAGCATGAATTAGTATCTCTTGTTATTCCTTGCTTTCTCTTTCCTTTGTCTAATCCCTCCCTCCGAGAGCTTTAATTAACAATTCTTCCTCTTTCACTTCGTTAGCTGCCCGTGGGCGAGGATGAGGAGGGGAAAACGTGGGTGGAAAACTTCTCAGCTGTCTGACTCCGGCAGAGCTGGGCTGGAGGTGGCTGCAGAGAGATGGAATTATAGGAACTTCACCAGGGACCCTGCACAGAAAGCATTCAACTCACTCCTAATCCATCCCCTTGAGTGGCACACAATAACACTTGTTTGCACAGCCTGACAATCCCGATCCAGGATCGGAGTTCATCCCCTCAAAACATGCTAAAGGATGGGCTGAGGATGAGTGATAAGAGCAGTCTGGGAGCCGGCTGAGAACTTGCAGCTTGGCTCCCATCTCTGGCAGGGGCTGTTTCTCTCCCTGGGAAAGGGGAGCAGCCAGTGCCTTCCTCAGGGAGAGCAGAGCTGGTGGCAGCACTGTGTGGGAGCTGGGCAGACTGGAGGAACTGTGCATGGACTGCTCACCCTCCAGCCCTGGAGCAGGTGGGTAAGTCCTGGCTAGTTCTGGAGTCAGGGAAGACAAAGGGCCAGTTCTGATGTCCCTGCTGCTGGCCAGGCTCTCACCTGACCCACCAGGGACAGTGCCATGTGCTCCTGTGCCTGGGCAGTGCCTGAAACACCCAGGCTGGTCTCCCAGGGGGTGCTGCTGTGTCCCAACCCTGTCCCTGTGGCTGTGCCCCTTCCCTGGCACAGCCTGGCATGACAGGGCTGGAGGAGCTCCCTGAAGTGACAGATTTGAACAGCCCGGCTGAGCTGCTCACACACTTTTCACCACACACATCCCACTGCTCTAATGTAGTCTTTTTGTTCCTTCAGGAGGGCTAAACTTGGCATTTTTGGGTCAGTTTTCTTGAGTGGTTGTGAATTTCACCAGCAGAAACGTCCACGTGGCCCGGCCACTCTCATATAGACATGAAAGGGAGAAAAGAGATGAAAAGAACCCCCCAGTGAGGACTGAATTATGCATGAGTCTTGCTATTCTCTTCTGCTGGTCCCAAGCTCAGGCCAATTTGTTATTTTGCTAACAGGAAAGAAAATAAAATAGCAACCAAGCTCCTTGTGACTTGAAAAGTCATGCAATTCCTGCAGTCACGGGTGTTACACCTGGTGTGAAAAAGGAGATTCAGAGGAGCCACTCAGTGCTTTAAATCCCAAAGTGAGAAGTTCAGCATGGACTTAAAACCCCAGGGAAAATGGAACTATCCCAGTGCAACTGCCTGGACCCCTGTCTGACCAAAACTTCACTGAAGCCCATCAGTACCTGAACTATAACCACACACTTCTCCTCAGGAATGAGACTCAGGCTTAGGAAGGCAGGAGGAGGTGAAATTCACTTCTCTGTCTGTGGAATACTCATGGAATAATCATTATGAGGATGATGACAGGAGAGCTTGATTTTACATGGCACTTCTGTCAGGAGATGGCTGAAGAGCTTCATGTGATCACAGAGCACCAGTGGTTTGCTGGAAAAACCCATGCTGGCTGCCCTGCCAGCTTGCTTTGGGCAACTTTCTGGATCTGCTGATTCCAGGGGAGCAATTCCCATATTTTTAGCAGCTCTAAACAATTAATGCAAGTTTTCATATATCACTGGACCAGCTTTTATTGCTGCAGCTCCCAAGGGTGAAACTCTTGGTGCTGACAAATCCTAGAGCCCAGGTGAATTCCACCTTCTGCCCAAGGCTCCAGTGCTCATGGGACTGGCTCAAATCCCACAGGAAAATCCCAAACCTCAGCTAATCCCAGGTTCCTAACACAGCTCCTGAAAGCTCAGACTGCAACATCTTTGTTTTTTCATCTGCTTGGTCAGCGCAGATGAATTATTTGCTGGGATATGGTGGGAATGGATTGGGCTGTTTCCTGTCTGTTCCATTCCTGGTGGGAATAACGACTGATCAAACTCAAGGAAAAGTCTGAAGACTCTTTCTTCGGTGTCTTTTTTAAAAACTACATTTTTTAATATAAAGATTCCAATTAACACAGAACCCTGGGCTTCAGAAAGGGGGAAGGAGAGGAATTGTCTGCAATGTAAGCAGGGAGACCAAGTGCTGAATGCTGAGATTCCTATAATTTAGTTCTAGTCATTTGAATAAATCTTAATCAGGATATAAAAATTAATAGAAAATGCCTCAGACTGTGTTTTCAGCCACAGAGAAAAATAATGAATATCCTATAAATTGTAAAATTATGCAGCTGGTAACTTTAATCATGAAATATGTAAAAGCTGAAGTTAAAGGGCTGTTAAAGGCTGAGCTGCAACCCTTTAGAACAAGTCTAAAAATGAACTCTTGGGGATGCCAGGGGAGTGCAGAAAGAGCAGAGGTGGCTGTGCAGGGCAGAGCGAGGAGCAGCTGGGGAACAAGGAGATCTTTGAGGGCTCCACGGGGTCCTGGTGAGGAGGTTCCCTCGTGGTCCTCACTTCCACGATTCAGCAACCAGCAGGTATTTTTTGAGCCACAGCAATTGTGAAACCCTTCACTTTTATATGGGGACTAAGAGAACTTGAAGAGTGATCATAAGACACAGACTAAGCTCTGGGACACCAGATCATATATTTAGACAGACTGTATATATCTATATCTCTATCTATATATATCTATATCTATCTATCTATCTATGGAGACAAACAGTAGCCCTGAGAGTCTCAAAGCTCTTGTCAGCCCATGCAGCAACCAGAAGGTCTTAGAAAAAGAAGAAGCTTTGAAGGCAAACGTCACCAACCTCCATTTTTATAAATAATTAGCACTTTTTAGAGAGTTGCTTTTACCCAAGATCTAAAATCCTTAAAGAATACACTAAAGCCAGAGCTTAAGGGGCACTATGCCATCTAAATAAATCCAATTTATAAATATCTCCCAGCAATGGAAAAACTCAGGAATGAGAGACGAACGCTGATTTTCTCCTTCCCAGCCCAAGCTCCATGTTTTCAGAGCTCTGGTTTGGATTATGTTTAGAACTGGAAAGTCTCCCTGAGAAAGAGCAGATGGCTGAGGCACTGATCCTGCCAGATGCTGATTTAGTCTGGATCAAATCCAGAAGAGCACTTTAGCTTTGTGCTTAACTTTAAGCATGGGAGTAACTCCAGAATTATCCCATCCTCACAGGTGAACCAGGATTTGAACAGCAGCATCCAGCACCTTGCAGGATCAGACACTGAACCATGTGGACCATCCACCTCCAAAACTGGAGCTGCAAACCCACTCCTGGAGCCAGCAACCCCCGCAAGTCCAACAGGTAATCCCAGCCAGAGCCCAACAGAGCCAGGAGGCCCTGAATCCACAGGAGATTCCCAGCATGGACACATGAAAATCAGCCAGGACCACCACAGGCTTCTGGGGGACACTGAGCAGGTAATTCCTGGTGGGATCTCTGCAGTTCACACAGGCAGGGTGATCCCAGTGCTGTTGGAAGGGGGAGCAGCAGGGAAGTGTAGGAGCAAGGTTTTCCCTCCTTCATTGTCCCAGTGAGGTGGTTCCAGCCCAGGACCTGCACACGCTGGAAATCAGAGCAGGTACCTGTGGCCCTGCAGGGCTGCACAGCACACACTCGATCAGCTCCTGCTGCTGGGAGTAGGGAAAACGGGGCAGGACAAAGAGGGGCAGGAAAAAGGGGGGCAGGACAAAGAGCTCTCCAAATGTTTCATGAACTCAGAGTCCTTATCAGCGTTCATGTCAGCACCCCTCGCACTGAACCACTCTCACACTCTCTCAAGACTGAGGGAGACAACGGAGGGTTTTGACCCCAAAGTCTTGGGAGAGTTTTAAACAGGGCGTGTGACATCACTCCCAAACCCGGCACTTGTAAACAGCAGAGATCTGAGATGATCCCAGCGCTGGGGAATTCCAAGCATGCAAAGAACCCTCAGCAGCTTGGGAACCACGAGCTGGGGGTGAGCATCCCCTGACATCATCCCCATCATCCCACACATACCTTTGGTTTATCCCCCTGCCTCATGGGGTTGTTCTCAATGCTCCTGATCTTGTTTCCTACGACCCTGTTCTCCCGAACCACAACTTTTGGCCCCTCAGGATTGCACCTGGAGGTAGAAAAGCAGAGATGGTGTTCAAGGTAAGCAGGGAGGTGTGTTGGGGTGAGAAAATGTCAGTCTTAGATAATAGCCTTAGGTCTGAAAAACTCCCCAAAGCTGTTGCTGCTGGAATCTGTTACTTGTTTGTGAAATTCCTCCCTTCCTTCTTTGCACCATTTCAAAATTATTTACAAAGCACCTTGACAGAGGCTAACAAAATCAGTTCATGACCAGCAATGAAACCCCCAAACTTCCCAAAGGTTGAAAATGGAAAATACTGGACAGCTAATTCAATCATGTGAGTTTAATGTGGCTATTATTATATTTCCAAATTCAAAATGCCAGTCACTTCAAACTGCGGGGAGGTGGATGTCGCTGAGTGTCTGTCTGTGCTCAGCTTCCAACAGGAAGTGTGGGCTGAGGGAGCAGAAGGGATAAATATTGGGATAGAACAGCAGAAGGCTCCTTTAGTGCTGCACATTCCACAAAAGACAGTTATCAATCTTCATTTTGGAAAATGGGTAAGGAGCAGAGTGTGAAACACGTCGTGTGGGAAGGTCCAACTGCACCATGCAGGGCAAAAAGCTTTCCTGTCTTCCTGAACTTGGAAAAACTAAGCAGGGACACAGCTCTTCTCATTCCTAGAAATGCAAAGGCTCTGAGCCCACCACGGGGTTTCAGGAGGCAAAATGAATATGGACTTTTATAGGTGCTGCCCAAGGGCTGATGCTGCAGAAAATTCATCCATAAATCAGCCAAGGGCACACAAAGCACAGGGGCAACACCCTGGTCAGGGGAGGGTTTACAGCTCTCAGAGGGGCCTAATTAGATGATTTCTTGAGGGACTTCCTGCAAGGCACAATCCTGTCCTGAGGATGAAGGGGAAGAGCTCGGAGGAAGTAAATCACATCCCAGCTCTAAGGAACAATGCTGGTGCTCAGGGATTCAAAGGGCACTGCTGAGGCAGAGTGGGGGGAGAGAAAGAGAGAGAGAGGAAGTCAGACAACAGAAGGAAATGGGGGCTGTGTCATTTCCCACAGGAATCCTCCTCCAGCTTCTGCTGCAGAAAGATAAGGCTGCCCCTGGGGCCAGCAGAGGTAGAGCCACACTGCAATTGTATTTAAATTGATAAGATCAGAGAGCCAGAGAGCTGCAACAAGGGTTATGTGAGGTCCTTTGCCACCAGGTCACTGGTTTGGATCTGGTTTAATTCGGCACTCATGGCCAATTCTCTCCCCCTAGACACAAAGGTCTGGAAAAGATTTCGGGTCATCTCTGTGGCTTTCCTAGAGGATGCAGAACCTGTTTCCATGTGGTGTTTCCACCCTGCTCTTGTTGAAGCCCTGCCGAGCAGAGCCCCTGTGCCTCCTGCTGCCCTGCAATGCCAACAATGCCAACAAATCCCTGAGTTCATTCCCACAGGAGCAGAGTAACTGCGGGATACCTCCCTGGGCAGGCACACAAGGTCACTCCCAAGCTGAGACTGGATCACCCAACATCCCTGTGCTGCACCAGAGAACCTGGGAAAGGACTTCTCCCTGATTTTCCCGTCTCACAGTTTGCCATTCACAGCAATAAATGAGTGAGAAAATAAGGCACCATCCAGCAATTTTCCCCTCTTGCTTTCTAGACCTGTCTTCATTTTTTTTTATGGATGGAAAACCTGATTTCATCCCTCTCACTGCAGGGAGGAGCTGAAGTGGTCGGAATTGTGCAGGACATGGCTCCTGCATGTGCCCAGGGGCTACCAGGGAAGTGACTGGGCATCAGCCAAGGCCTCTGTCTGCAGACCCCTCTGCTCAGGGAACTGCAGGAGCAGAGGGAATGTCTCCTTTAGGAAAATCTCCAAAGGTATCCGGGCTGTTCCCTGGCCTCCTTCCTCTGGCAGCTCTGACCCAGTGACTTCGCTGTGTGTTCACACCCCAGCCTCTGGCACAGAAGGATCCCCAGTAAGACACAATTCCCTCTTCCAGCTTCTGGGACACAGAGGCTGCCACAGGAGCCTGAGCTCAGCATGCACGAGTGAAGACAGCCCTTGGGAAGTGCCATGAATCCCATATGGATTTAAGGAAGCCAAGCCTCCAGCAGATTTGTCTGGCAAAGCTTGCAGGGCAAAAGGTTTGTTAGCTCTGCCCACAAATCCTGCTGTGCATTCACAGCATTCAGCAGGGCTAAGGAAAGGTCTGGGAAAGTCACAGGGGCATTGCTGGTCAAGGTAAAGGAAAATTCAATGATCTTTAGTCACTTTAAACTTATTTAGCACAGTTCAGTAATACACAAGGTGCACAGACACAGACACCAGCTGGGCTCAGAGCCCTGGAGATCTTCACTCTGTTCGTGGTTTCAGCTCAGATGAATAGGATGCAGGGGAAATAAAACTACCCAACAATTCAGGAACATGTTCACCCGTAGGGATGGCACTTACAGGGTGTCTGTGAGGTTGCAGGGCTGCCACTTCCACTCGATCCTCGGCTCGGGATTCCCGCTTGCCGTGCACTGGATTTTGTGTTTGCTTCTCAATTCCACCCGCACAATCTTATCAAAATCTGTTTCCTTTTCATAGATCTTGGGTCTCTCTAAAGAAAAAAAAAACCCACAAAAATGCAAATGAGCAAATTTACATCCATAGTCGTGTTTCTATAAAAGGTTTTGAAACATTTTGCTGGGAGAAGTGATGATCCAGTGAGGCTGCTGGTGTTGTGGGGGAATTCCCAGCAGTTCTGAAAATATTCCTTCACAGAAACAAGGGTGTTGGTCGTGGCATTTCACAAAATACGTTGCAATGCTACCACATTCATCCTAATCCCTTTCCAGTGTTGGCGTGGACCTGCTGGACTTCTGGAAAATTCAAGCCATGGAACGTCTCTTGGGCAGGGGCCACAGGATCAGGATCAGTCCATGGACTGTGGGCAAAATGGGATTGGAGTGCTGATGTCAGCTCCTGAGAGGAACCTTATCAGGCAGCTGCTGCTCTGCAGTGCAGCCACCAGCTCCTCAGGGCTTTGGGACAAAACATCTTTTTCATCTGCAATCTTTCCTTTTCTCTGTGTGCAACGTGCACTGGACGGAGGGGAGAAGAAAGCGAGAAAGGAGTGGTGGGGGAAACACTTGGAGAGAAATGCCAAGAAATTCTCACCAACCACACACCCATTGAAAATGTCACGGCATTACTCACATCTGGAGGGGCTGCAAGATCACACCCTCGCACTGGAAATCTCTCAAGAACAAACTTTTTGTGACACTTTCAGGGCTGCTCGTTGCCAGCAGGAAAGAAACACTTTGTCCTGACTCCTTCCAGCTCCCACGGGAAGGCACGGAAAGGAGAAATAACGGGAAAAAAGCCCCAAAGTGAACTGAACTTTTCCTAACCTCGGCCAGGGTGGGTTTGGGTTTGGGGTGAAAGCACAGGCTCTTCCCTTGTGCAGACAGCTCTGCCCATCCCTGGCCCTATCTCTTTGTCTGCTTCTCATAACAGGAAATCGAACAGATTTATTGGTGGGGTCCCTCCGCAGGACACCCCTGTGCAGCCAAGAGAGGCTGCTCTGCACCGAGGCCTTCTGACAGGCTGGGAAGTGAATGTAGATTAGATTTCTATTTTTTGGGTTAACTTATTTTTTTCTGCTGTCAGGGAGGCCCCAGATATGTAAATATGAGCTATTGCCCACCTCATCAATCTTGAGCCCTTTCCCTCTTTTTTTTTAAATAATCTTTTTTTGCCTTCCAGCCCTCTTAGGAGAGGACTGACCAGGCTGATCCCAGGTCTTGGTGGGACTCTCACTTGGCATTTCTCATGGTCAGACTCTGAAAGATCTTCTGACCTCACCAGTGCCTGAAAACACATCAGTATTTCCTTCTCCACCCCATGGAAGCATTGACTGGAGCAGGATCAGCCATATCCCGTCCTGTCATAAAACACTGGCTGTTTAAAGGTCCTGATTAACATTTCCCGTGAGGAACGCTGGCCCCTGCTTGGTGTGGCTCTCGCTGAGCTGAGCCGTAGGATTCCAAGTGCTTGGAGATTCCTGAGCAATTCACAGGACAAACTATTGGGACTAACAGTGAATTTCCTTAGCTGGCATCTCATTTCCCATCAATAAATTATTTCTGATCATAAAAATCATTCTGTAAATTCTCCCCAGAGGGACAACCACATTTTTTATTATCTCGGACGCTTTTCAGTCTCAAATCCTGTGCTTGACATGTCTGGACTGACCTCAAAAGTGTGATTTTCACTTGGAGAAAGACTCAAAGTTCAGTGTGAAAGGTTACACAAGTGTTATGTGAAAGGTTACTCAAGTGTTGTTTTTTGGGCTGTAAAAACAAAGCTTTACACACTTGGGCAGGGTCTCTGGTGTTTGTGTGTGTGAAGGAGCATGGGGAGACATGGGTTGATCACAATCTTTTAATATCAGGACATTTTTCTATATTCTTGGTTGACTGTCATTTAAATTGTCCTTCTAAAAAAGAAATAATAATTTAACTTGATCCAATTCTAACAAGAACATACACGAGTGAGTGTATTGAATTCTTCATGCCACAATTATGGCACATTAAATATGACTTGGGACCTAAAATGAGTCAAAACAATTCATCAGTTGAAATAATCATTATTTACGATCGAGCAATTATTTTTTTTAAGTGTGAGGGGTTGGCTAGAAACTCCTTCCCACGTGTTCTTTCACAACACACAGAGCGGGGTGGTGGCTGCTTGTGGGCATGAGATCAGAGATTGAAGCAGCTTTTCCAAGTGTCTGTGCCTTTCCCCTGCAGGGGTGGTGACAGAGGTGGTGTCACCCTGCAGGTGACCCTGCTCGGCTGTGCAGGATGGGGACAGAGCCCTGCAGGTGACCCTGCTCGGCTGTGCAGGATGGGGACAGGGCCCTGCAGGTGACCCTGCTCGGCTGTGCAGGATGGGGACAGAGCCCTGCAGGTGACCACGATGGGGACAGGGCCCTGCAGGTGACCACGATGGGGACAGGGCCCTGCAGGTGACCCTGCTCGGCTGTGCAGGATGGGGACAGAGCCCTGCAGGTGACCCTGCTCGGCTGTGCAGGATGGGGACAGGGCCCTCCCACTCCCCACTGTGCTCCCCTGTCCCTGCTGGATGCTGACCCTGGAACACTGCGGGTTTGTGGAGGAAAAGTGGGATCCTCCTTTGGGGGATCATTCTTGGGATGAAACCTTTCCAACCCTCTGCTCACTGCCACGGCCACTTCACCCCTGACTGTGCCCCTGAAGGCAGCTGGAGCTTTGCCCTTCCCCTTGCTGGGCCAAACCCTATTTACAGCACCTCCATGGGGGATGGAAAGCAAGAACTGGTTTCTGGGGTGGGCCTGGCCCTTTGGCCTGGCTCAGACTGGCTGGTTCCTCAGGGCTGGCACCTGCACAGCGTTCCCCGTGGACAGGCTCCCACATCAGCCTGCGGAGGGGTTTTGAGCCCAAAGCCTGGCATTACTGAGGCTGCGCCTGGCAGAGTTTGGGGTGACTCTCTGCATCCCCCTCCTGACAGAGCTCTGCTCTCCCTTGCACGTTTGCTCAGTGAGCAGCACAGGGGTTATGCACAAACCCCTCTCCATCCCTGCTCATGTCCAGTGTGGGGCAGGCTGGGGGTACAAACCCCTCTGCAAGCACTGCCAGAGCAGACCCCTCCCTCCCTCCCTCCCTCCCTTCCTTC
>VZTI01001917.1:291070-395060 GCA_013397865.1 Struthidea cinerea
CCTCCTCCCCGGGACCTGCCTGCTCCCCCCAGCCTCTGCTCCCAGCCCTTGGCCATGGCCCTCCCCAGGCTGAGCTTTCTCAAGCAGAAGCCAAAAAAACCTTAAAAGCTTTCTGGTCCCTGGCTGCGTGGGGAAGGCGGGCTGTGCAGAGGGCTTTAAATGTATCCAAATAAATGGCTTTTGGTCCTCTCTGGCTGGAAGTGTGATTGTATCCCCAGCTCGCCTTGCAGGGGTGCAACTGCTGCTGTGAGAGCTGACCTGAATAACTAAAGACTTGGCTGCTGCTGCACTGGGATATGCAATCAAAAAGCATTTCTGCTTACCGTGGGTTTCAAATTGATCAGCATTATGCAAATCTCACCTTCCTCGCCGCTGTTATCTCCAGTTTGTGGCATTAGGAGCAGATAATCTGCACAAGGATTAGGACATGAACCCCTCTGCAAAACTCTTCTTTCCCTGAATTCCTTGCAGGTGCCATGAGGGGTTGGACACCTGTCACCGAAAGGAGCATCCAAATGCAGAGGACAGCACAGAGAAAGTTTCTCTGCCTTTTTTAGGGAAATTTTGCTTTCCTTTCAGTGACCTCTGACTGAACTGCTGTTTATGCACCTTCCCCAGTACCATTCAAACCGGCTTCAGAAAATCTTTTCACATTAAGCACATCATTGAAATAACATAGAGAAGCCAGTGAAGCATCAGTCTCAATTTTATGTGCTTTGCTGGACATGGGGCTTCATTAAAACCCTTGATGGAGTTGCAACTTATTTTCTATTTATCTTTTCTGCTTCCCAAAACCCAAAAAATATTTGCACTTGGGAGCCTTCCGTCTGATGTTTTTACAGTACTTAATGGGAATACAAGTGAGAATTCTGTAAGGTAGAGAGGGAACTTCCTGGTGCAGGCTTGGACTGGCAAAGGGTGAAATTTCCCTTGAAGTAAAACCCAAAATGACAAAGTTGTCTGGGTTCACTTCACATTTCATTTCTTTCCTTTTCATTAAAAGGAAAGAAGGAAAAAACGGAGTGAAATGACCTGAAAACACAACTTTTGTCTCAGACTGACCACTGCATTGTGTTTGACCCTGGCTGATTTTGGCTAGGAGCTTTTCTGGGGCTGGTTGTTGCTGTTTTGCTGTTTTATTCCCATCCCCTGCACCTCGAGCTGCTCTCAGGTGGGTGCACAGCCCTGTCCCCACAGTACCTGCGAGGAAACAGCTGAAAGGAGTGGCCAAAACCTCTCTGGGAGTCAATATCACGGCCAGGAATAGCATTAGGGTCAGGATTATGCCCCTGCCTAATCTCCAGCTGCTCCATTGTCACCCTCTGGAGTGGGCTGGGAATGCCAGGGCTGGGAGGGAAGCAGGCACTTGGATCCTGGAGGAACAGATATTAGGAAAAATCACAGAGAACTTGACCTGCCCCACAGGGAATTTTGGTGTTAAAATGGCAGTGCAACTTGGTTTGGGGTTTCCTGACCTGTGTCACTTCTGGATGTCTCTCTCTTCCCAGAGCAGGAAGAAATCTCTTTTCCAGTGCTCTCCCAGAGCTGTCATTCACCTCCAATGCAGCTTTAGGGCAAAAAAGGGGTTTCTCTCATCTGTTTCTCCCCGTCTTATTTTTTTACAGAGTTCAGACGCAAATGGGTGACGATGAACTGCTCATTTTAAGCAGAGCAAGCCGTTTTCTAGGATTTCTCTCTGTCCCCTTCACCTGCTTTCCCCAGATCAGTTGATGTACCTGCAGGTTGGCTGAGGGACAGCGTGGGAAGCACTGGCTGCCTCTTCCCCCCTGACTCGGGGTTTTAGGGGCTGTCAGACAGAGATTGCTGCTGCAAAGACGTGAGCTGAATGCTTCGGATCCTTCTGGCAAACTCCAGCAGGCCCCCACCTTCCCCTTCCTAAAATTGCTTTGGCTACTTCCAGCGAAATGAAAATAGCTCATCTGACTTTTTCATCAAGGGCTCTCCTGGGAGCTGCGAGTGTGCAGGGCTTGGATGATGCCAGGGAGAAAACTCTTCAGGATTTGTTCATGATTAGTGTGCGGGAAAGGGCCGCTGCAGCCTCCTTGTGCTGCTGCATTTTTCTTTTCTTTCATCAATCCCCCACAAAAAAGTTGTTTCTCTCCTGCCTGTGCCTAATAACTGAGGCTGGAAGCGTGGATTGGAGCTCTGCATCCTGCATCCATGGGCTACAGACATTGCTCCCAGAAGCCAGGAGGAAAGCAAAGCCATGGATTTGGGGAGGAGCACATTGAAACAGTGGCTGGATGGGTTTTATTTTGGGATTTCTAGTTTGCTTGGCTGGCCCAGGAGGTGGAAAATTCGATTTTCTGCTTTGACTTTTCCTGAGTAGCTCATCCTTCAAGGAGCTGGGCAGGAGCTGGATGTGCTCCACAGAGGAAAGCCAGCCCTGGCAGGACCCCGGGCCATGCAGGTGAGGGAAGGGACAGCATTTGTGTGGCTCTGTCCTTCAGCCTGAACATCAGCTGGATTCCACCAAGAATCCAAAGAGAATCTTTCTCACAGTGTTCGGCTCAGGGATTTCAGTGACCCTTCCACACACAGGGGACTGTGGGATGTCCCCTCTGTCCTGCACTGGCTGGAGCTGAGATCCCCCACCCTCAGAGCTCTTTTCCTCTGCCCTGGCAGAGCCCAACTGCATTAACCTCGTCCTCAAGGCTCCTTGCCCTCTCCCTGCTCTGGCGAGGTGATGGGGTTTTGTTCTCATGGATCACCACATATTTCTTGGCTTTTGTGGACATCACTGGGGACTCCTTTGATGTCCACTCATCCCTTGCAAGCCGAGGAAGGTCAGGCACAGAATTGCCTTTGATTTTTAAACCAAAATATGAAGAGCTGGCCTGACTACAGAGTAGGGCAATGTGCATCGTTCAGTGCTGTGGAGCTGCTTCTGCCTGGGAACAGATCGAGGTGGAACCAGCACCGTGCACCCCTTTCATTCCAGTCCTTCCCAGGAGACAGGGAATTCACAGGAGCCTGAGTTTCTGCTGCCCACAGTGGAGGTTACTTCTGGCACTTAATCCTGCTTTTCCTACAGATACAACACAAACTTGGGGGATCAAGGACTCTAGGAGGGAACGTAACTCCAGTTGGCTGGAGCAGCTGGAGCCCAAAGCAGTATTTGCTGGAAGAGCCTGGAGGGAGCACAGGAGAGAAACTTTGGGACAAAGAAGAAAGGCAAAGTGGTGAAGGAGGTTATTCATCCCACTTTTGAATGAACTCGTGCTTCAGTACACTCCTCACTCCCTAGGTGGTGGCCAGAGCACGCTGGCTGCTCCGAAAGGGCTCAGCAGGAGCCCTGATGGACGCAGATGACTTGGACAAGGGTGAGGATGAAACACAGTCTGCTTGCCCAGAAATAGATTTGAGGGGGTTGTTTATGTTTTGTTCTGAGACCGCTTTGCACTCCAGCCCGGAATAACTCTTTTCTCCCACATTTCTCCCACTTGGCTGGCTCAGATTTTCAGCCACCAGCTGTTTGCTAGGATTGTTTCTTCTCCTTGCTCCCTCCCTTCCAAATTCTTCAGGACATTATTTTCTTTAAGCTTTTCTCAATAAGAATTTAATCAAACAAAACAAAACCACAGCAACCCGCCGCTTCTTGGACAGTGTTTGATGTGTAAATATGTAAAGAAGGAGTGTTTTGAAAATGCAATCAGCTACCTCCTGGGGACTTGAGTCCTACAATGAGCCAAGGTGACTCCACACGGAGATATGTGCTCCTGCAAGATTAAATTCCAGCTGCAGTGGGAGCAGGGGCGACCAGAGGCACAGCTAAGCCACTTCTTACAGAGGCATTTTTGGAATAGCAGCATGATTCTCCTCCAGGCCAGGCAGCTCCTTGCTGGACCTTGTTCTCCTGGTTTCCACCCTGCAGCTCTGGAGTTATTTGCCCATTTTGCTCCCTCTCCACTTGATCCCTCTGCAGGTACTCCTCAGTTTTGTGGCCAAATCAAACTTCGGGAGAAATAGCTCCTAATGTTTTACTCATTCCCATGGAGTGGAACACCCTGTGCATGCAGTGGGGCAAAACTCTGGGATTGCTCCCAATTAAACACCCAGGAGGTGACTCCAAGGAAACCTGGAGCAATGCAGGTCAGGAAAGACACTGCCCACAGGGCTCAGGCAGGGGAGTTCTGGTCTTGTTCTCATCCTGCTTAAAGGGTTCTCCTCTGCCACCATTATTAGTGAGTAAAACACTGCCAAAATCAGCACAGTGCAATTTGAGGGTCAAGCCCTGCTGCTGTTTATACTTTGTTTATGAAAAACAACTCACAACAATATTAACTTCAAAATTCCTCTCCCCCCAGCCCAAATATGCAGCTGATGGCTCTGTCACAGCACGCTGAGCGCCAGCTGAGTACCTGTGGCACATTAATGATGGATTGTTGCGAAGAGACTCTCAGAAGAGGGGGCTGTGTGATTACTGATCATTTCTGCACTGCAGTGTCCCCTTGCAGCAACAGAAAACATTCAAATGACATTTATCTCCTCAGTCCAAAGGCTGGTTATGTAATTTCCCCCTCTTCTCTTTAACACTGTGGATCAGAACTCACTCCCTTTCACAGATGCACCTCTGAAATGAAAGGCTGGCCCTGGATTTGGGGAGCAATGCTGTTATTCACACAGAAATTGCTCCTCACTCTCAGGGTACGTGGTTATTACTCAGCAGGAGGTTTATCAGGTGCTGAACTGCTGCAGGCTCCACCTTTTAGCCACGATGCAAAACTGATACTCCAACCACTGCGTCCACTGGAAGCCCAAGAGGATTTTTCCATCAACTCCACTAATCCCTGTGTTCAAATCCCAGCTCCAGTAATTGCAGGCTGCCTATGGTTCTGAGCAGAGGCATTAATCACACCTCCAGCTCAGAGGTGGTTCCTTTCAGGTAATCCCTGCAGAAAGGGGCTACAAAGTGTGTTTTGGTCCCCTCTTGTCTCAGAGTCTGCTAAAACTCCAAGCAATTTAATCTATTCAGGTGTGATACCCAGATATATGATGGCTGGAGATAAGTGCCAGGTTATTTGTGGAGAGTTAAGGGCAAAATTCCAACCTACTTTCAGTTTGGAGCTCCAGAGTGTACTTGAAAGGAAAGCAAAGGATGCCCAGGTGTGAAAAAGCAGCTCCTGAAAAAAAAAGCTGTCCCTGTCCTGTGATGGGAAGCACAAGAGAAAGGGCAGTTTGGAGAAGCTTCAAGAGCCCAGTTTGCCCTTTTTGGGCTCTACCCACACGAATCTGAGTGAAACGAGTCTCTCCTGGGCTGAGTGCTTCACACGCAGCACATCGGGGTGGTGCTGCAGGGGAGAGCCTGGCAGGGATGGCAGAACTCCCTGGGTGCTGCGTGCCAGTCCTGCTGCAGCCCAGCAAACCCTCACTGCCTGCAGCCTCCAGCTTCCACCCACAGCACCCTGGGCAGGGGTTTCCCTGGCCTGCTCTCGTTCCCTGACTTTCTGTCACCAGAACAGAGACACTTGCTGCGTGCTTTTCCTGTGCTTCACCACGGGACAGTTGGGAACACTCCTGCAGCTGCTGGACTTTGAGAAACAGGGGGGTTTGCAATTAAATAATTAATAATTGCTGATGAAGCCTTTGCTGGGCTGACCCCTGGAAAGGCTGAGGATGAGCAGCACCGTGTGAGAGATGGGATGCCCCAAGCTTGGACACACCATGGACATGAAAAGCTTGTGCTGGGCTAGTTTAATCCCAGAATAGCATCTTGCTGATAGAAAAAGGCTCTGTTTGTTTTTGATTGCCTATTTGGGGAACGGCGGCTCCTCAAGGAAACGCTCTCTTCTGCACGCAAACACCAATATTTACCTTGACAAGATAGTTTATTATCATTCTTAATTCTCTCTTCCTTTCAACGTTTCCGTTCTCTAAAGAGGCAAAACCATTGTGTGGAAAAACAATCTCAAGTGGACAAATTCTGCAGCTTAACACGTTCCTCCTGCTCAGCTGAGCTGCAGGACCTGACCATGAGCGTGTTCTTGGCTCTGTCCTCTCCTAAATCACACATTAATTTATGTCTTATTTCAGGTTTTTTAACCTACCATATCTTATTTACCATTTTTAATTGGCCAGCTATGCCTAAGTGACAAGTTCTCTGGTTTTTAGGCATTATTCCTTTCTGAAGGGTGAAATGAAAAAAACACAACAGCTGGAAGTGACATGGGGCAACAATACTTAAGTATATAAAAATTGGACCATTGAGAATATTTTTAGGTGTAAAGAGGGTAAGGAGAGAAGAATTCACCACAGAAAAGAAAGCAAACCAGTCTCAATAACTACTCACTGCCCAAGTGGAAAATACAAAGGGAAAGCAGAGCTAACTTTTGCTGAACTCGTACTTGGCCTCATAATTCAATCTCTGTTGCCAAATTCAATGGATTGAAAGAGACAGTGGATGTGCAAAGAGACAATGTGGCTCTGTCCTGCGTGATCCCAGCAAGGGAGGTTGATAGATGGCATTCCAATATCTATTTTCCCTCTATGGCAAGTGAACCCTCTTCAGTGCACACTACGTTTTTCTCCAAATTCCCCTGAAAATGAACCTGTCCCTCAAGTGCTGCCAGCAGAGAAGTGACGGAACAAAAACTACAGACTTGGAAGGTGGATCTGGAGCAGGATGATGGACAGACATAAAAGCCAGGGCAGCTTCTCCAGTTCCTTCCGTCAGCCCCACTGGGACCCGTCCTGTCCCAGCAGATGTTCTCCAGTGCTTCGCCCAAGCTGCTTTTAAATCTCCAGGGATAAAACTTCCAGCCCTTCTCTTGGGAAACTCTGCCCCTGGTTCTAAGACCTCTCTACTCGATATCCTCCTGAACTCCTATAAAAATGTGAAGTTTGTGCCCTTTCCAGGCATTTCCACCTCTCTGTGTGGAGCCACTGTCCCGGCACTCGGTGCTGTGGCTGTGGGAGGTGCAGTGTCCCAGGGGAAGGGACTTTATTGACCCAGGGTCACACTGACTCCTCAGAGCAGCTGAAATGAGGGGTTCAGTGGTTCCTGAGGGAGGTGGTGATCTCTGTGCAGTGCTGCCTCAGCTCTCATCAGCTAAACACTGGGAAATGTCACCCATTCCTGCTGGCTGGCACAATAGGATCACACAAAATAGGATAAAGAACCCAGTCCTTACCTGTCACCACCAGCTGCATGGTGAGGTTCTTGTAGAGGCCATATTTGGGGTTGCTCAGGACGATGGTGTAGTTCCCAGCATGTTTTGGCCTCACATCTCGTATTCCTAGTCTGTATTTCAGTGGATCTGGCTCGTAGCAGGTGTGGTTGTCCATGATCTGTTTGCCATCCTTGTACCTGTTTGGGAAGTTCCATCGAGGCTCATCATGTCCCTGTCATCCCTCAGAAACCCTGTCACCCACTTTAGGGAGGATAAAGGGTCATCCCAGCAAGGGAAATGCAGGTCTAGAATCACTGCTTGGATTGGATATTTATTCCTGTTATCCTTCCACACCAGAACTGATTCACATCTCAATGCTGTGGGATGGACTCATTCCACACAGGAAAGGTATTTTATTGGGTCTGAGTGAACAGAGCCTCTCAGATGCTCAGCTGTGATCTAAATGCCCCCAGATGAAGCTGGATGGGCAACACCAAGTGTGGGAAATCATGGATTAGCAAAATGTGTGTCCTCAGTTATAAAGGAAGAGATTAATTCAGCAGAATTGTCTCTCGGGATGTCTGTGTGAGCCTTTACTGTTTCTGGAAAAGCTAAACTGTGGCCTGGAGAAGGTTGGTCCATAGGGAGGCCAGTGAGGAATTCCCAGCCTGGAATATTCCCTCAGGGCAGGAGAGCAGCATCTGCATGAGAGGCTCCTCTCCACTGCTAACCCCACACGCAGGTTTATGGTTGGGAAATAGGCCAGGCTTTGCCACACACGGAGCTTTAGGCTTGGTGGAAGGATGCTGGGGCATCTCCCACTGCCTGAGGATGCTGGAAACTTCCTTTGCAGTCGTAAAAACAACCATCCTGAGAGACCTCCAGCATCAACAGCTGGGGCTCCGAGGGAAGGCAGCTCTGGTGGTCCCAGGCAGCCACCAAAGAGCTCCACGCTGAGCCCAGGAACAAAGGCTTGGCAGGGAGAAGGGGTCGGTCCCCACTTCAGCTCCTAAAACATCCCCATCCCTAAATAACAGCAGCAATTAAAAAGACCTCCTGGCACTGATTGCACTAAAATTGGAGGATTTCATGTTATTTCACTGCTAATAAAATGCAGCAAGGCCACCCTGAGCAACCCTTTGCTGCCTGCCAGGCTCTCTCAGCTGGCCAAGGACAGGTGCTTCAGGGAAATGCCACCTTCTCTGCCAGGACAGGCACCCCCCTGCCAGCTGTCCCGTGGGATTTAATGCAGGTAAAGATGGAAAAGGTACTGGATGGTATTGTTAAAGATAGAGCAGGAGAGCGGACAGGTGATGAAAGGGTAAAGAGAGACTCGAATGGAATCGCTGTTGTGTTGCCCCTCCTGTTTAGCAGATCCACTGCAATCCTGGTGGAGCCTTTAGTTTGCTCAGGAGGATTCACTGCACTGTCTGCAAGGATCTGCTGGTGCAGGATTGGAGGACATTATTTAAAAGTTCTGGAGAGAAACTATTTCTTGTGTTGAAAATCTGTCCTTTTTCTCTTATCCCCTGCCCCCTCACAGGCTGACCAGCACTGCTGGGGGTGAACAGGCAGCCCTTCCCTGAGAGCTTTCTCCTTGGATCTCCCAAACAGTTCTGTGTCCAGGGAAAGTGAAACACACATTTTTCCTGGAGGGACCTTCCTTGCATGGCTGGGAGAGGAAAAGAGCCTGGGAATGAGGGCTGGCTTGCCCAGCCTTCCAGAGCTCAGGCAGCTCACAGTGGAGCCACAGCTCGGAGCATTCCCAGCTCCCATCTGTGATCTGTGTGGTCAGGAATAGGGGTGATCTATTCCAGACAGGATCCCTAAAGGAGGCCAGGCATTCCTGCTGTTGCTGGGGTACTCACCAGGTGACAGTCGGCCGAGGAAAGGCGTCCACCTTGGCAGCCAGCTTCAGGGACTTGTGTCCTGAGGTAATCTCGTAGTAAGGCCCTTTCTTGTGTGAGACCGTGATGTAGGGTTTTTCTGGGAAGAGAAATGAGCAGGGAGATTTGGAATGGCAGCTCTGCCACAGGACAGAACTCACACCTGTGAATTGCTCTGTTCCCACACGGGATTGTTTCCAGTACAGACCTGCAGAGCTGCAGAGAACCAAATGGATCAGGCTGTTCCCTCAGCTCCCCTGCACAGCCCAGCCTCAGCCAGGAAGGGCTGTTCCCACATGAAGGAATTCACGTGGAAAGCAGAGGATATGCACCAGCACTGCCCCTGGATCGGTGTGGGAAATGCCCGGGGCATCTCTTGTCCATGTGGAGACAGCAGGATGGATTTTCCAGGGCCTCAGCAACCACGCTCAGTGACAGCTTTTTCAAACAGTTCAGCTCCCTCAGACATCCCAGAATCCCAGAGTGGTTTGGGTGGGAAGGGACCTTAAAGCCCATCCATTCCCACCCCTGCCATGGCAGGGACACCTCCCACTGTCCCAGGCTGCTCCCAGCCCCAGTGTCCAGCCTGGCCTTGGACACTGCCAGGTATCCAGGGGCAGCCACAGCTTCTCTGGGCACCCTGTGCCAGGGCCTCCCCACCCTCCCAGGGAGCAATTCCTTCCCCATATCCCATCTAACCGTACCTCTTGAACTTCTTGGAAGACATGGGAGCTGACTCTCCTTGACTAATTAGAGGCTATAGATAATTAATAGATGTTTTAACTGATTGAATTTCTCCCTAATGCCGTTTCAATTGGCAGATTTAACAGCCTGGCATTGTCCTTTAAGCTGAACACTCCTGGTCCCTGGTCCACCCTGGTGTGGCTGCAGCACTCACCATACACGGTGACAGTGACATTGGCCTCCAGCCTGGTGGCATTGAATGTCCTACAGATGTACAGGCCCCCATCTTCCATGGTGACATTTTCAATTGTCAGGCTGCTGCCGACTTTGTACACTACATCACTCTGGTCCATCGCTCTTCTGGGGTGAGGGTGCTGGGAGGCACAAAAAACAGGGTCAAAAAGCAGCAGAAAGTGGATTATTGTGTTCACCCTTTCAAAGGCTGCCAGAAAAGAAAAGCAGTGATTCATATCAAAATGATCACATCTCCCCATCACTGAAATAAATCATATGAAAGGCAGATCAGCAGGAAGAGCTCTTGTGTGAAGTTTCATTACCAAGTCTAATAAGAGAGAGAAACAGAGCAGAAATGTGGCACTTGGTACTGAAACCTGGGCAGGCAGGTAAATAGGGGGATGCATCCCAGCCCTCCTCCAGGAGCAAATCCCAAGGATCTCAGGGCAAAACTGCTGCAGGGTCAGAGCTGTGCTATGAGGTTTTGGTTTTGAGGGTTTTTAAATTGATTTTGGTCACAGTCGGTATTTTTTCTGCATTAAAAACCTCCTGCTTTCTAAAAGAAATATATATTATGACAGAAATATAATATATTATGACAGCCCAGTGCCAGTGCAAATTCCTGGAGAATTTTAGACAGCGTGATCGCTTTCGATAGGATTTTTCATCCCAGAGATTTGGCCAATGAATTTTACAATTATAATGTTAGAAATATAAAGAGAGTTCATAGGAAAACAACTCTTCTCCACCAAATGAGGTTCAAGAAACCAAATTCAGTAACACTGTAGTGCTTGCACCTCTGTAAATTCTGTGTTACATTTTCTGCAGTTTCCTCACCAAAACAAACTCAGACTTTTTTTATTTTGAGGAAACAAATCAAAATTAAATAGTTTTTAGGAATCACATTTTACACCTTTCCAAGAGGCTTAGATGCTTCTTTGAAAATGTGTATTTTGCTGAACTAAAAAGAAAAAAACCCAGTATTTTAATTCTCAGACCAATGAGTAGAATCTCAGATAAATTAACTGATTTGGAAAATTATCTCCTTCTGTTTTGGTGTTTTTTAGGAGAAGTGACAGGGTTTGGTACCTCAGATGTTCAGTCTCTTACTTATTTCTACTTCAGATTTGGCAGTTTTGTGTTATATCCACAGAAAGCTCAAGACCCCACACTCAGAATTTAGATTTCATTCTTTGGGGATGATTTCCACAGGTTCAGTTGTGTTTTCCTTTGCTTTTTCCTACTTCATAAATACCAAAATAGATGGGGAGATTGACAACTTACAACCTGCACTTGAGACTTGTCACTGTGAGACAGCCCGGACAGAAGGAAGGAGGGAGTTTTTCTTCCCAAAAAGGAGGAAACGTTCCTGGCTTTTCTTGCCAAGGGTTTATTTAGCCTGAGGTTTGCAGTTTAATCTGCAGCTTCAAGAAGGGCAGAGAAGTTTTAGATTCATCCATACACAAAGTTCAATCAATGATAGGCTTAAAAATGGTTGGATAATTTCAGAATAAATAACAATTAGGTTTTCTCAGGCCTATGGATTTTGGGAAGGGGGGAATACAGGAATTCCATCCACTCACCCTGCCACGGGGACACGTCCAGATGAACTCGATGCGCCCGTTGATGAAGGTCTCTGCTTTGCACTCCAGATGCAGAGTTTCTCCAACCAGCAGCTTCTTGGGAGTTGCCCTCAGAGCCAGGTTCTGTATTCTGCCCTCTGCAGTGGAAGAGGCAAAGCTGTGACAGCAGCAATCCCTGCACCAGCCCCGTGCAGGACGGGATCCATCGGCTGATCCCTGATCCCACGGACACGGTCAGTCAGGAATGGCTGCTCTTCCCTGTGCCATGGCTCCAGCCTTCCCATCAGCCCCACAGAAAAGAGTTTCCAAAGGTCACTCATCCTTTCGAGGGCCTCAACACGAGAGGATCCCCTTTTGTCAGACATGAGACGTGTTTCTCCTGCCCTCTCCTGCCCAGCTCCCTTTCCTTCCTGAATGGGAACCCCAAGTCCCTGAATGGGATCCCCAAGTCCCTGAATGGGATCCCCAGATCTTGCTTTTCCACATTTATCAATGCCTTAAATGCATCAGCTCTGAACTTCCATCAGGTTTTTTGTGCCCAGTACCAAAACCACCCCTGACCACTGACCCAAGAGAGAAAGGGATTTCCTGGGTCCTTCTGAGCTGCAGAGGGATGGCCTAAGAGGTTTTGTAGGTTTGCATTCATGATTTTAGTAAAAAATTACTCCAAAAAGGAAGAAAAAGGAGAAAGAGAGAGATTTACAGGACTTTTATTTGGCTGCCACACAAATTTACAAGCCTGTTGTTCAAAGCTGAGTGCTGATTGTATAGAGGGATGCCACGAGCTAATGGGAATGAACTCCCGGTAAACAGAAGATAAATGAGGAGATAAAGAACATACATGGAAAATGAAAAAAGAATAAATTCTAATTGGTTTCATATAAATGCCCAGCACTCAAAAATTTAATGTTTAGTTGCCTCACATTCAGATTTTAATTATGAGCTGAAGCTCAGCTGTAAATCCAAGGGAAATGGTGTAGTAAATCGCTGAGAGAAAATCTATGAAAAAGCCAAGATGTGAATTAGCAGTGTAGTGAGATTTTTATATGATGATCACACGTGGTTAATGACCAGAAGCAAAAAGAAAGCTGCTGTTTGGTTTATCCTGAACCAGCAGTTGTTTTAATGTAAATACAGCTCAATCCAAGCAAACAAAGCCTTGGTGGGGTTTGAATAAAACCCTCCTGTTTTGTACCACCTCAGCACTTGGTCATTTTTCAAAACCAGGAGTGGCTCCAATCCCAGTTCTATTGAATAGAGAAAAAAGGAAGAATGAGTTTTCTTTGAGCATTCCAGCTTGGGCTTGCTGCAGATGCAAACCAGCGAGATCCACCACATATAATTGAGGCTGACCAAGGAGCAACAGCCAGGAGCTCCCTGTGAAACAGAGGCTCTGCGGTGGTCCCTGGGCACTCACCCAGTCTCTGGGCCAGGTAGTAGGAGTTGAAGACGCTGCCGTTGACGTGGGCTGAGCACGTGAGGATCCCGGAGTACACAAAGGAGTGGGAGGGGATGACAAAGCCTCTCTTGGGGTCCCACACCATCCTCTTGAAGTTGAACTCTACAGAAGAAGGGTACTGCAAGGAAACAGACGAGGAGTGAGAATTCCCGTTCTCCTCAGAGCCAGGGTTTCTTGTAAATGCTTTTGAAATAATCAAGCTGCGGCATCTCTGTTTAGAGCCATGAGGAAAAATAAGACAGATTACAGAAAGAGATCTGAGACCTGAGGCTTCATCATGCTTTAGCACTCATGAAGGTCAAAGCTGGAAGTGGCAAATGCACACTGAACCAGATCAGTGACTAAACAGATCTGACAAGACTGAAAAAGCTTTTTTTGCCCCGAATTAACATCACGTTAAGCAAAATTAAAAGTCTGAGTTGTGTGTCTTAGCATGAATTTCTTAGTAACAAAGATGATAAATTGAGGTGGCTGGGATCTGCTTGGTATTAGCAAGAGGTGCCTTTTTCTGTGCGTGTTTAAAGAGAGCGCAGTGATTTTAAAGTATAATGGTAACATAAGGAACTTAATTTACGGTGGCAAAGAGTCCATTTTCCACAAGAATAATAAAACGTGATAAAGCTGAACTTCAGGGTTTGGCAGCTCTGCTCCCCGATGGCTGGGGGAAGGGGGAAGAAAAAATAACCCTGCTCAGGAGGCCCTTTTCAACACCACACACAGATTAAATATCTTCATAAAATATTCACAAACATCTATTTAAACAATCAAACAAGAAAGCGTCAATGCTGCTCGAAGGAAATCACAGTGGCTTTCCTCCCTTTGAAGCTCGTTGTCTCCTGGAGATTGAATTTGGAAGGAGAGGATGTTCTAAATTTGTCCGATGGCCTCGCTCACCTCTCCTCCCCCATGCTCACCTCCGCCCCTCTCCCACCCCGCTTCCTCCCAGCACGGGAAGCCGCCACCTTGGCGCTGTGGAATTCCCAGCCAGGGCCAAGCCAGCGGTACCATCCGCGGCTGGATCCCAGAGCTTCCCGAGGCACGATGTCCCAGCGGCTCCCGGCCCTGAGCGCTCCTTTGGGAGCTGTGCCCAACCTCTGCCGCCTGCCCTGCGCTCCAGCTGCTCGGCCTTGGACGGGGAAATCTTCTGGGGACAACTTTTGTGGGCCAGATTTAGGTGGAGATTTCATTCCAGCAGCGAGGCTGCAGTTTGTGTTTGGAGAAATGACGGGGAATTTGCCCATCAATAAGGGAATAAATATGGAGATGGGAATTCCAAGGCCAGCCTGAGGCTCACATGATGGTGCCAGGGTCAGCAGCACTGCTTCAGCCGTGAATTTGGTGGAAGCAGGCTCAAATCAGACGGGGATGATTCATTTTTATAGCCAAGGAGGGAAGGTGATAACACTTATCCAGCCTAAAGTGATGACTGGAGAGAAGCCTTGTTCCCATTTTAATCCCTGCTGACAAGATCTAAAACCAGAGATCTCCAAAGCCATAAGGCCCCTGCTGTCCCCCTGCACCTCTACTGGGAACATGCCATGGGTCCCAGCAGGAGCTGGAGCACTGTCCCAGGCCCTGTGACTCCCTGTGCTTCCTCCCAGGGGAAGGGGACATCCAAGGCATGGAACTGCCACGAGGAGCAGAGGTGCTCAGACCCCTCTCTGCCGTGTCCAGAACGGCCTCATCCCTCACAGCCCCTCCAGAACAGAGTGGAAAAGGAGCACAGGATGAGCTCCCATCCCCATTAGGATTTCCCGAGCCGTCAGCCTGGCAGGGGAATGGAAAGGCGCAGAATTCCTGATGTAAAATGCAGGATTGGAGCCAGGAGACCTCTGTCCTGTTCCTCACTCCATGACAGGCTACTCTGGAGAGCAGTTCTGAAGTCCTTTACATGAGTGACTCCATCGACTGCTCAGGGCCCAGACCTTAAATTTCCATTTTTATTATCCCAAACAGCCTTGGCCTGCACAGACCGTGCTGTAACCTTGAGATTCAGGTGTGACTGCTGCCAAAGGGATGGATGCTGGAGCTGTCTATTCCCAAGGCTGAAACTTGGTTTGAATTGATGAAATGAAGCAAAAATGGGCAACTGTTCTGAGGAGGTTCAAGGTATAAAGGAGAGAAGCTTTCAGAGAGAGCCAGGTGTTACACAAAGCATTTTGAAGGATAATAGTGCTTTGTCATCTACCACTGCCAATTTATGGAGGAACATCAAGCCACAACATGAGAAAAATACATGATAAACTCAGCCTAATCCTCAAAAATCTCTGTACCCAGTTCAACAGTAACACACTGCAAGAACAGGTTCATGTTTCTGGATTTTCAGTGTCTTTGCTATTTTTTATTGAATTTACTCAGATTTATACATCTTAATTTGTATTTTTCCCCACTGTGTTGGCAGCCCAGACCTTGAACTGAGTTTCTCTGAAGCCATGTCTTACCTGGGTGAGCTTGGGTCTGATGTCTGGCGAGGTGACCCGGCAGGGGACGACCACTGTTTTCTTATCGTCTACGATGTAGATGATTTCGGGGTGCTCCGAGTGCATCTCCACAAACGGATTCCTGTAGTCTGCAGGGAAAAGAGCGTGGATTTGGAAAGCTGCTCAGTCACTGGAAGGGCACTGCAGTGTGAGCACCGAGCTCCCCTGGAGTCAGGACATCCAGTGACCTCCTGCTTGCATGCAAGTGCCACTGTCACACAGGGATTAGGGCCCATGACCAATTGCTTGGATTTAGCCCCAATTTCATTCCAGAAATTGCCCAGATTGGCACATTTCTGTGCAGACACATGAAAAACTTCGTGGATTACCAGCTCAAGATGCCAAGATACGTCTGGGCCTTGGGAGCTCTCCTGTCCTTCATCTGGGGATATCAACGTGAATTTCTTGACTGATGACCACAGCCTTTGCTCAAGGAATGTCATGGAAATACCCAAGTGTTGTCACCTGGAATTAACCCTCAGAGAATCAGCTCGGTGCAGAGCTGGAGCTCCTTTGCTCCGCAGCCCAGCCCAGTTTCAGTCCCAGCCACACCAAGGCACAGATGGACACAGCAGAGTGGCCCTGCTGCCTTTTGTGGGGTTGGAGCTTCATTTTAGCTCTGACAACTGGGAATTTTGTCCTTAGCAGGTAAAATGTACCATGAGCTTCACCGAGTGTTGGTTGGGGCCGTGTGTGTGTCAGAAAGGCCACGTGTGAGGTGATGATGGTGTTTTACAAAGGCACTCAGGGCACTGTGCAAGGACCAGAGGTGTGGGATTCGTGTGGGGAGCTGGGACGAGGGGCTGAGCAGGAGCACTGAACGTGAGGCAGATAAAAACCCAAAATCTGGATGATTCCTCTGATTTCTAGTACTGTCTTTCCATGCTGGCTTTTCTTCCACGCCAGTGGTTTATTCTGGCTGTGCTTTGGCGTAAGGGCATTGCAGGAAACGCTATGTGAGAGAGATTAATTAGAATTAAAACATTCGCTCTCTAATCTCCCCACATTTAGGAAGTTTCAGATACACATCTGAACTTTCTGGTCAGGCAGGCCCTGGTTCTAATCAAGCCTTGAGCTGAGAAACCTGATCTTTGAACCGCAACTTTGTAGCTTGGTCCAAGCCCCAAAACAAATAGGAAATATTTATACTCAGTCTTGTGCACTTTCCCAAAAATGCTAAATTCTCCTGTTGAGTCACATTATGAAAATGTGTTTAGTGTTTGTCCCTGAGCTGCTTAATCCCTCCGCAGTCTTGCTCTCCAGTTGAACCACACTGGGGGGTATCAAATGTGACAATAATTTTGTTTTTATTCTACTTTAAAAAAAAGACACTGGATAATTAAAAGAAGATCCTTGGGTTATTTGTGATAGGAAAAAGCAGAGAAAGTAGATTTTTGTGCATTTGCAACAAAGGGCAAAAATGTGTCAGGGGAAATGTAATCACAATTATTTCTTGTCCTGTGGAGAAAAGGAGAGAACAAGGAATGTGCCACGTGAGGGGGGATGGACAAAGGCATAGGATGGATGGATAAGGGTATAGGCCAAGAGGAAACTTGCTGGGAAAAAAGCTTCCTGATACCAAACTATTCACAGTTCCAGATCAAATTTGACTGAAAAGGTAGAAGCACTGCATTTAAAACTATTTCTGCCAGTATTTTTAGAAAGAATTTCAGAATAGCACTGTTTGTTTAAGGAGTAACATAAATCAAAAGAAGGCAGCTAAGCAAATATGAAGTAATCCTAAAATGCAGGAAAATATTGAACTGTGCAACGATTGATGCATCTTAATCAAAACAGAGTAAAATGTTTCAAAAATATTTCCTGTTCAGGAGAAAAATAAAATTTTTAAACCCCATTCTCTCCTGAACTCCAAGACTCGTCTCTACCAAATTTTCAGATTCACAAGAGGCCCAAAATGAATCTTTTTCCAGCTGCAAATAGGACAGATATGGTGCTACTGATTCACCTAATGGGGAGCAGGGATTTACAGCTGTGTGACAGAAGCTGTATTTCAGTCCTAATTGATTTTTAATAGCAACCTGCTCCTCAGTTGCCATTTGTCCAACCAGGGGCTGCAGATAAACTATCCCAGATAAACTGCAATCTGAATTGGAAGCCAAAAGAGATAAATCTGGCCTTCTACCATCACTATTTGAAATCTTGATGGTATCTTAGAATCACCGTGCACTTAACAGCAGCAAGAGGCAGTTTCTGGGTGATAAAGCTTGGGAAAAGGAAAGGATGACTTCAGCTGCATTGATTGTTAATCACTTGTGGGTGTTGGGTCTCCTGGGCATCCTTCTCACTGTGTTTTGAAAAAAAAAGAGAAAAAGGTTTTCTATTTTATGGGTTCTCCTCTTTGTAAGCCAGTGGGGTGTCCTAGAGCAGATGGCTGTGATTTGTGTTATCTCTGGGCTTTGTGTTACCTCACTGATCTGTGCTATCTCACTGCTCTGTCCAGTTTATACCCAAGGGTTTAAAGAGCCAACAGTTTATCCCACCTGTGCGGGGATATCTGTGGGTGGGATACCTGGGGGTGGATACCTGGGGGAGCCACTGGGATTGGCCCAGCTGGTCAGAGCAGGGTGCTAATAAAGCCAAGGTTGTGGTTTTGATCCCCATATGGGCCATTCACTTAAGAGCTGGACTCGATGATCCTTGGGGGTCCCTTCCAACCAGGAATATTCTGTGATTTCAGCTCCTGGAGTGAGAGTGCTGCGTGTAGGGCTGCCCTGCTACAGGTTTGACACGAGAGCTCAGCCAGGAGGTGAGGGCTGTGCTGTGGCCGTCAGGGGACAGTGACCCTGCAGTGACAGGGCCAGGCAGCTGCAGGGGAAGGTCAAGCACCTGGGTATGTCCCTGAGGCCAGGGAGGCTTTGTTTTCCTCCCTAACTGTGGAACTCTGTGCAAAAGGAAAAAACAATGTCACAGAATCCCAGAATGGTTTGGGTTGGAACCTTAAAGCTCATCCAGTTCCACTCCTGCCGTGGGCAGGGACACATCCCACCATCCCAGGGTGCTCCAAGCTCCATCTAACCTGGCCTTGGGCACTTCCAGGGATGGGACAGCCTCAAGGATCTCAGTCATCAAGCACTAGAGAGCCTCAGGACATGGAGAAGAACTCCAACCTGGTGTGTCCTGCTCCTGCTCCAGCTGCTCCAAACCCCCTCCTAAGCAGGAGCAAGGCAGTGCCATAGGGAAAGAGAGGCTTTCCAGCACTTTCCAGGCAGCTGGACTGCTCACTTAGATAAGCAAATATAAAGTGGCTCAGCTTTGGGGCTTAACAGAATGACAAAGAATAAATTCTGAGCTAATCAAGTGCCAGCTGATACCTTTGTTATGGTTTGTGCAGACAAAAAAAACTGATCCTTCATGAGACTTCTCAGTAGTTCAGACTGACGGTGGCGTGGAAAAATGATCTGCTGGAACATCAGGAGTGTCACTGCCAGCTTTACAAGCACGCTCACCACCTCCAGTCCTCCAGCAATCAGTTAACTCCTTGTAAAAAAGTCTCTCAGAGACAGAACTTCTTGAAACAAAAGGGACAGGGTCACTTTTCTTTCAAAATGATAACCTCAGCCTCGAGGAAGATCTCCAGTTCCAGGTGGTGTAAATCAGTTGCACTCAAGTGTTGCAATCTGGAGAGCTGTGGCATGGGAAATGCAGGTGTTGTCCTCTCCACAGTCACCAGTGCTGAACTCTGAGGGAGAATTTCTCAGCAAAGAAACGCTTTATGGAAACAGAGTATTTCCCTGAAGCTTGGCACATCTGTTCCTCCCGAGCTGGGAAGGTGAAATGCCCTCTGAATCTCACCCAGAAAGAAACACCCAGCAATTCCCAGAGGATAATTAAAAAGAATGATTTACTGTGGGCTGCAAAGCTCATTATATGTGAGGAAAGACAAGAGTTGAAGCACGCTGGGGACTTAGCAGCTACAGCCCCAGCTCGGAGGCGAGGGAAAGGCCCCTTCCCCTGGGTCTCAGACTGGATGTCTGGCTCCCAGGTCAGTGGAAGTTTGCAGGAAGCTCAGGCAGACCAGGGTGTTGCTGTTTACCCAGCAGGGCTCCGGAGGGAACACAAACAGCTCAGCCAAGGAAGCCGTGGCAGCGGGATGGGGAGGGAAGGGACTGTCCAGCCCCAGGGACAGCCAGGCCGGGAATCAGGCACGGAGCACACAAAAGCAACTCAAAGGTCAAGTGTCTACAAGAACATTGTTTTCCTTCAGGCAGTGAAGCCCTTCATGTTTGGATGCTCGTTGTGTCCAGGAGGAGATTAATTGCTGCTCGAGATGAGCTTTGGGAGGGTCCTTCCAGCTCAGCTGGGCAATCTCAGCTGTCCCCTCACGCCTCCAACCTCAGCTGTCCCCTCACGCCTCCGCGGTGGCAGTGGGACACGGCTCCAGGACACAGATCCAGGACACGGCTCCAGGACACAGCTCCAGGATTCCCTGTGACACCTGCTCTTTGTTCAGTGTCACCTGCAGAACAGGGGCCTCTCTCCAGGGGCTGTCCTCTTGAATCCCCTTCTCAGAGGCATCACAGCCCCATCCTGCCCGAAGCTGAGCGACTCAAACCCCTCAGCGCTGCACTCAGCGTGTTGCAGATTCAATCTCTCCTACGTCTCTGCTTCCCAGCACTGTATCCCCTGCCTGTGCCTCTGAAACCTCCTCCTGCCACTCACACACAGAGGATTTTATACAGGATTCTGGGTGCTTTCCATCGCTGCCCGTGTCTCCTGCACCGTGACAGCAATTTGTCTCGTGGTATTTGTCTCCCATCCAAGGCCCCGGAGCTGACATCGTCTGTCCCTCCAGGTGCTGTCAGCCCAGGAGGATGATGAGCACTAAATGGCCTTTGAGGACAGTCATTCACGGCTGTTCATGGCCGTGAAATTCCTCAACATTCTCATTTTGCCTCTCACTTTGTTCCAGCTAAAGATAATTCTCTCGCCCTGCCATTTATTTTCCTCACTCAGCCGTACCTAAGCTGGGGAGCCTGGGCAGAGTTTCACAGGTTCTTTAAGTTCATGTTTTGACATAATACCCGTGAAGTTTGTCTTCATCAAGGTCAAAAACAGCGAGAGGAGGTTTATAACCTATTCTTTACAGTAATAGCAGCATTAGCAGTGCAGCGACACTTCGGGCAGAGCATTTTGGAAAGATTCACGAGGAAACAGCCCGGTCTGCTGAATTCCCCCTGGTGACCCATCAAAGCTGCCTCCAGGTACAGGAGTAACTCCTATAAAGGCACTTGTTTTGAATCTGGATCTTTGAAAATAAAAGACCTTTCAGTTTGGCAGGCCAATGAAAAGAATTGGTGGCGGAATGTTTAGATTAAACAGAAAGCAGAATATTTTCTCTTCAGGCAAAACAAAAGTGACTGCAAAACCCCCAGAAGCCATTCTGAGTCAACATGAAGCATTCTGTTTTGGTCAAATGAAATGCATTCTTCCCCTGGAGATTACTGTTAGAAACACAGGAATATTTGTAGAGGAAAAAAATATTACTCTAAAAAGTGTTACTTCAAAAATTGTAGAAGCAAAGTGTTTCTCACTGCCAAGCAAATAAAGGCAAAATGGAAAGATTTAGTTTAAAAAACCCCAACAAAACACCACTGAAAAAGAAGCCTCCATGCTTTGTCTGGAATTATGTTTCAAGCAGCAGAAGAATTTATAAATTCTGACTCCTCCACCAGATTTTAGGCAGGCTTTGACTTTGTAGAAAATATTCCCCAGCTTTATTAAGAACAGGGCTCCCACCTTGGGGAAGGCTCAGCAATTAGCAGCTACTGAGTGGATAAAAACCAGGAAGGAAGCAGTGGGGGAAGTGTGTGTGATTTTGCCTTTGGACTTCCATTTAGAAATTCTTGATCCATGAGGAAGGATCGGCTCCTCTTCCTGCTGGGCTGTCAGGAGCTGTCACTGACCGTGCCAGGAACTTCTGCTGCTCCTCCAAGGCTCCTCCACTATAAAGTGAGACCCTTTAGGGTATGATTTGAAGATAATGCCTTGAATCAGAGCTAAAAGCATCTCGATTTCCCTTGGATCCAGCCCTTAATCCCTGAGGGACAGCAGCGAGGGTCCTGCACAGGGCACAGCCTGTGTTCCGTGTGCTCCAACACTGAGCTGGGATGGGCAGCCAAGCCCTGCCAGCGCTGCTGTGGGACAGGGACAGCCACTTTATCTGCGGGCAGACAGCTCAGCTGCTGCCTATCTCAGCTGGCCCAGGCTCTGGCAGCAAGTGCAGCTGTCTGCAGCCTGAAAGGAAGGAGAAATGCAGCTCCAACTCTGTTCCCACTGGTAATATCTCCAGAAAAGCGAGCCAAAGCCCAGAGCTGTCACCCTGGCCCTGCAGTTCTGCTTCTCACTTTTAGATTGTCTCTGCGAACTGTCAAGAGGATTAAGGAGGCAGAAATCAGCTTCAAAGAACGTCAGAACCAAAGTATGATCTCATCGGAGGGGTGCTTCCGTGCACTTCCAGCCTCTTTAGATTTCTCGTGGTGGGAAAGGGCTGAGGCCGACGGGGCTGCACATCCCTGGGCTGTGGGGAAGAGGCTGTGGCTGATGTGAACTCCACCCTGGTGCAGCACTGGGACCACCTCTCCTCCTCACTCTTTGTAGCAGCAAGGCAGAGCTCCTGCCCTTCCCTGGAGCTGACCAGCAGGGAGATGCTCCAGCAGGACAAGTTGCTTGGATGCATCCCCCTTTTCCCTCTGGAATGGCCTCAGCAGGACTTGTGCTCCCATATCAATGTCTGTCTTGCTTCAAATTTGATTTCCAGCCCTCATGCTCTGGACTCCTGGCAGGACTGCACTGTGTCTGGTGCCTCCATGGTGCCCACATGGGCTTTAGAAGGAGCCAGAACGCAAATTTTCTGTGGGGGCATCTTCTGGATTTCCTGTGTTCCTGTGAACATCAGTGCTGAGAGCCAAATGGGTGGAAGCAAAGGACTCCCTGAGTCCTCTGTGTTCCTGACTCGCTCACACTGAGGTGCTGAAATACCAGCAGCTGATGGCTCTGGGTGGGCAGACACTGTTAAATTCACTGTTAGAATGTTTGTGTGTTCAGAGTGAGCCCCACTGGGACAAGCAGGAATTGGGGAACCCACCCCACTGTGCTCAGACCCTCGTGGGGTCACACACAAGATTTTGTGCCAGCTGCAGTCAGAGGAGGTGGGACTCGTGTTTCTGCAGCAGTCATTTAAGAACCAGCGCTATCATGGCCATAATTACTTCAAGAAATAGAAGAACAGCCCTGCTTTGCATAAAAGATGCTGAAGGATGTGTGTGGCTGGCCCCACACACTGAGGAGGTGCCTCTTTTAGCCCTACAGTTGTGGCACAGCAAATACCATCGGGGGGTGGGCAGGAATCCCAGCTTGGGAACCTGGATGAATTTTTCAGTCACTCTTTGGCAAGATGTGCCCAGCTCCAGTTACCTCAGCACTGAAGTCACACAAGGTGGGGGCAGCAGGGCTGGGTGGGCTCGTGCCTTGCTCTGATCACTCACTGAGGGATACAGCACGTGCAGCAAAGCCTTGACTGTGACACAGGGGCTGCTGGGGGAACTTGGAGCTGAGGCAGGATTTGAGCCAGGAGCTCTTCCAGCTGACACCCGCAGGACTCTGACTTTGCTGACACTGACAGCATTTCAAACAGCTGAGAGCTGCAAGTCCTGACTCCTGTCTAGACTGGAGCCTGGGCAAGCCCTTTGGGAAGGTGGAATGAATCTTTGCTTGATTTGGCTTTTTTTTCCCTCCTTCTCTAAGCCATGTTAAATTTTATATGTGCCCCAGTGTCCTGGTTTCAGCTGGGAATGATACCTGTGTGTGTATGTAAGACAGGAGAGGCAAGGGGGTGTTGGAAAACGTGGGATGTGGGACCTGGCATGATGTAAAAGATAAGGAATAAGGGGTGGGTGCTGACTGGTTTTGTCTGGGATAGAGTTAGGTTTTTCTAGCTGGAGCAGTGCTGTGTCTTGGATTTAATGTAAGAATAAAGTAGGTAACACGCCGAGGGCACCACTGTCAGGAGGACTGTCTGCATTTTCCCACAGCCTGCCCTTTCCCTTGGCACTGGGATCCCAAAGGCTGGAATAAATGAGCGTATTCCTCACAGGGAGGTATCCCTTGCTCAGCAGGGGTAACTGCACAGTGCAGATGGAAGCAGATGCTGTGTCTGGGTGGCTGTGGCAGCATTTTCCACGGAGCTGCTCTGCCCATCCAGCCCTGCAGTGTGGGACCAGACACTGCCTTTCCCCGCAGAGAGTATCCCTCAGAGCTGTGATGGAATTCACGCAGTTCAGAACTCCCAACTCTTCCTGTTCCAGCCCTGGGCTACTCTGTGTTTCCAACAAGGAGATGGGCAACAGGAGAAGGGTTTGTCTTCCTCTTTAATTAAGATCCTTGGGACTTGCAGCTGCAGCGGGAGGCAGAAAAGGCCTCGGGAACAATTAATTCAGGATGAAGCTCCTGACCTGTGCGTCCCTCAGTGCCGGAGCACAGCTGAGGGCTGGCAGCTGTCAGGGTCCCTCCTGACCCCAGGGATGTGCAGAGTCACGGCTCCACCACCCCACGGGGAGAGCTGTAAGTGCCAGGTCCTGCCAGAGCCCACAAACCCCACCAGGGAGGCTGGAAAAACAGGAGCCAGCACAGGAAATAATGGCCAATAAGCAGGGCTTCCGACACAATCATGTTCTCATTTCGGTGTCAAGCAGCCAGCCAGGAATGAAGGGAAAAATACCATTCCCCTTCCTTTTTTGGCAATAATGGCTTGTAACCTCATAGGAATCTCCAGCCTTCAGGGACTGGCTCCACATTTTCTCTCTCCACCTGGCTCAGCCTCACAAACACCCTGCTGAGCACTTGCTGTCTCCACAAAACATCCCCAGAGATGAGCTTAGGGCCTCACCCCTGTCTGGCGCTCCCAGGGATCTGTGAGTTCCCTCCCTTGGAGACAGCTGATGGGTTTCTCAGTGCTGCCCAGACACTGTCACAGCAATTTCCTTCAAAAGGCACGTTTAAATATTGAAGAAAGCCGTAGGTGTGCTCTGAACTCCTTGTTTAAGTCCAGAGCAGTTTCCTCGTCCCCAGGACAGCCTGCTGGCTTCCAGCAAATATCCACAGGAATTGAATGGGAGGAAGAGTGTGCCCTGAGGACAGATCCATGCTGAGGTATAAATAGCTCCATTTCACGGGGCCAAGCAGCTTCCTCAGCCTGGCAGGCCAGATCCCAGCAGGAACCTGCAGCTTCTGGACTGAGCTGCTGGGGCAGAGCCCTGATTTGGGGTGCACAGGACAAGCTGGACCATTTTCCACCCATTTTCCTTCCATGACTTTTCAAGCGCAGGAGTCTGAGTGAGAGCTTTCAGAGCAGGGAGGACGCGGGACACAATTAAAGACCACCTGAGAAGGTGATTTTGTGCTGTTTGTCAGGAGAGCCTTGCCACAGCGGTCTCAGCAAGCAGGAGGACATCCTGCCATTTTTTTTAGATCAGCTCTGTTCCAAGAGCATCCCCGGTGAGGCTTTTCATAACTTGGGATATTTTCTTCAGGAAAGTGCTCAGGCAGTCCCAAAAGATCCACAACATTTCCTGCACGTGCTCCTGCCACAGAGTAAGAAGGACTGGGTAGGCAGCCAGGGCACTGAATCAGGAGAGAGAATTGAGTTTCCTGGAGCGTGGGACGGGCTGGGTTAACAATGTTGGACCTGGGGCATCTGAGCTGGGTGTAATGGGAAAAGGAAACAGCTCAGCACAAGAACCAGGGTGGATAAAGCAACCAGAGCACCAAGAAAAAAGCAGAGAAAGGAAATAGAAAGGGAGGAAAAAAATTACTTCAGGAATTAAGAAGTAACGCCAAAAAGCCACTTTCCAATTAGAAGAAAACTTGCTGGGAAAGCAGGATAAGGGTGGAAAGGGACTATTTTCAACAGGCAGGAAAGTGTCGCCCACATTAATAGAGCAGGTTTGTTCACCTGGAGGTGCAAAAGCTGATTTTAGCTGTGTGGGCATATCAGAGTCCCCTGGGGGATGGAAGTCACTCCTCGTGTTGGTTCACCGTCATTAGCACCACCCTGAGACCCTGAGTCAGAGCTGCCCAGCAAAGATGTGTGTTTTCTGGAAGTGTAGGTTTGCAGCGCTCTTCAAATACCATCAGACAAACTCACTGCCTCTCCAGCATTTGTGTGAGTAAGAGGATTCAAAGAACCACATTTTAGCATTTACCAGGAAAATGAAATTAATTCATCCCCATGAGTATTTTTGGGGAAGCAAAGGCTGAGCCTATCCAGCACCAGAGGAGTTCATGCCATCCCCTATTCAAGGCACTAAAAGTCAGCTCCTTCATCTGAGGAGTCACAATCTCAGCTCGGAAGATCCAAGATGATTCAGTGTTTAGTAATGCATTTGTCAAGTAGATTTGAAAAAAACCCCAGCATTTGGGGGGAATATTCTAACAAAAATTCCCATTATTGGAATGGCTGTTCAATAGGTT
This sequence comes from Struthidea cinerea, assembly GCA_013397865.1. Classification (NCBI taxonomy): domain Eukaryota; kingdom Metazoa; phylum Chordata; class Aves; order Passeriformes; family Corcoracidae; genus Struthidea; species Struthidea cinerea. The sequence continues at coordinate 317,015 of VZTI01001917.1, forward strand.
GCATTCACTTAACCACAGAGGACCACGCTCCTCTGAAGTTCCTGCTTCCATTTATTCTTGGATCTGAGCTCGATGATTCTGACACGTGGGGGAGAGGCAGCTCAAAGGGAACAAAAATGAGCAATGGGATATTTTTTACAATAAAATATGTCCAATGCAGTCACCCAGCTCTGCTAGGAATGTCTCACAGATGTAAGGACAAAGCAGTACACAGATGTGTAGGAGGGGAGGAACTACAAAGAATCCTGTTGGGAAAGTTCATGCCTGGGGAGGAAGGGAAAGAGAGAGGGCTTGGGCACTCAGGATGAATCTTTGGAAAAGCACTGTGACAGCAAAACCTTTTAGGATTGAAGAATTTATTCTTAAAAGAAAGGATGTTTAAGGAAGTCGGTGGATCTGTTACTTGGGACACTAAAATGATGGGACAATCCAGCTTTCAAATCCTGGAACTGAACAGGATGGGTGATCGCTGGTTCTCACATCCATGTCCCTGAGAATTCAGCTGGCATGAAAATCCAGCTGCCATGAAAACCCAAATACGTTGGGTCTGTTCAGAGTGCCAGAGCTGCTGCTTCCTCCTGGGCCAGCGGGGAGGTGGGATCTGGGAGAGCCCCTGCATTGCTGGTTGTGCCTCACGCAGCTCCCACAGCCGAACACAATGTAAAAAAACTTGGAATTCTTACCTTGGACAAAGACGTAGATCCTGGCCACGAGCCCCTGGTGCTCGGGGGTGCTGTTGAGGGCACAGCTGAGGTACCCAGTGTCGTTGGCCGTGGCTCTCCTGAGGGCCAGCTGGCTGCAGCTCAGCCCGGTGACATCGCGGCAGCCGCTCACATGCAGCCGGGGGTTGTCCTCCCTCAGCTGCCAGCTCACGGATGGGGCTCCCCTGCCAGCACAACACAGCCAAATCACACAGGATCCAGGCAAAACTGGGGCTTCCTTCAGGCCAGTTGTCCCCAGCGCCCCTGCCCTTGTCATTCCCAAATAAATGGTAAAGGTCGCTGGGTGTTTGCACTTCCACCCACCAGAAATTGAGCTGGATCACCCCACGCTGTTCCCCAGAGCAGGGGACATTGCTGAAATACTCCCTGGGAGCTGCAGCAAACTCCTGGAGAAAAGTTTAATTTCTCTTCTGATGCACTGCCTGAACACAAGTTTGTTTCTATAACACTGTATTTTAGCCACTTCAAACATTAGAAAGCACCAGATAAAATTATATGTTTGTTCCAGGCGGAGGACTTTGCATATTTTAACAGCTAAATTAATGTATATTTTCTTGCACCGAGGCTGCATGGAGAGAGGAACTGTGTCAGGTAATTTCACATCACCTTTCTTGCTTAATCAGCAGTGACTCAGTCTTGATTTTTGTGAAGGCCCTGGAACTAATCAGGTACAAATGTGGGAATATCTGCTCAGGACACCTTTGTTCCAATTCCCCTTGTGACAGCAGCCAGAATATCGAGCCAGGAGGGCAGAGGATGCACATTCCACCCACCCGACCCCTCTCCTGCCGGATCTCCGAGCACAGCTCGTGGCAAATGCAATTCCATGGAGTTCAGGCCAGAAATCAGGGCCTGGGTGTCACCTGCTGCAGGACCCAGAGCTCCCAGCTGGTCTAAGTCACAGCTGGACATGCTGGTCCTGCTGTGCTGGAAGCATCAGGCCATGGCAGCAGGAGCTCCTGGAGCTCCCTCGGAGGGCTCTGGGGATGGACCAGAGATATCACACAGGCCTATGAGATGAAGATGGTGGTGGTTTTTGTAGCAAACCGGTTTTCAGTGTGGAAACTGGTGGGTTAGGGTGATGATCCCCCATGGATTTTTCTGGGGAAGAAGCTGGTGTTAGAGAGAGGGAGTTGTGTATGTGTTTCCAGAGGAGCCACTCTTCCCCAGAACGGGGGGGCTGGCTCACCCTTCTCCCTCTGTGAATTCCCACTGGCATTTGCTGAGCTGAGGAAGGAGTGAGAACCCCTGGATTTTCCCAGCTGAGAGTTGCCAGGGAGAAATCCGGTCTAGGCACACCCACCCAGGGCCGAGGTGGTAATGCCCAGAGCGGTATCCGTGTGAAATTCCCAGCTAGCCAATAACTCCGGTGGCCCGCGGTGGGGCAATAGGTGCAGTCAGAGCACGTCTGCCAGGACATGCAGGGACATTTCCACAAACATCCTCTTGGCCCTCGTTCCTGCCCGTCCCTCTGTCGCCTTCCTGCAGAGGAGGCGGACACGGAGCTGAGCTCCTGAGGTTATTCCCAGCACAAAGTTGAAGGAGAGCACTGGGAAAAGTGGGAATATCCTTTCTGGTGAGCAGCCTCGCCCTCGTTCTTGGATGCTCTGGTGGCTTGGACAGCCCCACCCCACGTCAGAGCAGCTTCCTGTCCCTTCCGAGCACCCAGAGCACTGTCCCCACCGTACCCACGTCACTAGTGACTCCAGGACTGGGATTTCTGGCCTGGAATGGGGAACAGAGCCAGTTCACATGGAGACACAGCTCCCAGCACGTCACCGTGTCCCTGCCCCTCCTCACCCACACCCACCCTGGTGTCCATCGGCCCCAGAATTCTGCTCTGGCGGCCCTGCAGGGCAGCACTGGGGTTTCACACTTGGGCTTCCTCAAATCTGCCCACTTTTCCCCCTACACACTTTATCCCGGTGGAAGGTGAAGCCTTTGGCTGTTGCTTTGGGATTTTCACACTTTTGGCACAGGGGAGTGGCAGCAGCAGCTTCGGCCCCACTACCACAAACCAGGAAACCTTGGCCAAGAACCTCAAAAGCCTGGAACTGAAGGGAGGAGGGACATTCCCACAAACCTGCCGGGGCTGCTGCCTCATGCTGTGCCCCACACAGCCCAAATGCCTCTGGAAGCAGAGAATTCCAGAGCTGCCCTGGGCCAGGAGCTAACCTGGGAGTGTGCAGAGGGGGCAGGAGGGCAGACATCCGCAGCGAGGCGGATCCAGGGAATCTTGCATTCAGAAACCACACTTCCCTTCTATTCCCAGCTCCTGCATGACCTGAGCCAAGGAGCTGAAGTGTTCCGGGCCCTAGTCCTGTGTTACATCCCATGCTCGCATCCTGTTGTGTTTCTCAGACCTTTCATGGGGATTTCTTGCTTTGCATCCATAAAGCAGCATGGGACTGAAGTGCTAACAGCTCCTTCAGCTGTTTATTCATCTGGTGGTACGAGAAAAGTAGGGTGCTCCTCCAGATTAAAAAGGTGGTGGATGGAGAACTGCTGGGAAATGTTGATTTAATTGCCCTGGGGCACTCCAGGGACCTCGAGTCCACACAGGTTTTATGGAGAGCACCACTGAGATGTTAAAGGACTGCTTAGACTTTATTGCCATCATGTTTGCTGTTTGCCAAGCTAAAAATACCACTGGAAGGTTGCTCTGACCTCGTAAGCCACATGGCAAGCTGGAGGTATTTGGAAAAAAGCTGCCTTACACTCCAGAAGACATCCCAAATTTACACAGGCTGAGTCCATTCACCTTTCTCTGTAACAAAGAATTAAATAGTCTGGGACAAAAAAATCAGAGGAGATGTGTCAGCATAACCTAAAGCTTAGATTCACCTTCCCACTGCTTTTTTTTACTGTTTTCAGTAACTTCTGTTGCAGGAAACCATCCAGGCAGTGGCTCCAGCCAAGGGAACCTTGCAAGAAGGTGTAAAAACAATGTATGTGTGTGAGAGAGAAATGGTGAGAGTTTGTGTTACCTTCAGCCTTCTCTCCTGCAACATTCTCAGAAAAAAACCTGAGGAACAACCTGTGGCAGCAGTGAAGTGTAAAAATCCCACTCAGAACAAGTGGCACCTCCATCCATCTCGGTCCGAGGCCTTTTGTGGGACCCAGCAGCCGCTGTGTGTTCTGGCACAGCGCAGTGCTCTGGGTGTGCTTCTTCCTCGTGTGCCAGCTGCATCCCCATCCCCAGAGCATCCTCTCCCTGTCAGCACCAAAATCCTGCTGGTCCTGGCATTGTGCCAGGACTGAAGAGCTGCCGCCATTTACAGCAGCAGCACCTGGGTTTTTCACAAGTCCTGGTTAAATGTGCTTTAAAGGACAGGTTATATTTGAACAGGCTAGGTTTTGAATGTGTCACAGTGTCTGTGATGGGTAGGTGGCAGTTCCTGGTGATCTTGTTTGTCATTTTCTCATGGATAGGGAGCAAAGGAGTGATTTTAGCTGCAGAGGAGCTGAATCTGCCCCTGTTTTCAGAGAGGATTTCCAGCCATGTCCTCAAGTGCGGTACATCCCGCTCCCATGAGCTCTCCCCTGTGCTGACTCAGGGCTTTGCTTGGGCCCCTTTACAACACGAAGAATTCGGCCAAGCTGACCCCAGACTCTCCTCCCTGCTCTGTCACAGCCCATCCACTCCCTCCGCCCAGCCCCGGCTCCCCGCTGGCCGAGCACCAGGCTCTGCTCTGTCCCGGAGCTCTGCTGGGCCAAACCCATCAACGCGAGAAACGCGGCGTTCTGGAGCAATCCTTACCAGCATTTTATTTTTAGGGTGTCTCCTGGTGAGATGACGATGTAGTCCGTTGAAATGCTCAGCTTTGGTTTCTGAAAAAGCCCTTCCTCAGCGAGACCTGACCCAAAAAAAGAAGGAACCATCATTAGTTTCGACGGGCTATTCACTGGCGTCGGGGCAGCACAATGCACTCTGGGCAAGCTCTTTGTTTTGTAAATAGTTCCTAATTTGGGGGCCCACACAGAGCTGCATTTATCCCGTGCAGTTCAGCAGTTTGGTTTTGTTTCCTTTATTCCTCTCTCTCTCTTTTCTGACACGGAGCACCTGCGTTTGTGCCAACAGTGTTCCGAGCCAGCTTTATTACCGAATTATTGCAGATTTAGGAGAACAGAGTTGTGTCAAAAGGATTTTGCACACATGTAAAAGGGGAAGGAGTCAGGTGCTTGGGAAATAATTTGATGGGTGAGCTTATACATTACATTTGAATCAATGGGAGGAAACAGTAATTCTGGGGAATTATTATAATAATTCTGGGATCACCATTCCCAAATCAGCATTCCCAAATCCTGCCTGTGAGCTGAACCCCAGGCCCGGTGGGCACTGTGGTTGGGGTGGTGCTCCCAGGGGACTCTGACTGTGTCAGGTCTCTGGTGACAAGGGGCGTTAATGACAGCAGTGACAAAGGTCTCTCTCATCATCTCCTGGCCCAGGAAACGTCTCCTGCCTGTGGAACTGTCCCCAGGAGAAGCTGAGTGTACATCTACAATGAGACAACGTTCAGAAAGTGAAACTGAGAAGAACCAGAAGCAGAGGTTGGCCAGGCTGGTTGCTTTGTCCTAATTCAAAGCAACATAATCAAGGAGAGGAGAAACCAGGCTCAGATAAGGATCTCCACTTCCAAAGCTCTGACATTAAAGCCGTGTTTTCTTTCCCCTCCTGCTCTTCAAATCTCTCTTCTTCTCCTTTGCCTCGCACTCGATAAGCCAGAAATCCTCACTGGGCTCCCAGCACAGGCATTATTTGCAGCAGGGAGGGAGATAACGTATCTGGCAGAAAGAGAAACACCAGGCTTTAACTTTTCAACTGCACGCAGCATTGATTTTCCTGCCCCCTCCTCTCCACTCTCATCTCTTTGCTGCTTGATTGCGGTAAATGCTCTTTGCCTGGCATCAGTGTGGGGAGTGACTCGCTCCCACTTTGGAGTCTCTGGCTTCTTCCAGGAGCCCTTGGAGTTCCTGTCAGGAACTCAGCGGAGGCCAAGTCATCTCGTGGCACCAGAGAGTCCTTCCAGAGGGGATTCTGCCCAGACACCACGGTGCTGGACTCCCCTTGGAGCCACTGACCCTTCCTACAGACTCTGGCTGAGACTTTGAACCAGTCCTGGCCACCAGAGACAGATCCAGCCCACTCCTCCCTGCCTCGGCAGCTCCATCTCCAAAGTCCTTTGCAGAACAAGAAGTTGGAGTCTGGCCAACGCAAACTCCCTCCAGTGGCTCTGTGTGACATTATTTAGCACCTCCAAACTGCCATTCCATGGAATGCTGGGGAGGCAGAGCAGCCAGGGGGCTCCAGCCCCGCAGTTCCCATGTCTTTTGGGAAGCACTGCTATTCCTAAACACCCTCAGGATGGCACATGCAGGGAGCAGCATCACACTGAGCTGAGAACCAGCAGAAAAAGCCCCAGACTCTGCAGGAGGAGACACTGCCAGGCCAGCCCATCCTTGCTCTTGGCTCCGAGTCCCCTCTGGCTTCCAGACAGAGCCAGTTCCCACCAGGAATGGGCTGAGCTTTGGCACAGGCTCTTCCATGGTGCTGAGGTATTTCACAGCCCCTTCAGACTGACTGTGCTGAGCTTTGCAAAAATGCTCCAGGATATGGCCAACAGCTTCAAATTTGTCTGTCAAGTGCCATTAATTTGCCAGCTGAGGGGGGTTTGGATCCCTGTAGCTCTCCCAGGATCTGCTCTGGGCTGTTGATGCTGTGACTTCAGCCAGGATTTAGAAAATCCTGGGGTTAGAAACAAGATTATTTCTCTCCTCATGTGCCTTCAGTTGTTCTTAGGGCTTAGGGGGGCTCAGCTGGTTTCTTGAGCTGGGCTTTTGACAAGCCTGGACTGTAGCTCTCATGGCCAAGCGTGGCACTGTCAGAGGGTCTGGGGTCAGAGCCCGAGCTCTGCTCTGACTGCAGAGGCCTTGGGCTGTTACAATATTTGACACCGTTTTTGCTGAAAGGAAGAAAAGTATTTTTCAATTATTCTGTTTTTGCTTCTGAGTTACTTCTTGCCCAAAGTTTAGTTTGGCTTGGCGAGCTGAAGAACAGAATAAGCAAAGTGGAATGTCAGTGCTTTTCTACCCCACAGAGGACAGGAGGAGGAATTCCTGTGCCACACACACATCTGGTCTCTGCTGGCAGGTGACAGAGGGTTTCTGTGAACACAGCCTGTGCCCCTTCTGCCACACTAGGGCTGAGTGGGCTGGGAAAAGAACATTTTGAGGGCAAAACAGAGAGAGTAGTGAGGGCAAGGTCAAGCTGTGCTAGGGCAGGACACCCAATGCCAAACTGGCAGAGTCACGCCTCACAATATTCCTAACCTCCCCTCGTCCCGTTAGAGCTAGACTTGAGTTTTTGGAGGCAAAGCTGGGGACAGCCCCAGGGTGTGTTGGATGAGGAGAAAGGGGTCTGCCCCACTTTGATGTTAGTTGTCTGTGTTTGAGGAGATTCTTGCCTGAGCCAAGGCTTTGGGATGCTGCCAGGGAGGACCAGGCATGGTCCTGGCAGTGCATCCTCTCTTTTCCACAGCCCTGCTCCCCAGCCTTTGTCCCTAAACCCAGGACCCACAGCCTGCCCAGGGTGAGGTAGGAGACCTGCTGGGCTGAGTCCTGCTGAGGCTGAAGTGCTCTGATTGCACTGCTCAAATTGCAATGCCCAGGCCCAAAAGAACCTTGACCTCTCCTCCCTGTTAAGTAATCCTGGTCCTGCTCTGGGGCTACGAGGGACATAAAATTAAAAGTGAGCGCTCATTACTGTGTCATGACCATGGCAAGGCTCCTTGTGAGGGCCACAGGAAAAGTCCTTGGTGCCACAGCTGTCCCTGCCATTCCCTGTGGAGCTGGCCCTGCTCCTGGTGCAGCCTCCTTCCCCAGATCCCCCCCATGGTTTGGGATGAGAGGCTGGAGTGATAATCCTGCAGGTTTGGCAGGGAGCTCGTTGCCTCCTGCAGAGCTACAGGCAGGTCTCAGCACCACATCCCCTCTGTGAGGATGGGAAGGACAGGCTCCTCCTGGGAAGGGAACATCTGCTCGGGTTCCTCACATCCCTGCCCTGCTTGGAGCCGACACAAATTGGCTCCAGCAAGACAAGAGCAGCATCTCCAGGCTAAAGATGCCCCTGGAAAGAGCCCCAAGTGAGGACAGAGCCTCTGTCTGGAGCCTCCTGCACCATTTCTGACTCTGGGAGTTTATTCCTACCTCCAGCTCAGCCTTTAACATTCTGCTCTCAGCGGTGAAAACCGCAAACACAGCACAACCACAAATCCTCGGGAGTGAAATGTGAAAGGTTGACTGATACATTATCCAGGGGAGAAAAATATATTGAAAACTGCTTTTCCTGGGATAATCTGATTTTGCAGCACGGCCAACATTAAACACGGGAGGCTCCCCAGGCAGAGGGTAATGGGTGACCTCCCTCACCTCTCTGTCAGATGGTTTCCAACTCCATCTCACTTGGCACGGGGAGATCCCTCCCACGCACAGCCTGATGCTCCATCCTGGGCCCAGCAGTGAGCAGGGATGAAAAGTATTTTTAATCTCTGCTCCTTATTGTAACAGCCTTCCTCCAGGCATCCTCTGGGCACTGCAGCTCTCCCTGGCAGAGAGGCCCTGCCTCGGCGTCGCTCAGTGACAGCTCAGGCAATGTGATACCTGATTAAGGGATCCAGGGATCCCCTCTGGCCACGGGGAGAGCTGGGGGACAGAGCCCACGCAGCCTCTGCTTCAGGTGGTGAGGAAATAATTGCTGGGCAGAGCAGAGAGTGCAGGTTAGAGCAAGGATTCTGCAAGGGCTGGGCACACAAACAGCTTTTTGCACATGGGCGAACTCCTGGGACTGTTCTTGTGTGTAAAGTCACTCTTGAGCAGAGAGCTGGGCCCCGGCACACCTCAGGGCCCCTGGGAAAGGACTGGAAGTCAGAGTTTGGAGGTGATTTGAGTCAGGGAAGGAGGGTGACAGATACACAATGTTTAAAACCTGTTTTGTCATTGCTGAGGATACTCCTGTGAGCTGTGCTCACCTGGCACAGGAGCTCCGGGAGCTCCAAGAGCCCTCTGGAATCACAGGGGGCTCTACGGACACCACACCTTGCCCTGGTCACCTGTGAGAGGTGACCACCAGTGACTGGGATGGTGCAGAGGCAGAGCTGTCCCCTCCCCTCCTGCCAAACAACTCTGTCCCTGCAGCAGGAATGACACCAAGGAAATGCCGGCGTGCTCCCCTCCGAGCTGCCAGGGCCCCTCATCACAGGCACAGCGTGAGCACACCTCGAAATGAGCAGGTGCCACTTTCAAAGGGTATTTTCAGGCTTCTATCCCCAAGGAAATCTATTTTTGCCGGAATTGGAGAGCTCAGGGATTCACTGAAAAGCCGTGTGTGTTTAAACCAATGGCCTGCAATCATCTTAGGATTTATTTCAAGGTTACCCCCGTGGAAAGAGAGGAGACCGCAGCACTGCCAGCATTATTGGATCACAAGCCTCGCAGTATTTGGGGTGTTTATTAAGTCTTCAGCTCCTGGAATCAGCTTTCCCTTGTTAGGCTCCAGTGATTTTCTGTTCTTTTTAAAGGTTTAAAAAGACAGCAGCACATCACTAAAGAGACCCATCTCCACCCCCTCTTTTTGTTGTGGATTTGGACATAGGATTTTTGATTCTCCTAGACATTAATGAAATGCTTTGTGCTCTCTATTCACAATGCAAGATCTCCTAAATGAAATGTTATTGCTCCCACTGGCTTTCCCAGCAGAGGAGAAGGGAGGCTCTTGTGGGGAAGGTCTTGGCTGTGAGTCAGAGATAAAACTTTCAGTTTTGGTCTTTTCTTTCTTTTTGGCTGGTGAGCTCTGCGTGGAGGCACTGATGGGAATTGAGTCAGTGCAGAGGCTGCAGGTGGGGAATGTGCAGGTCGGAATCCTTTGGAGAAACCCCTCTAGACCTGATGTGGTTTGAGTGCCTCTCTGCCATCTCCTGTGCTCAGGGAGCTGCTTTTGGTCAGGCTATTTGCTCTCTCAATTCTCCATGTGTCTATCGAGGAGAATAATTTGTCTGTGAAGATTTAAACCCTTCGTCTTTTCCTGTGCATCTCCACTGTGCTAAACCACCTTTCCTCGAGGAGGAGGTGAGTAGGGGTTCAGTCCCTCACAGCCTCTTGCCAGGACTCTCTCCCTTGCCTGCTGTTCAAGCTGAACTATTTTTAAGGAAAATCGTTCATCAGCTTTTAAAGATTTTCTATTTCCTTTGTTTTTTTAGGGGGAATGCTTACTAGAAGCCTCTCTTCCTGTGGTTTTCCACCTCAAAATAACCAGGAATCCCCCAGGGTGGCCCTGCTGTGGGTGGGCACAGAGCTGACAACCTCCAGGCCAGAGCCAGAGCTTCCCTTCCTACAGAAGCCAAACAAGTTCATCCAAAATTAAATTAGCAATCACAAACTCATCAGGAGAGACGGCAAAGATTCCTTCAGGATATTCAAATGCAAGTGTTAACCCAAGAGTATTTCTGGCAAAGCAACAGGATTCCTGTTCCCATTGATTCTCCCAGCTGGGGAAGGCAGGATTTGCTCAGCTGAGTCACGAGAGAGGGGAGCAGTTCCCACCCATTCCTCGCTGCCTGCTGCAAATGGAAGCTGTGTGTAGCTCAGCCAGAGGCAGCAGTTGGGGTGTAAATGATCCGAAGTGACAACAACGAAAAATTAAATCATTAGTCTGGAGCGGGGAGACGTCAACAACAGCGCAGTAAAAACAACTGCTAAGTGGAGAAAGTGTTTGGAGATAAGATAAGGCTTTGGCCCAGCTTTTGGGAATTGTTCCTACAGGGCTTTTCCTCACCCGCAGATGCTTCAGCACTTCCTGCTGAGGTGGCCCAGGGCCACCCTGGTTTCCTCCTGTAATCAGCAAAACCCTTCAGCAAGGCCACTGATTGCTCTGGGTGCTGACACACAAACCCTGTGAGCTTTCCTTGGGTTTTCTGCAACCAAAACATCACCTTTGGGGCTCACCTGCCCCTGCTCCGAGGCAGCCCCTGGAACTACAGCGCCGTGGCCTTTGCTGGCTGTCCACGCTCTGCATCGCTGCATCGGCCGCAGATTTATGGAAAGAGGTCACAGAAAGCAACTCCGGGTCAAAATTGTTTGGTCTTGGGCGACAGCAGCTCATTAATCAGGGCCATTGCTTTCCCCCTGACACCACAGAGAGCCCCCAGGAGTGGCAGGGATCTCAGCACCCCGTGCTGCTGGTGAGCTGGGCAGTGAGGGGACGCGTCCCTGCTTTGGGACTGGCTGATAAGCCAGGAACTCGGATCCACACGGAAAATAAACATGAAATCTGGGAAAGGAGGTGGCAATGTGTGCAATCATCTGCCAGGCACTCAAGCACAATTTGAAGTATTTAGGAAATGCGGTAATCTCATGTCGATGGAAAAAAGGCTGGGAATGTTGTTACTTCTTGATCCAAATTATGGCAATTCCTCTGGGAAAGAGAAGACCCGGCACTTCTCTGTGATTAGGAAATATGCAGACCCAGTGGGAACGAGATGCACAAAAAAGGAGCCCTAAAGACTCTAGGGGGAAAAAAAATCCAAAAATGTGAGGTATGAAGCTGTCTTTGCCTCTCCCCCCAACGTGGTCTCCTGAGAAAAGCTGGAGGGCTGCAGATGCGAGTGTTTCCAATGATTCCCAGACAGGATTACTTCATCAGCGCTCCAGACATAGCTTTCCTTCCTCCTCACTGGCCATCCCCAGGACAGGGCACATTCCTCAGGCAGGGCTGGGAGTGAGGAGGGCCAGGGGCACCCCGGGGGCTCCAGGATGACCCATCCCGGGGAGCAGCCCCGGCCAGAGCCGGACACAGCTCTCTGGGGTGGCTTTGGATCCCCCTGTGCTCCCGCTGCCCAGCCCGGCCCTTCACCTCCTCCCAGGGCACTCAGGGAGCACTTCCTGCACTCCAGAGCTAATCCAGCATTTCTCAGGAAGTGAACCTAGCCAGGATTTCTCCCCTTTCTCCAGAGCACTGGGTAGGAAAACGGGAAGGGGGAAGGCTTCCTCAGAAGGGGGAGTGGAGGGACAGCACCAACTTCTGCTCCCTGTGACAGGGACAGGAGCCAGGGAACGGCTGCAGATGTGTCAGGGAGGTTTAGGTTGGAGATCAGGGAAAGGCTCTTCCCCCAGAGGGTGCTGGGCACTGCCCAGGCTCCCCAGGGAATGGGCACGGCCCCGAGGCTGCCAGAGCTCCAGGGGCGTTTGGACAGCGCTGCCAGGGATGCCCAGGGTGGGGTTGTTGGGGTGTGTGTGCAGGGCCAGGGGCTGGGCTGGATGACCCCTGTGGGTCCCTTCCAGCTCAGGATGTTCTGTGATCTATCTCTGCCTCCTCTGGGCCCTCCTCAAGCTTCCCTGTGTCCCTGTGCCAACTCAGGATTGTCCCCACAGGTGAGCTCCTGGTGGTTTATGTGAGTGTGGATGGATAGAGCTGGAGATTTTTAGGGCTTGTCAGCCCAAGAGCTCCTCACAGCTACAGACACCAAACCTGGCCCAAGCTGCGGTTCCAGCTTGTCCAAACCCTGCACTGAGCTGCCTTTAATCCAATCAGAATCCCTCTCTGCAGGTAATTGGTATGAGGTGAGTAGTTACTTAAAAAGCTGTGGGTGCTAAGGAAGGAACACTTTAAAACGCTTTTACTTTAATTACTGTATTATTTTGAGGAGTATCATCAGATCTGCTCATTTATCAGAGGTGACAGGTGAGGCTGAGGAGTCAACACCAGTAATTCATGGGCTTCACGTGTGCAGCACTAAACACTGTGCTCACTCACACATCAATGGGATTGGATTTGGCACCTCTCTAAATTTCTCTCAAACTTATTTGTTTTGTACAGCTGTAAATAATGAAAGCAATTGTTGGGCTGACTCAGTTCCAAGAACTATTCCCCAGCGTACTCATGTGCACAGCGAGGATCAGTCACTCTTGAAATCCGTCCTGAGGTGAGCCAGGTCCTCCCACGAAAAAACAAGCAGTAAATCCCTATTGATTCACCAGTGACTTCCCTCTTGCTCCTACCCAGTTTCATTCTTTACACTGGACTTTTTAACCAGGAATAAAGGGCTTGCCCACACCCTGGTAAGAGTCAAGCTCTCCAGGGTGGATGTTTTGTTGACGAGAATGGACTTTTTTAAAGTTAGAGCAGTGTTTGAGAAGTTTTCAGTAGGTTTTCTAGACACTTTTGTACCTTTTTCATCATTTCCTTTTGAAGTGTCAAGAAATCAGATTTTAAAAAACCCCAATCCTTTCCTTTTCTGGCTGGCTAGGATAAGTTAATATCCATTTTTTTCCTCATTAATCACATCCCTGCACAGGTATTGGCAGACTGGAAATGTCTGTGGTGGTTCTTTACTCTGGTGGCACTTCCCACGGAGGGGACAAGGTGCCCCAGGAGTGATGGAGCTGCAGGTGGGTCAGGCAGGATGCAGAGAGATTTGAGGCAGGGTTTATCTCTCTGCAGGCAAGAAACTGCCTTAGCTCAGTGCTTAGGAGGCAATGCAATAACCCAGGCAGGCATCAGCTCCTGACTGAGCCCGGCTGCCAGCAGAGGTCAGGATTTAAACTGGCACCAGAACGTGTTAAGGAGAGATTTCCCTGAGCTTTCCGTGCGAGTCGCTGGCAGTGGGGAGCTGGCATTTTTGCCACAGTTCAATCCAACCACTGGTTTCACACGTGTGGGAAATCTGTGCTGGTGTCTGGCTGTAGAGAGCTGATCTAGCCCCTGACATCTTTAATCAGGAAACAACTTCCAGCAGTAATTTAGGGCAGCCAGGCTCGGTTTAGGGGGGGCTTGAAAAGTAACACTCCTATAAATTCATAGTAAACAGATGGAAAGGAACTTTCCTCAGGCTGGAGAGGTTGGTAAATGAAGTTTCCCCGGGCCACAGCACACAAATTAAAGCACTGCCCAGCATTAACTCCAGGTAAAGTCCCACTTGAGGGGTGCTAACTTTGAACTTCCCCTGGCCTGGCTATTTCAGTTCTTAGAACATTCATAATCAGAGCAATTTTCCGTGTAACATGAGGCAAGAGCAGCAAGTGAAACAGTATTTCCAAATACCCAGTCAGCTAAACCACTGTCCCAAATGTCAGCTTCTCCTTTGACAATAAAGTGCGATGGTAATTCATCCTGAGCACAGGGCTTTGGAAAACTGTAGGATGGATCCCCTGGAGAGACATTAAAATGGCCAGAGAAGAAGAGAGAGAAGTTACAAAATCCCTGACACTGTGGTTTAGCAAAATGTGGGTTTCTTTGAAAGCATTTTGTAGTCTTTTTTGCCAGCACTCAGCCTCTGCCTGGATGTGTCAGATCAGGAGGATGCTCACTCACGTTCCTCCACCACCTGGCGGCTAAATCCATGATTCCCAAATCTTTCTTCTTGTTCCATCATCCACTGGCACATGGGAGAGTTGGGAACCCCTGTAACTACCTGTACCTTATCCTTAAGCCCAGCACAGAATGAGCTTTATGAGATCTGGAAAAAAGAGAAAGAATTCAGTCCACCTGATGGGAATTATCAGGAGCAGATCATACGTGGGCCTTCAGGTGCCACAATAATAAAACTGTTGGAAATGGGAGTGGTTAACAGGAGAGGCTGGAATCATGGCACGTCTGATACCAAGGGCAACCATTTATCTGCTCCTTCTGTTGGCAAGAGTCTGGGGAGAGGAAAGAAAACCTTGCCAAGGCTGAGTTACATCCGCCTGTGCAATTCAGCTCCCAAAGGAAGCAGTGATGCCAGCCCTATCTTTAGGAATATTTAGAATTAGAAGAGATAAAGTGCTGGGCGATGTCCTTCAGAAGATGTTTGCTGGTGCCCCACATGGAGCAGTCTCTGGGAGCTCCAGCTGCCACATTTGGGCAGTAGCTGATGTTCTGCTGAGCGGCCAAGCAGGGCCTGGCTTGGGGCACACGACCTGGACCTGTCCCTTTCCAAACCTCTTTGGTGCTCCCTCAAGGGCAGCGTGGATGTTCTCAGCTTTGGACTCCAGAGTGTCCCCAAACCAGACCTCAGAGAGGACTGGAGACCTTTTCCAAGAAAAGGAAGAGCTGACAGAGGAATTTGGGTGAATTCTGCTGAATGACAAGAGGGTGGCTTGCAAAGCAACCTCTGACCATGCACTAGAGCTAAATCCTGCTTGCCATCAAGGAAGATGCCTGCCCAGGGAACACTAAATAATTATGGAAAAGCTGCTCAGAGAGACCAGGGCTTTCCTCAGGCCACATTCCCCAAGGTTTCCCACCTGGGGCCTTGCTGGTGTGAGCCCAGCAGCGATCCCTGCTGCCTGGAGCTGCTGGTCTGTCCCGTAGGCAGCACCACACAAACTCTGCTGGAAACTGGGCAAACCCCATTCTCAGGCCTTTATTCCTCCTCTCCATCTCTTTCCTCATCCCCAGCCCTCTTTTCTAAGAAAAATATGAGCCTGCACGGAAAGGCTCCTTTGTAAAGAACATCTGTGTCCTCCTGTGTGATGAATCACTGACCTGCAGAAGGAGCAGGCCAAGGGAAGGCCACGAGAGGGATGGGGCTGAAATCAGAGCAGGGAAGGTGGATGGGCAGGGTGAAGCAGAACAAAAGCCCACCCCTGCTAGCATTGTTTGACCATTTTTCCTTGAGCTATAAATCCAGAAGCAAATGAGCCAGAGCCGCCTGAGGTCGAGTCAATTGATGTGCCACACTAAACAGAGATGGGTTTGAACAAATACAGGGCTTGGACGTGTCAGGAACATGTGAATGCTCAGTGTCAGTAAAATCTGCTTGGTGGGTAATTACTTTGTTTTCTTAGTTTCTGAGCTCTGCCCATGAAGGAGCAATGGGCTGAAGCTGACTTTGGACTTGACGCTGGAATCTGTTTTCGATCAGCTCCGTGCTCCACTTCTGTCGGCTTTGTGTGCCTGTCTCAGGAGGTTTTCCCTTTTTTTCTGGTTTGTTTTGAAGGATAGCAGGTTGCTATTTTGGGAGACAAGATAAAAGCTGTTTGCTGAGATGGGGAGAGGGAACCTAACCATCTTCTTAAACCCAAGCCCAGTTTCAGTTACACTTCCGCAGCCCCGGGCGATGTTTTGTTACCCCGCGCCTGCAGCCTCCCTGGGCAGCTTGGCCTAACTGGGTCTGGTTTCCTCACTGGTTTGCATTAAGCTGGAAAGTACCAATCGGACCCAGGGAATTGGCTGCAAATCTTTTGTGAAATCCTTCTTAATGACAAACTCCATCAGGCCGTGGAGCAGGGCTTCAATCACTTCCTCAGCCTCCACCGCACTCCTACCCTGACGTGACCCCAACTTCTCCCCTGTTTGTGAGGCTTCTCCACAGCTGTGACATAATGTTTTTGATGGCAGGCTTTGGAGGAATTCTGCTCGTGGCAAAGCAGGAATCTGCTTCGAATTAGCACTGCACATATTTATCAAGTGTACATAGCATGGCTGCCTGTTGACAAAAATCCCTTCTCCTGTCCCCAGCAGGTTCCCAGAGGAGCTCGCCTGACCCACAAAGGTTTGGAGCTAAAGCAGTTTCTGGTGTCTGGGAGCAGCCCAGAGAAGGGGCAGCAGGTGGGTGATAATCCAGGTGTGATGCCCAGAGCCAAGCTGTGTTTTTAGTGCCCGATCCTGCATTTTGGGTGAATTTGGGAGTGCTCAGACACTTCCAGGACCCCTCTGCTGTGCCTGGAGCCATTCCCTCTCTATTAACAGGTTGGTTGAGTTGTACCACATCAGTTCCTCATCCAGAAAAACCGTGGCACGGGGAAGGGGGTTGCACAGTGACCTGGAAACAGCAGATCTGCTTTGTGGGATCCTGATTTTAAAGGTGCTTTACTGCAGCTGCTTCCAAGAAAAGCAAACATTGCCAGGTACCGGGAGCAGCCGCGGGTCGCATTAAAGCCACCTACGCCGCTCGGCCAAAGCTGGGCAGGAAATTCTTCTCCCTTCATGTCTAAATATTTAAGACCTATTTATTTATTTTAATTCCTCTTGTGCATAGGGATAAAAACACAAATCCTTCAAAGGTTTTTCTTATTATGGAAAGCAGCAACAGAAAAAGACTCGTCTAAAAATAGCCGGATATTTAGGGCAGCCCCCGGTAGCGGGAGACAGATCCAGAGCCTTGATTCCACCATGGAACGTGGTGCCCCCAGCATCCTACGCCTCCATCCCAACAACAAGGTCATGGCATCGTTGGGATGTGACCGGAAACACCATCCTGGCTGGAGAACCTTTCCTGGAAAACCGCTTCTAACCCAGCCACTTTCCACACAGGATTTTGCCACAGCGTAATTTTCTAATGAAAAGCCGTTTTTTTCTTATAAAACCCCAAAGTGGTTCTGTTTTTAATATGGATTTCAGAGCAGAAACAACCACGCCACTGTTTGCTTTTCCTAAAAATCTCACCTCTTCACCCCACGAGTTTATTGCAGTTCCTATAGACAGCCAAAATGTGCCGTTGCCCTTTGAACAGTAAAATTAATTTGGGTGCTGGATAGTTAACAAAATCAACAAATATGACCCTGAAAGTAATTAAATGAGGAGGGTTTGGAGCTCTCTCCTGACTGTTTCTTGCAGAGGATCCAAGGCCTTGGTAAGGAATACAGAACTATATGAAAATGACTAAGAAAAAAGAGAATGATGAAAGTTCAGTGAGCACCAAATGAAAGCAAAACGAAAACTGGATGTCACCAAGAAAGAAAAATGTCACAAAGACAGAAAAATGTCACCATTTGAATTCAGGAGGAGCAAAGCACCAAGGTGGGAGATGAAAGAATAATGCAAATCCATGCAGGCAATTAAAAAGGTTCCCTTCATCCCGTTTCCACACATACAGCCTTGATTTTCTGCACTAAGAATTCAGAGAACTAATCCCAGTAATGAAATCCAGACCTGAGACCCTGCAGAATAAACAAACAGCTCATCAAGGTAGAGCCAGCGTTTGCTGGGGTTCTTCTTTCAGAGTTCTGCTCCCTCTTGCCTCCATGAGTCACTAAAACTTCTGGTGCTGCACGTGAATTTTGGCCTGGCAGAGGTGACCTGTGGCTCTGAGGGATTTCTGCACGTGCTGAAGGAAACCAACAGGCTCCTGGTGCCCCTTGCTGAGCACGGGGGTGTTTGTGAGGTGTGGCAGGGCAGGAGGGGGAAGAACATGCACTGTAGGCAAACAGAATTGCTGGAAAAGCAAATAAAAGTGGGTTTGAATTTTCCCTGCATGTGCCAGGAGGTAACAGAGATGTCTGGGTCTGCGTGGCCAGGCCAAGACGAGACCAGCCACTGGTGCGGCCAACAACAAGCAATGTTTGGAGTCGAAGGAACACTCTTGGGTTCCAGCTGGAAAGGGAGGCCCAGCATTTTGCTGCACTCTTAAGCTATCAAAATGTTTATATCAATTGAAAACAGGCTCTTGGGGGAGAGTAAGAAAACAGGGATGAATTTTCAGGCTGAGACCTCAGATGCCAAATTGTAAAACCCTTGGCTGGAAGGTCTCAGGGTAGAAACAACTGCGCAGCATTAACTGCATAGCAGTGGTTCAAACAGGAGCCATCGGCATCAAGAGAGCTTTTAGGAAAATTGTGAGGCATTTCTGTTGGGCTCCAGAGCAAGGTCAGAGCATGGGAGCAGCTTTGGGAAGGGAAAAACACTGCTGGAGGGTAAAAAGAGCTGTAGATCAAGCCCCAGTCCTGCAAAGCTTGTTCACAGGAGCTGCTGTGGTGATAGGAACATCTGTGCAGAGGGACGAGTCCTCTGAGCCCCGGCAGAGGCAGCAGGAAGAGATCCTGACGTGGGGCAGTGGCACTGAAACTAAGGGGCAGTTTCCCCCGTGGTGAAACTGAAACTAAGGGGCAGTTTCCCCCGTGGTGAAACTGAAATTAAGGGGCAGTTTCCTCTGTGGTGAAACTAAAACTCTCACATCTCCATGGCAGGAAGGACAGCAGGTCTCTTTTCGTATTCTTAATTAATCTGAGCTATTTTAAAACTACAAGTCCCTAACCTAAGTATTAGACCTGTTTAGCTTTCTATAAATCTTTCTAAAAAGGGTTCTGTTGGTTCATTTTTCAGTATTGCTTGCTTGGCTTTTGGCCATGAAAATACAGTTTATCTGATGGGATTTAATGGATTGTACCAGGATATGAGAAAAACAGGAATTAGTAGTGATCCTGATGTGTGAGTGGCAGAAGCACCAATGTTTGGGTGCAATTCCAGCCTGATTCCCATCGTTTTCCTCCTGAGCACCGACAGATTTTGCCCTGCTCTCCCCAAACACCCACGGCAGCGACGGGGACTGCGCAGCCTGGCATGAGTCTGAGTTAACAGTGCTGAGCATGACCTGTTTACTGTTTGGAAATGAGTAATTCTCCGCATGATTCATCTCGTTGTTCCTCAGAGCAGCCATAGAAGAATTGTAGCTGTGGTATTTTATTGCTGCAGACAACAGGGGAACTTTCTCTTTTCCCCGGTTTCCAGACAAATGTGGGAGGTTGGGAAGGAGGCACAGAGAAAGAAGGAAGATTCGTCATTTCTCCTTGCAATTCTCCAGTTGTGAGCTTGGTTAGAGTCCTCCATGTGTCCTGTAGGGGCTTCAACCCCCTTGGCACAATCTTTTAAGTGGGTGAGATGCAGTGGGGGCTGAACACAGCCACAATTTCAACCCCTCCAGCCCTTCCCTGGTGTCTTCTTCACCAGCGGAACAAGATCCTTCACAGCACATCCAAACTGGGTCTTGAGCATCCGAACTGGAAGCAGCAGTGCAACCTCTTTGACATTCCCACTTGGCATGAAGTGTACAAGTGAAATGTTACAGTTTCATCACCTGCCTCCCTGTGCTGACACACGAGCCCACTGCAGCTGAAAGGGAGAATAATTCAGATATCTACGCTCAAACAGAAGGCAATGAAAGGCTCATGCAGGAACCTGCCATTGGCAAACTCCTGCAAAATGCTGATTTATCTGTTCCACTGATGATTCCCTAAATGAATGTTTGTTGTTGCAGACCTGGATCCTGAGGATTTGGAGAGCTCTAACACGCAAATCTTTCCCCTTCCCATTAAGTGTGGCTGTAGCTGGAAGGTTTGGGATCTGCAGGCTCTGCTGACCCTCCAGGACAGCCACAGGAAGAGGGAGGAAAGGAAATCCAAATATAAAATCAGCTTGATGTTCTTGTCTCCCTCATCAAGGGAGCCGTGTTCCTCCCCCTTCTGTCCTCAGCCAACTCAGGGCACTTTGGTGAGCCCCCATGCCAAGGATTAATCCAAAATTGAAAGTTTTTTGATTTAAAATGAGAACAGGATAAAATCTGCAGCTTCAGCTCTTCTGTTTTGTACAGAAATGCTCACCCCACTCTCGGGCATGATTCAGCACAAGACAGAAAGGTGCTTTCAGTCACTAAAGTCCTCGACTGCCTCCTCCTTGTTCCAAATCCCAGTGAGGCTCCTCCAGGAGCTCACAGCTGTGGGATCCCGCCCTCACTGCCCTCTCTGATCCCATTCCAGGCCAGGATGGGCAGCCAGTGTCCCACAGCCTGCAGTGGGAGCTGTCTGGCTTTCAGAGAAGGCAGGAAGGATCCAGAGCCATCCCAAACCAAGCCCATTTCCCCACAAATTCTGTCTGTCTCCTGCAGATCCAGGGGGAACATGCAAGGTGCTGAGATTTGGGGCCACTCCACGCAGTTAAATCTATTTTGCTGTGCCATGAGCTGCTCTTCCCAAAGCAGAGCCTGGCTGGCAGCACCTCGAACCCCTGGGAAGTTTTGGGGGCAAAGCTTGGAGCAGGTGGATTCCCCCCCAGCCATTCCCAGGGATTCATTGCGCACACGCACCCAGCCCCGCTTTCTTCTCCTCAAGTGCTTTCGTCTCTCCTGGTTTTAAAGAAACCAGGGGTGGCCCCACCCTGCTGTACAACTGCAGGGCTATTTACCGCTTGGAGAGGAAATCCCATGTCACAACCCCTTGGAGCACAAGGAATAATGTCCGGAATTCCTTTATCTGTGACCAGGCCTGGCTCACAGGCTCTTTCCTGTCACTTAAGTGTACACAAATATATTCTTTTCTTTTGTCAAGGCAGTGGGCCCAGATTTTAATGATGGTTTATTAAAAAAAGAAAAGGCTTTGGCAAGGCTCAAGAACAAACGTTCTCTGACTTTGGGACCTTTTGTTCTTCAAGGTGAAAAGTGACTATAAAGAATAAGGAAAACTGAGTCACTGGGCCTTGCCCTCCATAGTAAATTTGACCTCCACTGTTTTCACAGTGCCTAAAACGGCTGTCCTGGGCTAATCAGGGAAGTTGAAGTGATAACCCTCTCTGCAGGGCTGCTGTGCAAGATGATTTTTTTTGGAGTGATCAAAATGACCCTTTGGGCACTGCAGCTTTTGTAACCCTCAGCTCCAAGGTTTCTGTCCGTGCCCTCCTGCCAAATTTTGCCCAGCTAAAGGTTGTTCTTATCTTATCCATTAGCGGGAGGTGGAGGGAGAGCTGCTGCTGCTGGACACAATCCCGAGGGCAATCCCTTGGAAGAGAGGGTGGGAAGGAGTGGGATGCAGCGTGTGCTGAGATGTCTCCCTGCACGTGGATCCAGAGCTCCGGCCACTCCCTGCACCGTGGAAAAGAGGATCAGGGACTCCCAGGAATACCTGAGCCATCCTCCCAGGGCACCTCTGTGCTGGCCGGATGAGCCGGAATCCCTCAGGGATACCTGCCACCATCCCAGGCAGTGCTGGGGCCATTCCCTCCTTCCAGGCCACAGAACAATGCAGGGACCACCAGCTCCAGGCCAGAGGGGAGGGAAATCTCCAGCAGGAAACCCCCTGGGAGCAAGGAAGTTGCAACAGAAATATTGGCACCAGCGTTCTGAGGGAGGCGGGGGGAGCAGGCAGGAGGAGGAATCTTTCCAGGAAAAGAACATTTGCATCAGATACTTCCAGAAATAAAACATCACCGTGTCAGAAAAGTGTTCTGAATACTGGCAGCTCTGCCCTGCTTCGCCCCACCACTCTTTCAAATCCTCCTCAAAAAAGTGATGCTCATTCAGTCTGGAGCCCCCTCAAGCAAAAAGAAGTGCAAGTGCCAACGGAGAGCAGCCCCAAGTGATCCCTGGCACCCTCTTGGCACTGCTGGTGATGTTGGGAAGCTGCAGCCCTGTTGCAGGACAAGTAACTCAGCAGCTGGAGTTCACTGGCTCTTTATTTCTATTCCTACAGCGCACAGGCAGTGCCAGATGTGCTGTCCCCGATTCACGCGCACCGTGTTTGATGGCTCCCATCAGAACCAACCTTGGGCTGCATCCAGCAGCTAAACTGCTTTCAGCAGAGATAAATATTTGGGCAAGCCTGTGATCGGCAAGAACCTGTCCCTCCCTCTGCATCCTTCGCAGCCGGACCGCAGGCAGCGGCTCGGAGCACGGCACAGATGTTCTCCGCACAGGAGGAACGTCCTGGGCTCTCGCCACTGCGACAGGTCTCCCGAGGAGGGGGACCCCGGCCAGAGGGGACCTTGCAGGGCTGCAGGCTGAGCGCTCACCCGGCGCTGTGTCCGAGCGCTGGGTGCCAGCAGCGGCTCCTGGCCGTGCGCTGCCAGGCTCTGCCCGTGCCCGGGGCACCACGGGCAGGCGACAGCGAACGCTGCCGCCGACTCTGGCTGCAGGGGGATAAATCACACTGCTCTGCCGGCCTTGCGGCAGGCGTGGATGTGTGGGGAATACGCTGGATGTGGAGCCTTGGGAGTTGTAAGTCTTGATTTTCCTTTGCCCTCTGCGCTGTGGTCCACGAAGCGTGAACGGAGCAGAAAGGACTCAAGGTCGGACAGGGTGTGGGGAGGCTGGATCCACGGATTTTCCTTGCTTTCTTCGCTTATTTCTCCACTTACTGAGTGACCCACACTCCGTGAATAAACCCAGCAGGCCCCCGGGCTTTGCTGCAAGGTGTCCTGAGCCGGGCCTCTCCTCCCTGTGTCGGGATCTCCCCAGTTCCCACAGCCCTGGCTGGCCTGTCCTGCCCACCCGGCAGGGACTGCCCGGCCAAGGAGCTCTGCCGGGGCAGGGAGGATGGGCTGGCTCAGAAATCCTAAGGAAAACCCACCTGCGAGAACGCAATTCATGCAAATCGAGGTGAATTAGTCCCTTCCATTTCCCTGCTCTGTCACTTTGCACTTGGGGGCAGTGATTTAAGGCCACTTCACTCCGGACTTGGGCTTTTTTTCACAGCTTTATTTGCCTGACCTGGGTTTTCCAGTCTGCCGCAACGAGGAGATGAAGCCGTGTGTGACAAACCGTCCAGGCTGATGTTTGCTGGGATGGATCACAGAATTTCCTGCCCTGTGTCAAAGGGACTCCAGCAGGGACACCCCCAGCGCTGTCCCAGAAGGGGACACCCCTCCTGTAGGGACATTTCTCTCGAAATTGCTGCTATAAATTGCTATAAACTCACTTCTTCACTGTGTTTTGAAGAGCTGGGGCTGCTGTGCCACACAGGGAGTTCTCAGTGTCACCAACCCCGTGGCTCTGACAGCACAATCCTGATTTTGGGTGCAGGTCCCACAGGGAGCTCACAACCTCACAGCGCTGAGATCACTCATAAAGGCAGGCAAGCACCACAAACTCAGCCCAAAGTCCCCAAATCCGAGGTAGGGGAGGGTCAGAAACACCTCCCTGTTTTGTATCCTGCCCGATATCTGCTTTTGAACGAGGCCACGTGAGATTGTTATTCCCAGCAGAGTGTTGTCGTGTTGAAATGCGGAATTTTTCAGGAATTTTTCATTAACATTGGCTCTGGCAGATAAAATACTGGCCATGCCAAAGACAACATTCTTGGGAATAGGCTGCTCTTGAGTGGGGAGATAGGGTCCCTGAGCACTGCAGCTCACACAGCACACGGATTGCCCCAGTGACAGAGAGAATAACAGCCATGGAAGTTGATAGTGCCCAGGAATTTTGCTTTTCCTGCTTTTTCAGCTTCATTAAAAGGCCAGGATAGCATATTCCAGTGAACACTCGTTTGGGTTGTTCCCTTTTCAGGGAGGGAAATTGCTTGGTGAGAGACTAAGCAGCTGCAATTCTATCAAGGGATGCACAGATCAACTTTGTGACTCTTCATTGATTTGCTCTTTTTCACATGAAAAGAGAAAGGAGGGAGAGTATCGGTCATGTATCACCGAAGCAGTGGCTGAAGGAGCGCTGAGGGTTCAGGAGCCTGGCTGGGCTGCTGTCACAAACTGATGAGTGAGGAATTCCTGACAACCATCATGGATAAACCCATCCATGCCCTGGCACTAATCCCAGTCCTAACCCTCCACAGAGCCCAGGTCCAGCATGACCCTCCTGGGCTCTTCTTCTCCTGTCCTCCCAAGATGTCTTTGTACCCACTGGACACAGAAATGTGCTCTGACAGTAAATACCTAAAGTTCTGCTGCTTGGGAAAAACAAAACACTTTCCAAGGAGGAACAATGCCTCTTTTTTGTCCTTCTTCCCACCCTTCCTCACGACAAAGTATTCACAAATATTAATATAAGCATGAAAGCTTTGATACTGAGCTTTGAGGAGATCTGTAAACGGGTGTCTTGTTTGTGTGTGCGTGTGTTCTTCATCTTGTGTTTTCTGAGGGTGCAAATCCAAGGGGCTGTGCCCAGAAATGAGAAGATTTTTTGTGGCTGTTGATACTTAAGCCTTGGCTGTGGGTTTGGGTAGGAGCAGCTGTTGTAGGGAAACATCCGTGGCTGAGAAAGGACAGCGCCAAAATGGCAATAATAATAATAATAATAATAATAATAGTAATAATAACAACAACAATAATAATAATAATAATAATAATAATAATAACAGTCTGCAAGGGGCAAGGAGGAATTGGGCTGGATTTTGAGGCCTGGCTGGATGCTGCTCAGCTGCAGCTCTCTGCTCTTCCCCAAAAGTCTGCAGATTCCAGAACAAGTGAGCTCCTAGAGAGGGGGATTTCTCCTTCAGATTCTCAACTTCAATGAATCCAATATTCCCTTGATGCCTGTAACCACCTTACTTCTCCTGCTGAAAGCAGCAAGGGGATCTACAGCTCTGTGAGGGCTGCCTTCCTCCAAGGAGGAGGGGAAACTCCTCCTGAGCTCCTGGCAAGCCCTGGTCGCACTCCAGGCTCGTTAAGCAGCTCTCCAAGAGGCACCCCCAACGTGGATGTGCATGGGGGAGATGAGAACAAACCCTCAGCCTGGAATCCTCTCACTGTAACAGCCTCTCAGCAGGGGAATCCATCAGACCGGGGCTGGAAATTAGCTTTGCAAATTCCTCCGTGCCAGAAGACGCAGTTGGAATGAAAAGCAAGAGGGTTCCTGGGATGTGGCTGCAGCTGGAGTGACTCTGCACCAGTGCAGGTGGGTGTGGATGCCGTGGATATTTCACTATTCAGGAGCTGAGGGAGGTACCACAGTAGAAGAAATTCAAGAGAAAAATGCAGCCTTGCAAGCCCTGAGCATCCCTGCAGGGATTTCTGCCAGTTCAGGCCAAGCCTAGCACAGCACCCAGTCCCAGTCCCTGTAACCCGAAATGCCTCCCTGTCCTCGCAGCTCCAGATGGGTTTTTCTCTGGTGATGGGAGTGAAAGATGAACCAAATCTACCGCAGCTCCTGAGCTGCTTTTTCTCTTCCAAACATTGATCGCTGCATCCCTCCAGGGAGGAAGGGAAGGACAAATCTCCCTGATTTACAGGAGAGCAGAGGCACAAAGGCAGGAAAAACCTGCGCTGCAGGGAGGAATGCAAGGCCAAGATGCACCGGAGGAGTGAGGGGCACCTGCAAACTTCAGTGCAGGGCCTGACAAAGCACCCACACCAACCAGTGCAGGGAGCAGTGCTGGGACCACATCAGCCTTTCCCTTCCAGAGATCCTGGGTGTTCCTCCATCCCACCCTGCTGCAGCCCCTGAGCTGGAGTCGCTGCTGCCCCGAGGGAGCTCCCCTGGCTGTTTGTCAAAGGACAAAGGTGAGTCCCTTAAACCTCATTGGTTTGGAGCACAGCCCCTGGCCCAGGAGAGACAAACCCCACAGACCTGGCCTGGTCCTCTCTGCTCCAGTGCTCCCATTCCAGAGCATCCCTCAGTGCTCCATTGCATCTGCCCAAAGCACTTCCACGTCAGGGCTCTGCCTCTCTCTTCAGGAACTGTTTGGACAGCGCTCCCAGGGATGCACAGGGTGGGATTGTTGGGGTGTCCTGTGCAGGGACAGGAGCTGGAATGGATGATCCTTGTGGGTCCCTTCCCACTCAGGATATTCTGTCGTTCTGTGATTTTGTGCTTTTGTTGTTCTGTGGTTCTGTGATTGATTCTGTGATTCTGTGGTTCTGTGATTCTCTGATTCTGTGGTTCTGTGGTTCTCTGATTCTGTGACTCTCTGTTTCTGTGGTTCCATGGTTCCATGTTTCTGTGATTCTGTGGTTCAGAGAGGCTGCCTGTCACCCAGAATGTCTAACAAGGCAGCAGCTCAAGGCAGAGGAAGACATCAAACCAAATGATGCCTGAATTCCTGCTCTGAAGAATGCGAAGGAAACGCAGCCCAAATGAGCTGTGCGAGCACAGAAAGTTAATGTATGCTCGTTGTATGTCTGCCCATTGTCCAGGGGAACTCTCCGTTTCCTCTGGGGGTCTATAATGAATAGACCTACAAGGGAATGTTGTGGTGGCAGCAATTTCTCTTTTCCTACCATTTAACTCAGAACAATATGGAACCAAAACAACGAGGCAGCCTTTCAAAGGCTGGCAGTACAATGCACCCTATAGGACATCAACGCTGAAGAGCACAAGGGAGACCTTTGCCCTGTGGATGCTGAGAATTCCTCTCAGTTCCTTTATCCTGAGAATTCCTTTATCATACCCAGTGCAGAGCATCAGAGCATCAGAGTTGAGATACTCTGCTCACATCCCACCACGCCCAAGTGTCGCTACCCCGCTTTCACTACCAGCACTGGGCAAGGCCAGAGCTGAGATAAGCAAAAGAATTTAAAACAGGAAAGATGACTAAAGGATTTGGGCTGCTCTGGGCTCTCCTCTCTCTTTAAGTCTGGTTAGCTCAGATATAAGTTGAAGGAGACTTCTGGTGACACCAGATATATTGGTCAGCCTGGGAATTAAAGAATCAGCCAAAAAAAACACTCTGCAAGGCATTAACTTCGTGATTGATCCAGGTGAAGTGTTTATCCTGAACCACAGCAGTGATGGCACCAATGATAAATCAGTATTGCCTATCATTGCTACTCCAAGGAGGCAAAATGAATGCTTGGAAAGGGTTCGCACTCCCTCAGAAGTGTCCAGAACCTGTACGGGCAATCCCAGAGTCATCGGACAAAGGCTTTGGTGTTTCCCTCATGCTGAGGGTGCAGTGATGGACCCTGGATTAAAGATTACACTTGGCACAGGTAGGCAGAGAGGGAGAAGCTCCAAGTTGCACTGCTCAGTGCACAGACTGCTCAGACCACAAACCCAGGTAGTGTTTCAAAGTCTACATTAATTTTAAAGTACAAAGATACTGTACAGTGGAAGGGCGAATGGCCTCGAACAGTGGCTGTGCCAGCAATCCTCCAGGGAAATCAAAACCTGCTCAGCTTCAGCTTTTCCACTAATCTCACTCTGAGCACAGAATTTTCATCTCTGCTGCCCTGATTTTCTCCTGAGTGCAGGACAGATTTGGCAAATGAAAAGTGAGATTTATACCCAGACAAAACTCCTTTCCTCTTCCTTTGTCCTTCTGCCAGAAACTCACCAGAAAGCCAAAGACTCTGTCCTGGAGAAGGTTAAAACAAGTTGGGCACATATTCTTGGGATGGGAGAAGGAAAACCTTTCTCTAGGGAGCATCAGCCTGTGCCTGTAGACTTGTGGGATGCCATGGTGCCTGTCTGGGGGGCCTGCCCTGCTGATATCGTGCACCAGCTCTGCCAACCCACACAGAACATCAGGAAATAGGGCTGGCAATTTATTTTTAAGAGCAATATAACCACCACAGTTACGCACAAAGTTCAAGAGAGAGCAACCTCAGTCACCAGAAGAGGTTCCATGACTTCATGATTTATCAAACTAAATCAATAATGGCATTTCACCAGGTGGGTCTGAGTATTGCTTTTCACATACAAAGTAGACAACAATAAAAAGGGAAAAGTGGCTGATTTATACAAGAGATCAGAAGAGATAAAACAGATCAGAACAATCCCATAGGAATAATAAGGGGAAATCAGCCTTGTATACAATGACAGAATTCCTGATGGGAACTGTTTGGAGCTGGATGAGGCAGCCCCTGACAAGCCCTGCTCAGCAGCCTCCTGTTTTCCTGAATTCCCCTTCCCACGCGGTCCCTCCATCCCAGGAGTTGGGCCGTGCTGGGTCTTTCATTTCACCTGCACTTCTCTCATCAGAGCAGGGCTGATATTGCCCAAAGTGACCCAGAAAACTGAGCTCGTGTCTTTTTGACTGGTTGGGAAAGTCAGGAGAAAACATTCCAGGTGTGGAAACACCACAGCAATTCCAAACCTGTAAATTCATCACGCTTGGTTTATCTGCTTGCGGATGGATCAGGGGATTAAATAATAAAACTGTTCACAGGATCATTAGTGGCTTCATGGGAACACCTGGCCTTACTTTCCCAGAGACCCACGGTGCTGTTATCCTTGGAAAAGGCCCCACTTTTGGGTGGGATGATGGGCTGGGAGAACCAGAGTGAGAGGGGCCAAGAGCAGGGAGCTCCCAGGCAGAGGAGGCTCTGCCCCAGCCAGTCCCTCCCTGCCGCTGACACAGGATTTTAGGGATTAATCTCTCTCTCTCTGGGAATTCCTATTGGGCCAAACCCTTTCGCTCTGTCCTTACTCAGCAGAAAATCTGCCCAGACTGAAGGGAAGTTGTTTAAAGCCTGGGAGTCTCCAGGAGCCTGAGCAGAACAGATCTGTGCAGCCAAAATCAATGTGAGGCGAGCGCCCGGGAATAGCAGGAGGGGTTCTTGTGCTGCCTCGCACAGCTGGGGGTTGCTGCAGGCTCAGCCACACTCTGGCTTCCCTTCACCACTGGAAAAGAAGCGGGTTATTTTCCTTTCTCACAGTGAAGAAATCAGGATTTTCCAGCAGGATCAGTAAGGTCTCTACCTTTGCAAAGCACACAGTGAGGGAGCAGCTTTTGCTCGGCCCTTTTTCCCCTCAGATTCCACCACAAATTGCATAAACAGCCAGAATAAAATACATGCTCTCAGCCACACAATGGACAATTCAAAGACAGGCTATTGTCTTCAGCCAAGCACAGCCCTAAACCTGTGTGAGCAAGAGGCAAACCTTCTCTTGTCCCGAGTGCGTGAACATGAAAATAATCCAGACATCATCCATTCACAGAGAAAAAATGTGGCAGGCCAAAAGGTTAGCTGATTCTCTCTGCTTCACACCGTGTAATAGCTTAAATTGTGTTTTAAAGGTCCTCAGGCTGACAGCATTGTTTACATTATTGGAATCATGCTTTAATTGTAGCAAACCCCTTCCAAGCAGCCGAGCTCACGGCGAGGCTCAGCCCTGCTGTGTCATGCACAGAGAGCTGACACCACTTCCTTGCCTCATCCACATCCAGAAAGAGAGCTGGGAAAAGAGATCTTGCCTGGGGAACAGAGCTGGGAAAAGCATTTCTCCCCACACCTGTGCTCTGCATTATTATTTCTTCTGATATTCCTCGTGGGTTAGGAAGCAAAGCAGTGGAAGCTCCTGCAATCCTTCCCCTTATCAAAGCAGCATTAATTGAGGAGTGAAGCAGCAGTGGGAACCCTTCCCTAAGCAGAGGGGGGATGTCCCAGTGACCCAGTGGGGCACCTGTGGGATTTATTTTTCTGCAAGGAAAGGCAGAGAGACCTCGAGTTTTGCAGCAGAAAATCCCCAGAGCTTCACTTCCCTCCTTCCAGCCCCACCGCCCGCACCTTCCTGCTGCAGAGGGCTCTGGGCAAGCTCTTCCAACAGCCTTTTCCTGCTCCTGGGATCAGGATTGCCCACACCACGGGCTTCCAAGTGCTACCGTGTGGATGTGTGTGACAGCTCCTGCGGGAGCTGCTCCTGGCGGCTGGAAGAGTGAGTGGGGAAGCAGAGGGGAAATCACATTTTACAGCTCTTGGGGGACACTCTGTAGGAGGTGTCTGCACATTAAAGGTCTGAAACGCCGACCCCTGCACTACCCAGCCCAGAAACTGGGGAAATCCAGGCTCAGGATGAGCTTTCAGGATGATCCCTGTTGCTACAAAGGGCCAAAGTGAGCCCTTCTCAGTAGCTATGGGGGAATTGAAGAGGGGATTCTGGGCGGCCCCACACTCACATCCCCACTGCAGCTCCTGGGGACTGGGAGGAAATTGCTTTAGCTCCTAGATGAGCGTATTCAGGCCTGATTTCAGTTAATGAGCTCTGGATTAAGAGCAAACAGGATGAATGGCTCACAGCTCAGCTGTTTCTGTGTGTGTGTGTGTGTGGAGTACCCCTGTGAGCAATCCCGTGTTCCTCACGGCTGGAGAGGAATGGGCAAAGCAGCCCCGTGGTGGTTGGTGCTTTTCCTGCGAGCTGACCCCGCTGTATCCGTGAGGAAGAATTCCAGGTGAGCCATTTCTGAGCTGTGGGCTCTAAGGAAGCAAACGTTTTGGCTGAGGTGGTTTAGACTCGTGGCGGTTTTGTAAAAATGGAACAGGTAATGACTAGGTCAGGCTTCCTTGACCCTCAAATCAAGAACAATCCCAGCAGGGCTGAAAACTCCCCTCTCCACTTCCTTGGCAATCATGTTCCCACAGTTCAGAAAAACACAGGAAGATCTAAGGAAACCTATGTGGAAATGCAGAAGACAAAGGCAAGTGATCTGAAAATAGAAGGCTGGTCCATATATTTCCTTTACATTCTGGGCCTCAGTTTGGCTTTTGGCTGAATTTTGGAACCTGGGGGACCATGTGCTTTTGCCATTCCCTGCAGGGCACAAAGGAAAAGTGGCTCTTTCAGACTTCCATCATTTGCAGGGTTAGATGACGTTCTTTCCTTGTTGCTCAGTCAAAGACTCGGAGCTAAAACTTTCCTGCTCAGAGCCACAACAAAATCCCTGGACAGTGGTCCCACACACCCCATATATGAGATGTGACCCCTCCTGCATTTCCAGGTACTGGGGGCACTTGCAAAAATGATTTCTTGTGAAAATTCAGTGCAGCAGGAACACGAAGAGCTGGCAGAAAACCAGAGATTCAACTGCAGGTCTCGAGCAGTCCCACTTTGGTTTTTTTCAGAAACCTCTGCAGCAGAAAAAATTCTAAAGGCAAACTTCATTTTGGGACAGAGAAGAGAGACTGTGCAGACCCCTGGTGTGGAAGGGCTGGGAAATTCCTCTTGGCTTCTCCTAATGTAAAAATTCGAGGAATCCTGAGCCCTGAGGGGAGTTTAGGAGACATCCAGGAAAGGGGGGGAGAGAGGAGAGGGATGTAGGATGTAGTGGGGACAAAAAGTATGTGCTGCAAAGACGGACTAATCCGAGGACTTGGGGATGAGGGTATTGGAGTGACTCATGAAGATGTCCACAGACTTACTCACTATCCATCACAAAACCCCATTTTTAAATTCCCTGCTTCCATTCCCACAGCCTTTGGAATCGTGTCCAGCACTCGGCAGTGAGAAACTTGCAGAAAATGGGCACCCAACATTTTTGCTCATCACAGCCTCACGAGATCAGGCTGATCCTGATCCTTCCTCCTTCCCCTCTCGAGGAAGCAGCTCCTGGCCGAGCCTCTGAGGTCACACCTCGTGCAGAAACCTCAGTTCCCATGATTTGTGCCAATCCTGCCTTTCTCCTGATGAATGCAAGCTCTGCTGCTGGAGCCCTGCTCCCCGGGGCAAGCCTCAAGCAGGCACTTCTATCAAATGCCATTTCCAGGTAACAGCCTTGCCTGGTGGATTTTGGCAGCTTCTACTCTTTTCTCTGTGGCCTTAGAAAGAAAAATTAAAGAAGTGCCTAACGGGGAGCCCAGTTCTCAATTACACACATTTCATCCAGCCGTTTTTGGGCAGCCAGTTGTTCTGAGGGTTGTGGCCGAGGACAGTGGGATGCTCTTCCCGAAGGAGGAACGGGAATGTCCTGATGGGCACTCAGAGCCTTCATGTCCTGTCAGTCACTGGAGCTGCTGTCTGAGGGAAGGCACTGGGGACACATTTATTTCATCCCTAGCTGTTGTTTAGACACTCCAATATCCCTTAATTACTTCCACTCCCAATTCCCATTCCAGTGACATCAGGCTGGTTTGGAGAAAAAAGGGAAGGTGGATCAGAGGAAATACCAGAGTGAGCGTGTGAAGCTCAGCGGGGCTGTGCTCCAGTGTCCTCCTCGTGCTCACTTTGGAAGCCCAACGCTGCCTCCTGGAAATTCCCTGTGTAGCTTTAAAAAGTGCAGGCGGCTGCTGCTGCCCTCAGAACTCTCCTGCAATGTCAACTGAGAGCACCTGTCCTCCTTCCTGGTGATTGAGTGACCCCTCCAGCACCACACCTTGCAAATGTCTCTGGAAGGAGAAGATGGATCTCATCCCTCAATAAACATGGGATAGAGCAGGTTTTCACCCTCCTCCAAACCACACTGGTGATTTGGGAGACAAAGCTCCAAAAAGCACAGATCACCTCCCCTGGCTGTACCTGAGGAATCTCCTTTTGGGCTTGGAAACCTTTTGCTCTTGTGCATAAACTTTTCAACGACAGAAATATTCCGTATTCAGCCCAATTTGAGATATCAATTCGAAGTGCTGTAGATCGAGTTATCACTCTGTACAAAGAATTTGTCATAAAGTGAACAATCCAGGGAAGGGCAGAAATGACCCAAATGGACCCTGTTGCTCTTACTCAGAGCAGACCAATGCGCACAGATAAATCTTTTGTACAAGTTTTAAAGAAAACACTGCAAGTTCTTACCCCAGAAACCTTCAACAAACAATCTGCTTGGTTTCCTCCGTGTTCTTTGGGGTGTGATGCTGTTTTTCAGAAGTTCAGCTCAGAAATACTTTACATTTTTTGCCCTGCCTTAAAAGGCTGAATTGGTATAAAGAGATTTCCAGTTGGTTTCCAATGCGGCAGCTTCAGCAGGAGGCTCATATATCAGCAGCCTAAAAAAGGCTGCTCTGCTTTTTATAACATTTTCCCACAGTAAAGCAAACGTTTGGGAATAACATCAATTAAGAGGCACGTTTTTTGGGAGAGCAACCCCTCAGTGCCTCTGCCTTGGCACAGCCACACTCATCCTGCTGGACGCTGCGACGATCCCGGCTGGAAAACCGGGAGGAATCCGAGCTCCCAAAGCTTTTATCTACTGATACATGATTTAATTGAAATCTCTACGTTAACAAGGTCCATTGCCCATCCAGAATATTCAATTTGTAGAAGACATTGTAAAATTAAACAACAAAAAAATCAATTTCAAGCGCGCTTTAATTCCAAAGCCATCGAGCAGGACCTCATTTTTGTTCTTCAGTTTTTAATAATTTCCAGTGTTAAATCACTGAAATGGCTGAGTTTATTCCAGTACCTGAAAACTTACTTGGATTGCTCAGATATTAAAAACCTTCTGGTGATCATGTCAGCGGGTAAAAGATACTGAATTTTTCGTGCACGATTTAAGGTGTAAGAATTTCTTTGCAGATTGTTTTTCCAAGGGCTGGGTATGAACCATCCCACCCCATACCTAAAACCTGTGCCAGCTCTTGGCATCTGCACCACCATTACCACATCAAAGGTTCTGAGCAGCGAGACCCCAGCCAGTGCTCTGAGGAGCTGAGAAGAAGCTGAGCAACGAGCAAGAGGAAAGTGGAAATGTGATGATACTCATGGAACTAAATGAGGACATTTAAAGATGTATTCAAAGCTGTATTTTAGAGTAAGGTGGGTAATCATTGGGATGATGTTTGTATGGCCTCTTGCCCCTGCTGAAAGCATCAAATAAGTCAGAAATTCTCCAAAGGAGACTTGGATAAATGTAATGGCCAGAATTCCATCGAGTTCATTGTCGGAGATGAACTTGGAGGGAAAAGGGGCTGAGGAGTCGATACCTCGGTACCGAGCAGCTTTCACACTTGTAGGGCTTTCCTTCTCTCTGGAATTGTTTGGATTGGAATCAGAGTCAGCCTCCTCAGCACAGCTCTGCCTGACTCTGGCCACAAAGATCCCAGGGAAGGTTTAACCTACAGCCGAAGGATAAAGCCGGGCTTTGGGAGGTCGAGCAGAGCTCCACTGAGCTCAGTGCTGGAGAGGAATTTTGAGGGCAATGTGGTGAGGAGCTAATTCCCCAATAGCACCGGTGCTATCCCCAGAACTCAGCCTTCCTGGCGCTGTCTCCCTTTGGCTGCCAGCCTGAGGAGGGCACCCAGGGGCTCTGCTGTGTTCTCTGTTCCTAATGATGAGCCAAGCTCCTGACACCCACAGCGCTGCTTCCCCTCATCAGCCGCTGCCTCTGGGGACAGGGATGTTCCTGCCTTCCTCCCTCTGTCACGGGATGCAGACTTTGCCTTCTCTTGGCCTCCTCTGTGCCTGGCACTGATGGCAAAAGGAATATGGACCAAATTCTGAGGTTATCAGGGCCAAAATGATTAGGAAAGGAACCTGGTAAGGACTCGAGCAGCCCTGAAATGTGGGCAGCA
This sequence comes from Struthidea cinerea, assembly GCA_013397865.1. Taxonomy (NCBI): domain Eukaryota; kingdom Metazoa; phylum Chordata; class Aves; order Passeriformes; family Corcoracidae; genus Struthidea; species Struthidea cinerea. The sequence goes on from VZTI01001917.1 coordinate 351,365, forward strand.
TCTCCAGCCAGGCTTTTCCCCTGAAGTCCCTGTGCTCCCCTTCACGCCGGAGCCTCAGGAACACTTGGGCACACCATGTTTTCTCCCACCTCCCAATCCCTTGTTATTATTCCTCTCTAATCCACGCAAGCCTGGGGTGATTTATGCCTCTGTGAAATCCACACTGGATTTCGGGCAACTTTTCCAGATCATTCAGAGGCTAAAACTCCCAAAGCGTGCAGCTGGCTGCTGCTGCACGTGTCAGCCAGCTGGAGCACACCTCGGGAATGCTCCCAGGGCTGCTCCAGGTGCGGCTCAAGGTGTGGGCACTGCTGGCTGACCTGGCACAGCACTGATTCCCTGGGGACACCACGGACCCCGAGGATTCCTGCTGCAGGGGCTCCTTGCCACCTGCCAGCTTTGCTGCTTCTGCTTTTCCTGGAAGAGCTGGACAAGCCCTTTGGAGCAGAACCTCAGGCTTAGCTCTTTATTCTGCAGGTGACTGTGGGGAGGATGTGAAATTCCCCGGGGCTTGTGCCTGCCGATCAGTCCCTTTCTGCAGAAGGAATACATTAAATCCCTGAATGAATCCAAGAAAATCAAGGACTCCACAGTGTTTCCAGAAGCTATCCTCTTAACTTTGACAAGATTATAATATGCTGAAGAACAACAGCCTTGTGCTGTGCAATAAATCCACTACCCAAAAATATTCAAAAGTCCTTTCTGTCAGAAGGAATTCCCCAATAAACAACAGCCCATCTCTCTTACACAATTTGCAGCGTCATGAATGAATAGCTCAGTAATCCAGCAAAATCCTCATGCTTAATGAGATAATGAAAAGTCATACAGCAGATGGAAAAGCTCTCCCAAATCTCATTAACCTGCCTCTTGGCTTTTCTGATAGCAGCGAAAATTGGGAATAAATCGAGAGGGACAGGGAGTTTGCTGCAAAGGAAAATGAGTTTTGGAGGGCAGCAATCTAACCTGGCACCTGGGCTGAGAAGGGGAAGGCAGCCAAGAAGCACCACGTGAATAAAAATTGAAATATCAAAGAATCCGAATTGGAATATCGGAGAGAATTGGGGTTTGCCTGTGCTGTCTGTGCCCACAGCTCCAACAGGAGCCCCAGGACAGCAGGACAGCCCAGGCACTCCCAGACAGCTCCTCCTTTTAAAGCCTCGGCTCTGCCTCAAGTGATCAAACACAACCAGCAACCCTCCCACATCGAGGGAAAAAAGCCACAAATTGGTGAACACTCGCAACTTGCTATTTTTAACCAAATGGCCAAACCTCGAGGGGAAACACCCATTAAAATCTGACCTTCCTGTGCGACGCCTACAAGGAGATTTATTTTTTTTACCTTTATTTCCAAAGGTCAGTTTTAACGAAGGTGTGAAGCCTGAGGCGTCACCTGGGGTTTGGGGGCAGAGCGGTGGCACCTGCCCGCTGGCACCGGGGCTCACAGGTGCCTGACACCTCACCGGGCCGGCGCAGGAGCTCAAAAAGCGTCAAAAAGGGCAAAAAAGCATCACCGAGCGCTCTCCTGAGGCCCCCCGAGGGACGGCACGGCGCCGGGGCAGCGACACGCGGCTTGTCCCCCCTCTGCCACCCCCGGGGGACACGGGCGGCTCTTACCGTGCAGCAGCAGCAGCCCCTGAAGGGCACAGACGGCCAGGAGGGCGCTCGGCCGGGGCAGCATCCCGGGGCCGGTCCTGGTGCGTGTCCCGAGCGAGCCGAGTCCGCCGGACGAGTTTTCCTTCGCAGCGAGAAGTTTGGGAAAGCCGGAGCGGGGAGGGAGGGAAGGACAAGGCACGCAGGAGTTCCCACTTGTTGATTCCAGTTAAATTGTTCTTTCCATTCACTGCTCCATCCTGGGGCTGCCGGTTGTGTTCGCCTTCCTTTCTCCCCGAGGTTCTCAGTTTTTCCTTCACCCCCTTTCCGCAATCACCTTAATTCCTTCTTTGCCCCCGTCTCTCCAGTCCCCGGGGTGTCTGAGGGGAGCGCTGCTCTGCCTCAGGAGCCTCCCCGGCCCGCCCGGCTGGCGCACAGTCACTCGAGGGGTTAAAAAGCAAAGCGAAAACACCAGAAAAAGTTTGGCAAAAAGTTTCCCCCGCTCGGCTCGCGGCAGCCCGGAGTTTGGGATAAGGTGGCCGAGCCGCAAAGCCTCCCCTGAGATTTATTTCTCCAGGGAGGTGCAGGTGCCGCGGGGATGGGCAGGAAGGGCAAATCTCGGTGTCCCAGCAGGGCGGGACGGCGGGAGATGCCCCGGTGCCCACCTGGCTCTACCTGCCCGGGGGCACCGCGCAGCGCCCGGCGCGGGCAGCGGGCGGGCAGCGGGGCTGGGGCATGGCCGGAGCCCGTCTGGCTCTGCTCTGCCTGTCCCCCACCCCTCCGCCTTGCCTTGGCTTGGCTTTCGCAGGGAAGTTTGATGCGAGCCCGAGATTCTTTATAGGGACAGGAAAAAAAAAAAAAAAAGGAGGAAGGAGAGACGTCACCAGCCGAGGCAAGGGGACCTCACTCTCTCTCTCTCGCTCCCTGTCATTTCACAGAGCTCCTGGATTTCCTGTTGCTGCTGCCTGAGATGGGGCAAAGAAGTGAATTCCCGCTGCTTGCCAGCATCGCCTGGCCCTGCAAAGCCGGAGTTCGGGAGCATCAGGTGGCAACATCTTGCCCCAGTCCCGGCCCCGCTGCCCGCAGGGCAGAGAGGTGGCATCTCCCGCCGGCCCCGGGACACCGGGAAGGGAGCACACCTGAGGAACAGGCTCTCTTGCAAGAGCCACTCTCCGTGCCCCCGTTCCCCCGTTATTTAGCAGTTCGGGCTCTCTTTCTGCTGCTCACTGTGTCCTGCTGCAATGCCACCCTGCCCTGCTGTGGCAGCCACTGCCGTGCCCCCCTCGCTCTTGGGGCACAGTGAAAATCCCTTGTTTGGACAGGATATTTCAGGGAACCCCAATGATGTTGTTATTTATACTGCACTGCTGCCACCCTGATCCCTCACGGGATTCTCACCTGGGCATTGTCTCCAGGCACTTGGGGGTAGACAGGTCCACCCACACGTCGAGGCTTCCAGCCTGTCCCTGTGCCTTTGCTCTTGCCCTGCCAGGTGGGATTTCGGCAGGGATGGGCATTCCAGCCCTGTGGACCTTCCCCTTTTCCCTCCACCCTGGGAGATCACAGTCCAGTCCTGGCTCAGGGCTGCTCCTCCAGCCACAGGTGCCTCAGCTGAGAGGGTCACAAACTGGTGCCAGCTGTCCCAGGAGATGTCCCAGAGCATGTCAGGGACACTTGTGGAAGCACAGCCAGCACTGAGGTGACCAGGAGGGAGCTGTTCTGTGCTGTTTCAATGCACGTATCAGGTATGTGGCTTTCAACGTAAAAACACTGATAATGGGGGAGTGGCGGAAGCTCCGCAGCTGTCCCCACAGACTGTCCTTCCCAATAATCCCAATAATCCCCGTCCCAACAGGTGAGGCACTGGGGGCACTGGTGTGAAAGGACCTACAGAGCCTTGCAGTAAAGCACTGTCAGTCCCTGTGGCTCAGTGACGGGGTTGGTTTGCAGATTTTTGTTCCTCTTGCTCAGTTTGTTTGCAAAAGAAGAGACAGAGCCAGCAGGTGCCTCAAACGGAGCTTTTCCTGGATGGAGATCAGGGGGTTTGGTGGCACCAAACTGCGCTCAGGGCCTGTGCACGCCTTGGTTTAGTCCATAAATCCTTAATGCCCGTAACAGCTCTGAGTTCCACACTGCCCTGCACTGGAGCGAAGGGAGACGCAGCTCCCGTTCTGAGAGTTACAAATGCAAAGGGAAAAGGGCACTTCAGAAGATCAGAATTGATACCCGGCATAGAAATGTCCCAAATTCCACAAGGAATTGAACACAGACCTCAGATATTCCCGGGTTTATGAACAAGAAGCCTCATTTTTCATGCACAGTGTTAAATCAAGAATGCTTTTCTCCACATGATCTTCATATAAATGCCCAGATCGTTCTCAAGATGACAAATGCATTTTCTATGCCTAAAATTAATTTTTAGAACATACAACTTTCCCCAGATTTGGGTTATAGTAACGGAATCCTAAATAATTATGGATAATAGTAAAGACCAATCTCATAGGAACTTAACTGGAGAATCAAAACTCTAACATAATTATAGGACTATAGTTTATTTGTAATTTATGGGGAAGTGTTTAAAAATTCATTAGGGGTTACTTACCGGCTCGTAATAAATTGTGTTGTATTTGTGTAATGCCCCAGATAATCTTTTATCTGTTGATAAACGTAATTGATCTTTTAATTGAGATTAAAGGCCTCTCATGTGTGGTCTCACAAGGAATTCGGTACTAGAACCTGGACAAGCAGTCCTGGGTTTCTAACACTTTATTTTCTCCCTCATAATACGCAAAATAAAAGTTGTAAGAAGGGCACATTTTGTTCCTGAGCACCTTCCTGCGCCTGGAGCAACCTGTTAGAGCTTTTCCAAAGGAAAGCAGACTTCCCTGGCACAGCAGCCTGTTCTGCTCACACAGATGGGAAAAGCCATTTGCTAACTGGACTAGAACCTCTCCACAATAATCCAGCTCATTTTCCCGTGACAGATACTCCATCCGAGGAACTCAGAGCTCTTCACCAATGTTAACAAATATCAGCCTCACCACACTCAGGGGAGCTGAAGCAGGGCTGGAAAAGGTCATTTCCCTTCCTAATGAGGCGCTCTGAGCTTTGCAAAGGCACCCAGCAGTGCGACCATAAGTAAATAAAAATAATCACATCATAAAGAAGTGAAGGTGGCTGTGTCTGTGTCCCAGACGGCTGGGATGGAAAGCAGTAACCTGCAGGAATTTGGCTGGAACACCTGGATATGGAATATGCTCCATGTTTTTTGTAGGACCAAGGCAGGGGAGTCCTGACTGAACCCAGGACATACCTGGCCACCCTCTGGAATATCTGCCATCCTTTCTGGCGCTGGCCTGGCAGAGGATTACCTGTGTCACGTTAATCCCTTCTGCCAGCTTGGCAGGGAACAATTCCAGAGCTGGAAACCCTTCCCTCGACCTCACTCCTCTGTTGGTGCTCATCCAAGGAAGGGGACAGAGGGAATGGCTGTGGATCAGGGCAGGGTCTGGAATTGCATCCTGTGCTGGTTTTAGCCTTAAAGGTAAAATGTCTCTAATGCAAATGGAGTTGCCCAAATCTGGGCTGGTTCCCAGGCTTCCTGCTCAGTGACAGCAGAGTCAGAGTCAGGCTCTCCTGACCCAGCCCTGTTTCACAAACTCTCTGCCAGGTGCCTGTTTGCCTCCCTCAGCAACAGAGGGAAGAGGCAAATTTAGCCATAATCCCGAATTTCAGCTGGGTAGTTCTGCCCCATGTGTTCAGGTGGATGCACTGTGATGCCTTTGCTGTCAGCTCCACACAGGGAATCCTGGCAGAGTCCGTTCTGCAGGGGGGAGTTGTTCTCCAAAGGGGCTCCAAAGCAGCAGGAGGGAGCTGGAACCCCCAGCCACAGCTGAGCTGGTGTGACCTCCCAGAGCTGAGCTTTGCTACGGAAAGAGAAGCAAGCAGAAGGTAACAAGGGATTGAAAGTCATTTTTCCATGCTGGTGATCTTGGTTCCAATGCCTGTGGCCTGGGATGGTGCCTGCCTTTAGGGCCAGGGAGTTGGCACACCCCCAGATTTCCACTGTGGTGTGCTGCATCCACATCCTCATCCCCTTCCTGGATGGACAGTGTCCCACGTCCCACAGATTCAAGCCCCTGGAAGAGGTGGTGGAAGGAGGGAGGGCATTGCCAAGGTGCCTTGCAGTTCTCTGCATTATTCTGGGATAAAACCCTCCCTGTCCCCTGGACTCAGCTAGTATTTATTTGATGCAGAGGCTGCCTTGGAGGCATTTCTGACCTCCAGGGCAGGCAAGGTCCTGGCTACACACAGGATGTGGTCCCTGGGCCACAAACAGAAGCAAAGCCATCAGTTCCCGGGGCACACAGTCCACCCCAGCCCCACATCCCTCCCAGGGACAGCAGCACTGCCAACATTGCTGCCTTAATCCCGAGGAAAGCTGCAGAGCTGGGCATGCCTCTCCCCGCAACCCAGGCAGGCTGACTTCCCTGCACACATCCTCCAGTCCCCTGGGGATGGAAATCCAAGTTAGCATTGTCAGTCTGTGGCACACAGGGTGGGCAGCTTTTGGATGAAGACATTTTTCCCTGGAGAATGGCACGTTATCAAAACAGAAACCTTCTGTGGGAGTGCTCTGGTGGGAGGAACATCTGCTGGGGATGGACTTCCAGGGAAAGACAGCTCCATCCCAGCCTTGCCTGCAACTTGGCGATGTCCCGTGTGTGCAAGGCCTGGTTTCAAGTCATGAGCCTGATTTGGGTCAGGAAACTGTATTTTCACATCTTGCCAAAGCCCTCAGCAAGTCCACGGGCCGTGTTTTGGCCGTTCCAGTCAGCTCCTTGCAGACATGTTTGCTTACTTATTCCTTTGTTTAGAAAAAGAAAAAAAGGCCTCAAGAAAACCCCATTTGGCTCAAGCTCAGAATGGGAACAAAATGTTTCTCTAGCTGGGAAAAACATTTCCTGCCCAGCTTTGTTCAGGCACACAGCAGCACTCAGGCCATGGGATCTCGGGAGGTGTGGGACCAGCAGGGCCATGGGCTCGCTCCTGGTGTCCTCTGTGGGGTGGCACAGTCACAGGGAGGGACAGGAAGCACACATGGCCACTGACAGAGCCTGCCTGCAACTCTCTGCTTTATACAAGAAGGGAAAATGAAACAAAAAAGGGTTTAATGAATCACTGAAAGCCATAAAGCAAAGGTGGAAGAGGCCTGGCGGTCACTTCTAACCGCAAAAACAAAGTGACAGTATCAGTAAAGTAATACAGTGCAAGAAATTTTGGTTTTGTATAAAAACTGTCGAGAATGAGGGGTTTTCCTCTGGTGTCACCTTTTCTCCATCCCTGCCTGGCATCCTGGCAGGCTCCTCCCTCCCTGTCCAGCTGAGGTTCGTCCCTGCTGCATCCGTGGCCATCCAGCCCCAGCCCCAGTCCCAGCCTGTCCTGCTGCTCTTCCCTCAGTCAACCTGACTGAAAAGCTCCTCGAACACATGCTCAGACAGCAGAGGAAAGCAGGACATTTCCTCCTGGCGCTGGAAACAGGGGAGATTAAAGGATAAAGAACACTCACCTCCCATCCCATGGCTGTAGGACCTGGAGAGTTCCTTTAAAATTCAGCATGGGGGGAATGTTCCATCTCCTTGTGTTTCCTCTCTGAGGTTGTTTTGGAGCATCTCCTTGTAGCTGTTTGACTCGAATCCTTTATTTCTGAGCCCGCCTGGGGAGATCCTTGCAGCTTATAAATATAATGTAGGCCTTGGGCCCGCGCAGCTCTGAGGGAGAATTAACTGCTTTGGAGCAGCAGCCAGAAGCCAGAGCCAAGAGAACAAAACAAGAGCAATGGTAAGGAAAATAAATAGCCATCAACAAAAGGAGGCAGGCACAGGGTTTGATCCCTGCTTTATTCTGCCAGATTCTGTGGCAGGAAGACAAAGATATCCACCTAATGGGGAAGAAATTCCTGAGCCAGGTTTCATTCACACACAGCGTTTCAGGTGAGGGAAATGTTCCAGCCCTTTGAGGCACCTTCATCCAGACCTTCTCCCCACACTGACCTGCCTCAGTCAGAGGCCAGATTTCGTGCGCAGGGTTTTCCTTTGCCAGAGTATGAACTTCAAAGTGTGAGAAAAAATGGGTTCCAGCCAGCGACCAAGAATGCTCATTTTATTTATTTTAGTTTGGATTCTAATTCCCTTCCTGATTTTTCTCTCACTGTGGGGATAAAGCAGGATTTTCCTACCACTCAGACGGAGAACGAGAAGTGTGGTTTGTGTCCTGGTGCTCCGCAGACATTCCCTTTCCACTGGAGGTTCCCGCTCACGTCTCCAAGGCACCACCCCAGCGAGAACTGCTGCAAGAAACGGGAGTGGAGGGAGGGAAGCCTCAGAGGGAGGAAGATAGGCCTTGACAGTGGCAAGGCAGGGAAACCAGGAGGGGTTTGCATGAATCCAACTCCATCCACATCAGCCCCAGCAGTGTTGGGGTTAATTCAGCCAACAGCACAAGGCTGGAGTCCTGTGCTGTGAACTCTTTAATTCGGCACCGGCGCAGCACCAGTTTATCACTCGGCTCTTACCAGTGCTTGCTCTGAAGGGGCTGAAAGGCAAATGTTAAAAATGCTGCAGCCCTTCCTGCCCCTCCGCCTGCTGCCTAATGCAAACTGGGGGGAGCTTTGGATCAGCCTTCCTGGCTGTTTCCTCAGCCCCTGGTGACTGCAGGAACCCCAGAGCAGCCTCTGGAGCAGGGTGAGGTGTTCCCTCCAGCACTGCCCTGCAAGGCCAGTGGGGAGAGGCCAGTTCAGCCCGACATGTCCCAGTCCCCGTCCAGCAGAGCTGCCCAGCCCAGCCTGCAGGGGTGCCAGTGTCATTAATCATGGCACTGTTGTTTCCCCCCGTTGCAGATGCCACAGGAATAGGCCCAGCACTGCTCTCGCTGGGCTGCCACGGCTCTGTCAGATTCCACAAGTGAATGTTCCTTGTCTCCATGGGGCGAGCACTGGGATCATCCCTGGTTTATACACTGGCTCCAAAGTAAACCAGCACGAGCTCCATGACTCAGTGCAGCCCAGCTTGCAAGGCAAAAATAGCAGGCTGGTGTGCTGAGATGATGGGGAGAATCAAAGGGACACTGTCTCCCAAAACTAAAACGTCTGCAAACGAGCTCTCAGCCAGCGCAGGGCCAAAAGAAATGTTTCTTCCATGGACTTATTTATTTTCGAGATCTGAAAGGAAGCAGTTGCTGAGGACAAGTGGACATTGTGCTGAAGGTTTGAGAAACGAGACATGGTGGCACAGACACTGATAGTGGAGCTGCCATCACTGATCTGCATTGTCCACGCCAAGAGGGACTGAATAAAAGCTTGAACCAAAGCCAGGAGAAGTGAATAGCAGGGAATGGGGAGATTCCCACTGCCCTTAATGAGATTTGGCTCTGAACCTTGAAGAAACATAACTAGCAGTGAATAAACTGGATTCTAAAAATCCTTTCACCTTTGACAGGACAGGCTGGAATTAGTAAAGCAACAGAGGGAATCTGTTTGTGAAGCAGTTTTTTTTCCAAAGGTGTCTGTGTCCCACATGGAATAGAAAGGCTGAGCTGTGAGTGTTGTCCTTGCATGGGTCACCAGGCTGGAACCTCGAAGCAGAAATCCCAAACATGTCCTGGTTCCACCACCTTTTCCAGCTTCCTTTGTCCCCCTCCCACCAAGGCCAGCTGGAGTGGAGGTGTCACACTGGCAAGAGCAGCTGTGAACAGCCCTGGATATAAGCTGAAAGAGCTTCAGGAAAATAAGCACCTGTCTCAAGGCTGTGGTGTGTTCTTCTCCTGCTGGAAGGACTTGGTGCAGCTCTAGGGCACAGCAAAAACAAGACACTGGCACAGTTAATTGGAAAATTTAGGAAGGAGTGGCAAGGAGAGCTTACAGGAGGATAGCAGGGTTCATTTATCTGGCCAGTTCCTGCTCACCCCAGGGGATGCGTGTTGAAGGAAGGCAGAAGTATTTCATATTTGTTCCTCATCTATGCTTTGAATAGAATCCAATCTTAGGAGACCATGATGGCTTTTGCAGGCAGGCAGAGCTGGATGTGAGAGCCTTTCTCAGCAAGGTCACCCAGTGAGGCAGTGCAAGGCCAGGAACAGCGCTCAGGACCAGCCTGGTGTGGAGCTGGAGACAACAGGCCCTCCTTTGTCCCCCAGGAGTCCCAGCCCGGCCCGGGAGCCCTGCTCAGGCCCTTGTTTCAGCACGCTCTGTCCATGAATTCCAGAGATAAAGCGCACATTTCTTGGATGCTCTTTCCCAAGAAAAAAGCTGGCGAGACCTCACCATGCTCAGCGACTGCATTCTGCTGCTTGGCCTGGAAGTAAAGTCGGATATGCTCTTCCCATTTCTTCCCCTTCTCCAAGTTTCTCCCTCAGCATTTTCCGAAACTCAGTGGGATGTCAGACATGGGATGGGAGGAACCCTCTCCCTGTCAGGGCATTCTGGTTCAGTGGGGGGATTCAAACTGCTGCTCCTCCAGAGCTCACCTGGGAAAGCCACTCGGTCCCCGTGTCCTGTTCCTCGTCTGCACAGCTGGGTTATATCAGATATATCCGTGTTCCCATAAGAGCGGTGCCCCAGGTCTGCAGCGACACAGCCGCTGAGTGCTGAGGTCGTCCTGAACAAGGAGTCTCAGCCTGGCAGCATCCCAGATTTGCTGGCAAGGTGGGAATGTGCTTTGGGGCTAAACAGGAGAAGGATGTCGCTGCAGCCTCCCATGGCGCCCTGGCATGGGGGTGAGCCCAACTGGTCCTGGCAAGCTGAACTGGAGCTGCAGTCCAGTAAAACCTGTATCCCATGGCTGGGGATCCTGCTTGTTCCGGCCCATGGTGGTCAGTAACAGGTGAAGCTCACACTGAAAAACAACGTTGCTCCTTTTTTCTTAAAACCCCCAAGCTCTGTGTTCTCTGCAGGCCAGGCACCTGCCTGGTCACCAGCATTTAAAGGACAAACAATGATTTTTTAAAAGCCTTGGTATCCCCAACAATGCCACAAGGCTCTTCTGTACAGAGGTTGTCTTCTGGGCGTCAGGAAGAATGAAAATGCTGCAGGGATTTCCTACTCCGAATGATGGAGGTGGGAATAGCAAGGCCTTTCAGTAGGAAAACAAGGATTTAAAAATCAGCCAGGTGGGCTCTGAGGACTGGCTTGTGCATGGCTCATCTCTGCTTCCCTCCCTTATCACCACCTTGTCCAAGCGTTTGTCTCGCTCTCTCTGCTGCTGTGTTTGGCAGTGAGGGTTGAGATCCGCCTTTGTAGCTGCGTGTAAGGCTGTACTTCCCTCAGATAAGGGTTACATGCACAGCCTGGTTTAAAAATGAAACCACACCATGAAACTGCTGCTTCATCTTTTTTCTCTGAGCTCTACCTCCTCGAGCCAGGCTTGCTGCATTTCTCCCGGCAGCGTTGAATCCACACTGGCTGCCGGAGGGATTTTCTGCAGCTAAAGGTGCATTTGCACTGGTGCTGTGTGTCTCTCGTTACTCAGAGGTTTGTGGCAGCAATGAGTAGGTCACAGGAAACTTTCTCTTCTTCTCCAGAGTCCGGGGACATCCTCAGATTTATTGCCTCTTGCTCTGGCTTCATCCAAGGTGGGAGTTCTTGGCGTGAAAGTGCAGCCTCAGCCTTTTTCAGGAGGGGCCCAAAGGAGATCTCCACTGGGACTGCTCTGGATTTGCCTCAGTCCACGCTAGGATTTCAAAAAAAAGGACCAAACCTCTGAAAAAAACGTCGGGAAGGAGGAGAGGACTTGCACTTCTCTGTGTCCACACAGTGTGTCACCCTTACTCTATGCCGCAGTGCTCTCCTTTTCCATCCCTACGGGATCAGGAGCGACTTTCAGAGGAGCAAACTTCCCCGGGTAGCTCACGGTCCATGAAGTGGCACTGTGCAGGTGGGATTTCCCTGGGGACACCCTCAGCCTGCAGAAGGATTGAACTGGCAGCTTCTTCTGAGGCAGCCCTGGGTAATGAGCCACCAAGGACTCCTGGCAGCACCCCTGGGTTGATGGGGCTGTTCCGAGGCCAAGAGCTGCCTCTTCCTTCCCAGCATTATCCCAGAGCACTAAGGAAACCGGTTGTCCTTCGAGTCTTTCCTTCAGGAAAGCTTCCTATTTCCACCTGCTGGAGCCAACAGTGGGGAGCTGCAGCGCTGACAGAGCCTCTGCAGGAAGCGCTGCTTTCACTTCTGGTGGGAAATTTCCCTCCACTTTCCTTGGTGAAGGTGACGATAATTCACGTGGAAAAGACAAGGTGCAGGACGGGAAAATTGCCACGTGTCTGCTTTCCAAGGAGACAGATAATTATTGGAGGTGTGCAGTTGTGGGGGTGCAACTCAGCACAGCTGTGTTCCCCACCTGTGCTGGATTTATTGCCCCGGGGCTTCTGTTGCTCTGTCGGAGCACATTTGTTTGATCTGCAGGGTTTTGCTGCTCTAACAGAGGCACGCTGAAGTGCTCCCACCACCTTTGTGGCACTATTTCAGGAGTAAGGGACTCCTTAAAATGCATCAAGGTAGCAGAATCTGGCAGATGGAGACTGACACAGAGATGTGACCAAGAGCATTTCACGAGGTAATTTCTGCCAGTTTTATCTGCTGTATTCAAATTTAATAGGCATGAAAGCACCAAGGTTCTGTACAAAAATCTAACACTGTTTTACAGAAATTGTTTTAAAACTATAAGCATTTTCTGTGTTTTCTATTAGCGCAGATTGGCAGAGTCAGAAGTTGTGCTGCTCTACGTGTCTGTGCCATAAAATTGAGCGACAGAGGAGTTGTCTGTCATGGGCTGCTGCAGTGTGGTCCCAAACTGTGGACTGAAGTTATGAGCCTGTGCTAAAACATTGAGCGTTCTCCTAGAAGAGTTTTTCTGTTTGTTCCATGAACATCAAAGCAGTGCTGGAGCTTGATGGCTGAAGGATCACAGAATCAGAGATTCATTGAATCTTTGTGGTTGGAAAAGCCCTCAGAGACCATGGAGTCCAACCACTCCCCAGCACCGCCAAAGCCACCACGTCCCCAAGTGCCACATTCACAGGGCTTTAAATCCCTCCAGAAATGGGGACTCCACCACTGCCCTGGGCAGCTGTGCCAGGGCTGGACAGCCCTTTCCAGGAAGGAATTTTCCTTAATATCCAACCTGTGCCTCTTCTGGAAAAATCTGACGCTGTTCCCACTCCTCTTGAGGCCTTGTGATGCTTTTTAACACCCACAGCAAGGATTTCCAGAGCAAGGTGCACACGGGAACCTCTCCTTTGGCTTCTTCTCAGCACGTCGCCTGCTGGTTTCATTTGCTGCTCCTCAAGGTTCTCGGTGCAGCTCTTGCTGCCTCTTCACCCTCCCTGAATTTAAAGGCCTATATCATTCCCATGCACAGACTGGAAACCCACAGTTTCCTTAGCCACTGCTGGTATTGAAGCTGTTCCATATCACCTTATGTTTTTTTGCTTTTTCCAATGGAGTTTCTAACTTGATGCTGATAAAAAAAGCAATTTCTTCCTCTGCCTCTATGGAACAAAAAAACCGAGGAGTGATGGAGCTGGCCAGCCAGTTGATGTGGAGAAAGATTTGGCCCCCATAAACCCATAATATATTCTAGGAGAACTGTAGGGAGCTTCCCATCAGCCAAGAAAATGAGAAGCAGAGCAGAAAGCACTCTCAAAGCTCTCTGGGAGAGGTTCTGAGACAAATTTCCCCCGTGCCTGGGTCTGTTCATTCCTGTGCTCAGCTCGGGTTTCATTTTCACCCACGTTCACACTTTGTGCAGGGTGCTTGAGGAAGCCACCTGTGCATGACAGCCCTGAGCAGAGACCTGAGCCCTCATCCAGAAACTCCATCTCCCCCAGCCACAGCCCTGCAGAATTCCATTCGCTCTCCTTTCCCTTCTTCCAGCTGACCTGTGCAACTCTTCGCCCCAATGGCAGAAATTTTAGGGTCCCTCCATGCTCTGAAGCTCAGCCCAAGGTGCCTCAGAGCTCAGTTAAAGAGAAAGAAGGTGTTAATCTCTTTCTCATTCTTTTTAACACTCTCAAGATGAGCATGTGAAGCCCCACAGGTAAATCCCAGCCACAGGCCATGGGATGAGCCCACAGTTCTGACATGGAAATCACGATGGACATCTGAGAGTGCACCTGACTGGGCTTTCACTCTTATCAGAGCGAAAAAACCCCTCCGGTTTCATCCTGGCCACCGTTACCAAGGGCTGTCTTGCCCTCTATTCCTGCATGCTATGATAGTCAAAAGCAATGCTACAGATGATTAGATCATTTCTCTCCTCAGCTGCCTGTGGTCTTTGGCCACATGTTGTCCCTGATGTGACAGAGGCCCCGAGAGCCATTATGTAGGAAACTCCAGGGAAAATGGGAAAGCTGCTTATTTTTCTTGGCATCCGAATGATTGTTCTGGCCAGGCGGAGTCCAGTTTTGTGTGTGTTTGTGTCACGCTTTGTTATTTGCATGGCCAGCCCTGGTAAGGGTTTCAGGGGCTGGTGGTTTTGTAATTTGTGCAGCCCTTGCTCTCTCTGCCTTTGCTGCTCTCCGCTGGAGCTGTGGCTGTTTCCTTTTTTATGGCCACTTCCTCCTGAGGGAGCAGTAATTTATGGTCAGAGGTTAACCTCATTTGCTGAAGTATCCAGCTCCTATGCCAATAGATCTATAAAAATGGAGAGCGGGGATGAAAAGATGGGAAATAAATAAACCAGATACTCTTCCAATGACACACAGGGCCATCCTTGTGGAGACACAGAAACAAAGGAATTCCTGCCATGGCTGAGATCCGGATCAAACCCAGTGTTCTGCCTTTGTTGGTGCATCTGCTCCCTGAGCCAAATGTGCAGCGACGGACACCTTGGGGCAGAACATTCCCAGGTTTTTATGGAGTTCTGTGCAACTCTGGGCCCTCCCCTGGGGTGAACAGCCCTGCAAAGCTCCTGACTGGGATGAGATTTTGGGATAACATTGTTCCAGGGATTAGCTGGGCCTAAAGATGCTTCTTTCCTTTCCTTTGCACAGTGATGGCAACTCCAACTTCCACGTTAGGATGGCTTCAGCAGGAGCTGGAAAAATGTGCAGCATCACAGGAGCTGCTGTGAGGCTTCCCAGCAGCCTGAGGGGAAGGACAGGGCTGGGATTGTGTTCCAGACCTGGAGTCTCCCAGAACTGTGTGGGGAGCTCACACCAGTGTGAGAGCTGAGCTGACTCCAGGGGTTGGTGATTCTGGTTCTTGGAATTACCTGGAAGTGCCAGGTGCTGATGGTTTTTGGGTTTGTTTTGAGGTAGATTCCAGCTTTTGTATGTCTGTGTGTCTGCGTGGGACTGTGGAGTGCGAGCAACAAGAGCTGGGAAATGGGATTACTTTTCCTTCCAAAATGTACCAGAACTTCATCACCGACATGGAAGGAGGAAACGGAATGAACACTGAATTCCTCAAGCTGGGACAGCAGCCACAGACTTTCTGGCCTTCCTCACAATGAGGTTTTGGGCTGTCGTGAGCAGTGCTCTGTCTCCTGGTTGCAAGAGGGACTTCTCCAAAGCACGTCCTCGGTGCAGGGTCTGGAGGTGGACTGAGACCCCTTAGTACTGCACCAGCTTTAGGACTGGGCCTGCAAAACTGCACAACATCTCTCGAGGCCATGGGATGGACTTTATCTATTTAATATTTACTATTTTTATGTATTTCTGTATTACGTTTCCATGATATTTCTATAGTATATCCTTTTTGTTTGTTTGTTTGTTTGTTTCTAGACATGAAATGTGTCTGCAATGCTCACAGGGCTTCCAAGGCCTGTATTGACCTAAAAATACTACGGGATTTATTTTCACTTCCATGTTCCATCCTGCCCTTCCTGCCCCACAGTTACTTTTCCTGACATTCCACGTTAATCATAAAGCAATTATCCAAGAGCTCATCACTGGCTCTGGTGCAGGGTCTGCAGGATGACTGACAGCTGTCAGGAATGGCCTGTTCCACACCTCACCTCACCCACTGACCTCTGCCACTGTCTGATCCCTCATGGAGACCTCTTTGATCCCTCATGGAGATCTCTTTGATCCCTCATGGAGATCTCTTTAATCTCATACAAAGAGCTGTCTGATCCCTCATGGAGATCTCTTTGATCCCTCGTGGAGAGCTGTCTCCTCCTGTCCATGGGCACTGTCTCTCCACTAATGTCTTCTGGTGGTTCCCCAGTAGCCCCAAGAGCACATGATCACCATCCCTGGTGCTGTTTATTGATTAACAGATCAATTCCTGGAATTAACGATGGCTTGGGTGCACTAAGCCATCAGAAGGCTGTTCAGGCAGGTGAGCAGAGCTGCAATAATCCCGCTCCTCTGCAGAATTTTGGACTTGGATTTCTCATTTCTCTGGGTGGGGGTTACTGGGACAAGCTCTTGGCTCCCAGCCCCGGGTGAGTGTCCTGTGTGTCTCAGCCAGGCCTGGCCTCAGCTCCCACGGGGGTGATGAAGCCACTGCTGTTCCCCTGATGCCTGATTTTGGCTTTGGAATCGATGACCCTGTTAGCACTTGCTGTCCTGAGCAGCTCCTCAACCTTGGCTGGGAGCTGGCTGGCTCTGCAGTGCATAGATCACTCAGTGTGCTCCTAATTCTGTCCCCCAGAAACGGGCTCCATGTGAGCAGGCAATCGTTTCGGGCTGCAGGAGTCACATTTGGCTAAGATGAGTTGGCAGCTTCCCTGAGACTGGAAGAAAATATTTAAATATAATGACGAGCACTATAAAGCCTGGCTTTAAATAAATATTAGGCTTTGACACCAACTGGAAGAAGCCAAATTTCCAGCTGCCTGGGAATGTCATTTGAGGTATTTGGCTCACTTCATCTCAACAATTTAAAAACCATTTGGGCTGAAAAAGCCCCAAAGTGCTGTCCATCAAAGGGATTTTGAAGATAGGTTAAGATTGTGCAGAAAAATCCTCTAAGGCTGCAGCCTAACCTGGGCTCTGCTCCGTGCTGCTGGAATCCCCTCACCCCAGCCCCTTCTCCATCCTGCTCCGAGCACTGCCCTGCCTCCAACAGGCTCTCCAGAACTTGTAACAGAGGGGTGACACCAGACCCTGACCCCCAGCCCTGTTTTGAGGTCACTGCTGGCTGTGGTTGTTTTTTGGCACGCCCTGCTTGGTGAACTGCCCCGTGTTCCGTGTTTACTGATGGGAACAGGGTGGGGATGCTGCTGCATACAGTGATTATAAATATATTCCACATCCTTCCAGCAACAGATAAAGCAACTCCCCTGGTCTGAACCGAGTGGCTCCAGGTCAGCTTTCGGAGCACCCAAGCTGCGTGATCCATGGTCTGCAAGATTCCCTGGCGGCAGACAGAACATCCTGGAAAAAAACCCACAGCCTAAACAAAACAGCCTCCAGTGAGCTAAATACAGGGATACACAGGAAAAGCTTTTAATCTTGGATAGACAGTCATGATTGTCTTCCTCTCCCTGAAGAAACAAGAGAGTCCTATAAAACATTTTACTGCCCAAGATGCTGTCTGATGATGGGAGAGGGGAAGTGGGAGAGGAGGGAGCACCTTGTGAAAGAATGAAATGCTGGGCTTGGATCTAGGACATTAGCAGAGAACACACCTCCTGCTCACAGAATGAATAGGCACAATTCCTCCAGGAGGATTGCAGATGAGCAGCATCAATGTTGCATTTAATTTTCTTTCCTCTGTCATGGGCAGTTGTTTTCCCCAGGATCGATAAACACTTTAACGCTGGGAGTCCCACCAGGAGAACAAAGAACTGCATTAAAAATGTAAATCCCATTGAAATAAACGCACTGGGAAACACCAGGTCAGCTCTACAGACACCAGAGGGGGAGATTTGGGGCTCGTGTCCATATGGAAATTGTGCTCAGGTTATGTCTGGGGCATTCAGAAGAGGTTGGGTTCTTTTTCCATCTCTTAGGATCGGCTTTTCCCCTGTGAAATGCCTCCAGAGCAGCTTCACCAAGTCTCTGTGCGCTCTTCCTCCCAGGGCTTGCAGTGAATATCTGTGTGGCTCTTGATCTTGAATTTCAGGGTCTTGATTTGATCACACAACATTTAATTTCGTTTCATACTCAGGGTACAATCTGGATCTTGGAGTTGCCTCTCTCAGCTTCCTCCAGTTCCTACCAGCTCTCCCAGCTTCCTCCAGTTATAAATTCCTACCAGCTCTTCCAAGGGTGTTTTGTGCACACAGGTCAAGGTGTCATACCCAGATCCTGACCTTAATAGCACCCACACCTCCCTAAATGAATTTCTAGCAGCAAAAGCGATGCCTCGTTCTAAGACAAATGCAGACAGATGTGGCTGAAGCTGAAGGGGAGCATTAAGTGTTCCTTTTTTAGCAAGGCTGGGCACAAAGGAGCAGCCAGGCACCCTGTGAAGGGTGTGCATGGGAGCTCTGCTCTGATGTCCAAGAGCTGAATTCCACCCCATGCACCTCGAGACTGCTTTTTTGACACTACCCTTCCCTCCTGAACAGCTTTGTGGTGTAATAACTTCAGCTGTACGAGGAGAAGGAAAAAGAAAAAGCAGAACAAGACCTTGGGCCAGATCCTCACCTGAGGCAGCCTTCATGAGAGGAGCCAAACTTCCCCCAGAGCCTGTGTCTGTTTATCACCAAGGCAGGAGCTGTTACCAAGGTGTGAAAACCTCTACAAGCAGAGAGACAGGCAGCTGCTTTTTTGTCAGCTCGATTACTTCTTCATCCTAAATATGTGTAGCATGTTCAGGACACTTCTCACGCTGGAATCTGAAGGCAGAGCGTGAACCTTTACAAGCTTCAGGAGGGATTTCAGCTTTGCCTTGATTTCCTATTTTACCTCTTGTTATGTGTTCCATGGCAGCGTGGCAGGAGCAACGCATCGTCCTTCTGCAAGGCCTTTTATTTAATGACTTCAAAATGCTTTGAAACCATTTGGCTTTATAATAAAAACTGGGTCAGTTCTGCCTTCCTCATTTTGGAGATGAGGACAAACAGGTAAAGAGGTTAAATGGTTTGCCCTGCAGAAAGGAAATGGATGTGTAGCACAGTTTGGAGGAGGACTTAAAACTTTTGGCTCCGTTGCCTCTGTAC
Source organism: Struthidea cinerea (assembly GCA_013397865.1). Lineage (NCBI taxonomy): Eukaryota > Metazoa > Chordata > Aves > Passeriformes > Corcoracidae > Struthidea > Struthidea cinerea. Next base: position 370,063 of record VZTI01001917.1, read on the forward strand.
TCACCACAGGAATGAATTTCCTCCTTCTCTGACCATTCCTTCCTCTGTGATCACTGGCAGTGAGGCTGCCAGCCAGAAAACTGCAATTAAAGGGATCCCAGAGAAGATCAGCAGCCCAAAGCTGAGTGTTATCTCTACAACAAACTGGAGGGAGGATTTAGGGGAGCTTTTAGAAGAGAATGGGACCAGCTCACGTGTGTCCAGCTGGTGAAGTGACTGCAAGAGGTGTCAGGGCGTCCCAAAGCAGCCTCGGCCCTGCTGCCAACAGCCCAGCCCAGCCCCTGGGGATGTGGGGCAGAGCTGCAGCAAGACACCAAATCACAGGGGATTCACCCCATCAAATGCCTGTAGGAAACTGCAGAGCCAGGGACGGAACCTGGCTGGCCAACACACCTCCTGGGGGTTCCTCCTCTCCATTTCTGCTTGTTTTCATGGCTCACCGCACCCTGAGCGTGGAACTCACTGGGAAGAACGTTGCTCTTGAGCATCTCTGAGTGCAGGGTCTCCAGAAATAAAGAGGGTGTGGGAGTCCCCGAAGCCAAAGACATGAGGGGTCAAGGAGTTATTTGAGCAATGGGCTGGAACATTCCTGTTCCAGCAGGGCCCACGAGGGGCACGGGGCTGGAAGAGCCCTGTGGAAAACATGGACAGTCCCTTCTGATTGACCTGAAATAGGGCAGGAGCTGAGAGCAGCTGCAGGAATGGCCTTTCCAGACAGAAATTGATTTTCCCAAGAATGCCAGGAGAGAAGAAGAGTGCCTGGGATTAACGGAGCACAGACAAAACCCAGAGTTTGCTTCCCCCCTCCAAGCAGACAAAACATCAGCAATTTTGACACTGAAGGGCCTGACTGTCTGAAAAGTCATTTTCAGTGAACCTGCAGCTTGTCTCCCTGCGGGCTGAAGGACAAAAATAAGGATTCTTTCCCTGGGGACAGTTTGCCTGCTGTCCTGCTGTGGTGCCAGCACGGCTGGGCTGGGCCGGGAGCTGGATCAGGGCCTGCCCAGCAGCTCGGGATGGATTCATTTCCTATTTTCACTCCCTAAATGCCCCTTGCACTCCTCCGGAGCTTTGCTTTGGGCCAGATAATGATCACTTAAGGGCAACAACGATGTTTATTTAAAACTACTGCATCTGAAACAGCAGCAAGATAAAATAGATGGTATCTTTAAATTCCAATCTGGACGGAATTATTGAATTTGAATTAGCTCAATATGTGTCAACAACACAGAGCTCGTTGCTTCTTCCACGCTTTTCTTGCTCCCAGGGATGAGACAGAGGAGACAGAGGGGATTTTTGGGGGGGATGATCAATGAGCAGCAATTTAGGCTGGGAGGGAGCTCAGGCCTGGAGGGCTCAACCTCCCCTCAGGCCCAGCCCAGCTCCGGCTGAAATATAATCCTTGCTTTTATAAAAATTTGGCAATTAGTCAAAATCTGCCCCTGCACATCACCTGTTTGTTAAATATTTTCTCCCTCCTTTTTGTAAGCAAACGAGAAATTTTTTCCTGGTTCAAAGTGTGGAGAGAGATGTGGGGAGAGGAGCTTGGAGAGGAGGAGGGAACCAGGAAACGTGTGGAGAGAAGAGAGAGAAGGTGGAATACAAGTTATTAACAGGGCTCAGGATGTGTTATTTTACTTGCAATAACCAAAGACACCAGCTAATAAAGGAAAATTATATTTTTTAAGGCAGATGAAAGGTAGTCAAGGAAACACAATCTCTTCCCTTCTCTGCTGTCTAGCCTCAGGAAAAACACATCTCTGCTACTGATGCCATCATGATAAAATCATAGTTTAGGAATATCTCTACCTCTGCTCGTAGATTATTAAAATGATGAGAACTGTTCCCACTTGTGTGGCAATTTCCATCCCTGTGCCTCTATTAACAGAGCATCCCTGCCCACCAGGGCCAGCCTTGTCTGAGGGAACTGGGGGCTCAAGGACCACGGGTTTCATTTAACAGGGGAGAAAATGAGCCGAAGAATGATCTGGGAATAAATTGCCATGTCCGTGCTGCTGTCAGAAGGGAAAACTGCATTTGTGCTGAGATTTGAGTGCTCAGATCTTGGAGAGGAGGGTGAGGATAGAAACAGGAGCCTGGTGTGGGCCTTCTCCAGCCTTGGTGCTCCTTTTCCTGGCACTGATGTGGGATGGACCTGACATTCCATGTGGGGAATGTGGCTACAGCCAGGAGCTGCCAGCAAAGCACTGCCCACCCCACTGTGCACAGGCTCTGGGCATGGATTTAGGATCTAGGGTTGAATTGAAGATCCAGGGATGTATTTAAGATCTAGGGATGAATTGAAGATCTAGGGATGAATTTAAGCTCTAGCTCACCTTCGTTTCACCACCCCAACATTTCCCCTGTTCCTTATGGCTGGATAAGTCCCTGGGCAGGGATTTTTTGTTAGGCTTGTGCCTCACACTCAGCTCTGGCTTGTCAGGGAAAATGCCCCTTTTGGGTGGCTGATAGACCCGAAACACCTCGGGATTGCCTTGGGGAAGGGGAAGGAGGTCCCGAGCAGCGTGGTGTGGGAACTGACTGCAGGTCACGTTTGAAGGGAAATATTTCCAGTCCAGGCCTGATAAAGCTGCATTGTGACGCTGCCAGTTTCCTTCAGGGGCTGCCAGCACGGCTCCGGCGGGGCTCGGAAGGAAGCGGGGACGGGGTGGGGACTTGTCGCTGTTACGTCCGAGGTGCATAAAGAAAGAAAACGCCACAGAGCCCAGGCTCATGAACAAGTGGAAGCCGAAGCTTTTCTTTAATAATTTTCTGACTACTATATAGGATAGATGGCAAAAAGTGTGTTGAGTGGCAATAGGTAATTGGTTCCTCGGCCATCCACCCCTTGAGAGGATTGGCCAAGTCCTAAGATACCGATTCCAAAATATTTTCAAAGTCAAAGCCACAACAATCTTGCAAAACAGCCTGCGGGTGCAAGAAGTTTATGGAACTGTGACCTTGTTTAAAATAGTTTACATAGGAAAGACAGTCTGCTCACAGAATATTGAGGAAAGGCTGAAGAATTTCTCTGCTTCTAGCTTTTTAGCACCTACAGGGACTCACCCAAGAAATGCATGAAATGTTTTACAGATGAGCTCTGGAGGATCCATGGGCAGGTGGGAAGGGCAGGCTGCTGGCACTGCGGGCGCCTGGCACTGCAGGGACAGCCGGGCAGGGAGTGGGCGCAGAGAGCTCGGCTAGAAAAGGGTTTCCTGAGCTCTTTAACAGGAACAGAAAGGTCATCACCACCCTGCCCCTGAGGTGGGGCTGCTCTTTGATGCCCTGGCAGCAGCATCCTCCCCAGCAGCATCTCCTCCCCTGGCCAGAGCCACCAACAGAGGCTGGAAATCTCGAGGGTTAAGGGCTGACAACGTGGTCAAATTTCCACCGGTAACTCACTCAGACAGCACCAGAGGCCTCGACGCATCTTTGTAATTTTTTCACGACATTCATTAATGGTTTTCTCCACTTTGAAGAGCACCCAGCATTTCCACCCAGATGGTGGCGACAATAATGTGGGAACTCGGAGAGAGATAGCAACAGTGAGTAATTCGCAGGGCTAATTACTCACACTGGGCTCTCCAGCCAGAGTGGTTTCCATCCCAAGTGATTCCCTGCACCTGCAGGTGCTGGCCAGGATGGTCCCTGCTCCTGTGCTGCAGGAGCTGGGGCTGTCACAGTGCCAGGGATTGATCGCCTCCCTGTACCTGACACAGAAATTCTCTGCTAGGGAGGACACACAGCATTAGCAAGCCTCTTTGAGCTCACCTTTTACTCCTCAGCACCTTCCCTGCTTTCTCCTGAGTGATGCTGGGTATTCATAGTCCATCAGGCTGCCCCAAAAGTGACCCAGCCAGCAGGACACAGTGCATGGAGAGCAGTTACCAGTCAGCTGTGAGACCCCCCAGGACCAAAGCCTTCTGTGCCTCAGGTTTCCCACCCCCAGGGGCAGAACCCCTCGAATTACCCTGGAAATGCTGCAGGGAAGCTGAGGTTTGCTGAGCACCTTGAGTGGAGTCGAGCAGCTGGTGAATAAATCCCAGAACCTTCCCATGCCGTGTGGGTCCTCAAACCATCTGGTCCTGCCTGCCAAGCCTCTCCCTGCTCGAGAGGAGCCCAGCAGGCTGGAGGAATTGCTCTCTCAGAGTGAGAAATGTGGGATTGCTGGCCTGTCCCACCAGCACTGTGGGGAAGTGATCCCTCCTGAGGAGCTGAGGGGAGAGGGGGAGGAAAAATTGCAGTGTAAAAATGAGTTGCTGGAGGCGGGTCCCCAGCATTCTTCTTTGGTTCATTTTGCCAACTGAAAGAAACGTGGAAAAAATGAGATAAATAGGAATTTTTTTAAGTTATTTTTTATATTTCAAGTACTTACACGATTAATCAAATCAGGCTTGGTCATGAGCCCTGTGACACTGAATGAATGACACAGAAATACCCCCAGGAACCAGGTGGGCAGTTTACAGTGGGTGTTTTAAATGTATCAGGGATTTTCATGGGGAATACACATATTTGCCCCATCCCTGGAAGGGTTCCAGAGCAGGTTGGGTGGGACTTTGAGCAGCTCAGCCCGGTGGAAGCTGCCCCTGATCTTGGCACAGTTTCCAGGAGGATCTGCTCCGTGCTCTTGCCAGGCACAGAGGTGACGCTGGCTGGCCTGGAGTTCCCAGCTCTTCCTTTAAAAATGGGGTTTATGTTTCCCCTTTTCCAGGCAGTGGGGACTGCACTGGATTGCCACAACTTCTTGGATATGATGGGAAGTGGCTTGGCCGCTTCCTCCACCGGTTCCCTCAGGAGCCATGGCTGCATCTCATCAGCCCCGTGGATTTGTGACCTCCAGGTTCCTTGGATGCTCCAACCTGAGCTTCTCCCTCCTTTCCCCAACCCCTGCCTTTGCCTTCTGGGTGTGGCTGGAGCACAGCCTGACCTCCTCTGCTGGGATTTGTCACTCCTGAGCTTGGAGAAGCTGATCCTTGAATATCAGCCAGGCCCCTCTTCCCTCCAGGGCTTTATCCCATGGGATGGTCCCAGCAGATCCCTAAGGGGCCAAATCTGCTCTCCTGGAATCCAGGATAATGAGCTCACCGTGCTGCCCTAAGGATCTCAGCTCCACCATTCCATGGTCACTGCATTTCAAACCAGAGTGGAATGGAAAATTGCTGAGATAAAAGATTGGTGAAATGGACATTTCTGATGTGCCACGCGGAAATGTACTGTATTTCATTAAATTATTCCTCCACTTCAAGGAACAACATTTAAGCTCACTAAGATTAGGAATTTAAAAGACTTCAAGAGAGCTTCATTTCTCAGAAAGCACATTCGGGGACATGGTGACATTTAATTTCTTAGCAAACTGCAAAGCGAAGCTACAAAATTGGCCACAATTAACATTTCCTTAAAACCTGGCTCCAGTTTTGCAGGGGCTCAAACAATGCAATCTCAGCCAAAGGAATAATTTGCTCACCGACTTTGCCTCTTTATTTCTGCTCACAAAAGTTTTCTGAGCAGCTTCCAAACAGCTTCCAGTTTTCTGCAACACCCCCATTCTTTCCTGGGAGGTACCAGGTATTCATCAGATAAGTTTTATGAGTAATTCTCAGTCTTTCCTTGCTCGGTTCTATATTTAGATTTTCTGCTGCAGTGGCTAATCTTGAGGGGAGGCTTAGGTCACCCATGACTATTTCTATTCTCTGAGTGCAAATACACAGAATTCTGAGCTCAGACTTCACTTCAAACGCCCTCTAATTTCTGCTCATCTCCTTGTCCTCTCCAGCACCGGGCAGAAATGAATTGAAAAGGAAAGTGTACAAATATTAATTGACCTCACTGGGGCAGATATTTGATGTACTACATGCCCAGTTCTAATTTTAAAAACAGAGGATACAGAAAGCTGAAGTGACATTTAGAGGCGGTGGTTGGAAACTGCCTCTCAACTTAGAACTTTGCTTTGCCATTAGAGAGCAAGCTTAGGTGTCCAGCTTAGACTGAAAATCTTTTTATTTTTAGATATCCGTATCTGCGTGAAATGAGCCGTGTTTGAAGTAAAAATAAGACCCCAAAAATCTCAGACAGCATTTTGTTGAAGGAAGTTTCCTATCAGAAAAAAAAATATCATTTTAGCACTCACGTTTCAGCCTCTGCTATCTATTTTTGCTCCCTGCAAATACATCCTGACCCTCTGTATTTTATCTGGGCTCAGCTCTATGATTTTGCTTAGATTTGCTCCCATTCCTCCTCTTTCAGCGTGGATCACACTGACAGGCACAAACATCCATTTAAATTCCAGTGATCCCAGATTAGACCCTCTGTGGCTCCTGAAGAGCCCCACTGCTGGATCTCCATGCTGCTGCCTCCTCCATTCACAGCCAGATTTTAGGGGATGAACTCCACCTGAAAGGGAGACATGGCAGCTCAGAAGGTTTCCTGCTCTTATTCAGGGCTCCACGTGGGATTCCCGCTCCATTCCCACCGCCTGGAAATGTCAGGGGCTGTGTGTCTCCACAGGGGTTCTCTGAATCCTCGCTCCCTGTGCCTCAGTTTAGATGCTGAACATCGCAGGCTGCAGACTTCCATTCAAAAGTCAACAACTAACGAGCACTTAGGGTGCAGTTCTGCGCTGCTTTAGGAAAGAAATTCTCCTTTGAGCTGTGGAAAACAAAAGTGTTTGACAATTTTAGCTTGAATTCCGTGAAGGGAGGATTTGGAGAAGGAGCCAGGCTGGGGTGGTGCTGTAGGAGCTGCCCAAGCAGCAGGAAGGGCTGGGATCTGCTCCGTGGGGAAGGGGGGCAGATCAGACACCGTGAAGGAGATTTGTGGGCCAGGAGACATTGGTTTGGAGGCTCAGGAGAGGCACCACGGCCATCCTGGGGCACCTGAGGGCTCCCCTTCCAAGCCTCACGTCCAGAACAGCTCCTTCATGTCCAGAAGGGCTGCCCCTTAGGGGTGATGGATTGGGGGATGTGTGTGAGCAGTGGAGTGGCCACAAACCCCGCTGGGTTAAACCCAAATAGCTCCGGTGTTGGTGGTCATCTCTCCACTGCCACAGGCCAGGCTGGTGCAGGAATGGCGCAGTTCCTGCAGGAATGGCTTCCGGAACCTTTGGATAATTTTCTGCTTTGGTTGTGAGCAGACACGTGGTTCTGGTTGTTCTCCTGAGGGCCACATCCCTCCCACCTGTTCCGAGAAAGAACTGAGGCACCCGAGGGAGCTGTGCACGGGCAAATGGATCTGCAACTCCTTGAGGGCCCAGGGCTCTGTTTGCTGAGCCCCCTCCTCACTGGCATCACGGGGTGGAAGGCACTTGCATTCACCCTCACGGAGGGTTTTGCTAACTTGCTGTAGGTGTTTTCGTCTGGGCTCTGCCACGTTTTTCTGCACAACTTAAAAGATTTGAGACTCGTGGTCACCTCTGTGCAAGGGCAGTTTGCTCAAATCTGCACTGGAGGGTGTGTGCTGAGCCCTTCAGCTACACTGCACTTGCTGTCCTGCTGTTTGTCTTCCTTTCCTCCTTTTTTTTTTGTAGTTTCCTCCAGTAGACCAGATCAAATTTATGCAAAAACTGTTTAGAAATGGCTCAGCTGTGTCTGTGTAAAAAAACCTGTGCAGGTGGCCCTGCAGAACAGGGGGTTTAGCTTTAGGAGCTGCTCAGTTTGGCCTTTAGGTTGTTCACTGTGTTCAAGGAAGTTTCTTGAATCCCTGCTAGAAAAAGACATGGAATTGCTAGCAGATATTAGAGTGTAGTGCTCTGTAGGTTGAACCAGCCTGAACCATCTATTTTTATTGTGCTTATGCTCTGGAAACTGCAGAACAAACCGTGGTGATGTGGTGGAGAACTTTTCCAAGAACTCTCCTTTAGTGAAGATGGGGTGAGGTGCGTTCAGCACAGAACCAGCAGCTCTCGGATTAATGGATGTGTTCAGAGGCTGAGGAGGAGAATTAGTGGTCATGACTCACTGGCCAGGCCTGTTTTCCTGAGAACTTCCAGAGTCAAGATGTGCAGACAGAAGAGGTTTGGTAAAGCTGTGCCCTCTGCTCAATGCAGACACGTCAGGATCCCCGCAGCAGCAGAACTGAACCTGGCTGCTGCTTCCAGCCCCTTCTGCCCAGCTCAGGGGCAGACCCCCAGCTTGGCCCATCTTTGTTTTCCAAGCTTTTTGGAAAGGAGCAGCTGATGCTGAGAAACGCGGCGGCACAGAGCGTGGTGCTGCTTCTCAGGGGCGGATCAGAGCACAGGCCAAGGAGACAAAACCCAAAATCCTTTCTTTCCTTTGCCCTGCGTGTCCTTAAACAGCAAAGCCAAGGGAGGTGCTGCTGGCACGGCAAAGCTGTGGTGGTTTGGAGGGAGGGAATTGCAGCCCGAAATGACCACTGCCATGCAGCTGTCACCATGGCTACCCCTCTGGAGAAGGAGAGCAGTGAGATGTGTAAAGCCATCTCCGCTAATGCCAAGTGGAATGACTGTCATCCCCACTCGGAGCAAAGCAATCCAGCCTCTGCCACAGCTCGCAGGGCAGCTTTGTTCCTGTTCTGCTGAGAAAATGGAGAGGGAAGGTGAGGCCGTGGTGAAAATGAAAAGACCTGCCATGATTCTGAGTTGTATTTTAAGCTAATCCATTTAAGAGGGAAGTATTAAAAAAAAAAAAGTAGAAAATGGTGAAAAAAATTCAATCTGTTGCTCTAAATAAAGTGCAGAGCGGCTCATGTATAAACACACGTAAGCAGCACATGAGCCGAGAAAACTATTAATTAACGAGGAGATTGCCTCACCCAGGTGTTCCTGGAAGAATGCAGCATTACCATTTTAAATCCACCAGTTTCTGCTCATAATTAAAACATTGTAAATGAAAAACCACCTTGCAGCACGGTGGCTGCTCTTTGCTTGCTTAGCTCAGCACAGAATTTCATGGGGGAGCACAGCTTTTTATCCTGCAAAATGACCAATGGCAGTCAAAATTCCAGGAGTTGCTTTCAGCCAGCAGTGGTTTAAGGTTTTCAGAGCAGAATTAAGAAATTCTTCCAGCAGTCTGCGTGTTTATCGGTCACAATTGGAAATAAAAGAAAAATTAATCTGTTTACCAGCCCATGAGTGAATTTCACAAAGTCCTCATGGCCTGTTCTGGGAAATAAAGTGTGCTGGGAGCTCAGGAATTCCCAAGGCAACGGGCAAGATATGCCTGTGGAAAGGCAGGAATTGGAATAAGCTGAGTAAACCTTCTTAAAACTGAGAGTGGATGTGGCTAGAACAAAAATGTTCAGGTGGAAAGAAGGGGTTTGTTAGGAGCACATTTATATATTTCTCTTTTGGGCCGTGCCCTGAAGGAACTGTAGGGCAAACTGACCTTAGAACTTTCCAGAGGATGCATGCAAAGAGATTTGCTGTTTCCTTTTTGCCCTCTCCCTGCTTTTGAGCCCTACACCTGCGTTTGCTGCAGGGGGTTCGTTGTTTGCGGGGCTGGTTTGTATGATCAGCTGTTCTGGAAGGCAGCCAAGGGGGAAGGAAAGAGTTAACAGTGCTCATTTTAATAGAAAGCCGAGTTTGGTGGTGCGCGGCAGAGCCCGAGGTGTTTGGGTTTTAATGCAGCATTGTCCACCCGGAGCTTTCCCAGCCCAGCTGTTTCACTGCTCGCTCCTCTCCAAAACATTGAAAATGGCTTAAAAACCCACAGAGCTCCTCACTCACAGGGCAGTGAGTGAAGGGCTGGCCCTAAACCTGGCTCTGCGACCTTGTCCCTGCCAAAACACCTCCCTGCAGGGACAGGAGAGGTGGCACCTCGGTCCCGAGGCCACCACTCTGCTGCCAGGCTGTGTGCTGCCCATGAGGGGACCCAGCAGGGCTTGCTCTTTGCAGGCACTGCCACCTGGTTTTACAAAATTTCACACTTTGGCCCTCAAACTGGGTTGTCCCCAGGCCCAGCTTGCTGGGGTAAATCCTGCCCGGAGGATTGTGGCTGCCCCAGGCTTTATGTTTTCCAGAAGTTCGTTCAGCTTCCCTCAGAAGATGTCTGGGGCCAGTCTTCAGGCAAGGCCCAGTATTTTGGTCTAATTCAGAACCCTTTTTCCCCCCCTTTTTATTTCCTCTTCCTTTTTTTTCCCTTTTTTTTCCCCTCTTTTGTTCCCTGTGGAAGTGATTGAACCTGGTTGTGGCAGGCAGTGGAGAACCAACCAAACAGAACCCCTGATCATTTTCCTCCTTTGCCACGTGGGCTTTTCAGTGCTTGCACAGGTGATCCAAATCTTGTCACCGATTGCTTTTTGTGTGTGACTCCTCGTGCAATCCCTGTGTTGTTCTCCACTTCGGCACAAACTCTGTGGCACAGTTCTCCTCTCAAGGTTTGGAAGCTTTTTTGGGTGATTACGGAGGATTGGAGCTCCTCCCTTCTCCCCTTCTGCCACCTTATTGCATCTGAGAAGTCACCCGGGGGGCTGGGAAACCTCCTGGGAGGGTTTTTCCCAACAGAGGGACACAGAGGTGGCTGTCAGGGGCCACTTGGTTGCCCCAGACCGAAGGCTGAGGATGCCCTGGGTAAGCCCAGCCCTGGGAGGGGGCAGATCCCTGCAGTCCCCATGCTCAGGGATCCCATGGGATCACACATTGCTCCTCTTCCAGCCGTGCCAGACACTTTTGGGAAGCACTTGGCCACTTCCACAGTTCAGGTCATCACTGGCCACAAATCCTTTCAGCCACATCCGTAACTGTTCCTTGTGCTGAAGGAAAAGTGAGCAAATTCTTTGCGATGCATTAACCTTTGTCCTAATAGTGGGTGTCTCTCGAGCTGTCCCTGATTCCTGGAAAACAGCACTGGTACATTACAAAATTAATTCAGCATCTTCTGTTTTCAACATCGAGTGTCTTTTCCTTGTGTTATGTTCTGCTTATTTTCTCTAGTGGGTACACTGCCTGGTTTTATGTTTTCTCTGTACTTAAGAGTGGAAAAAATTGAAGATCTTTCTTCAGAGAAGTTCTGCTAGAGCTGCTCTTGAGATCCATCCTGTGCCATCTGATGCCTGACATGCGTCAGGAGTAACCGAGGACATTTTTCTGCATCAATGACAGTAAATAATCAGTGTCTGTTTTCTTCCACAGAAAATTATTCGGGTGCTTGCATCAGAAACTGAAGTGGCTCTTGTTTCTTTGAAAGGAATTATCTTAAATGGCTGATGTATTTCCACCACTGCTGTTGTCAGAATCCCATTCATGGACAGGATATGGGGATTTTAAAAAAATAATTTAATAACACAGAACTGTGTGGCTCTGACCTGCAATAAAAATCGTGCGAACCGCTCTGCAGCACACTTGATCCCAAATAAGATGGCTCGGGGAAGGTCAGTGGTCTTCAGCGAATTTCACTCCATTTGCAGCCACTCCTAATCCTTCTCCCGGTCATTCCCACTTCCTCTGACTCACAGGTCCTGCAGCTCAGGATGCTGTGTGGGCTCAGCGGGGGAAGTCTCCATCCCAGCTCTCCACTGCGCTGCTCGGGAGGATCCTTCCCTCAAGTCTTTATTTGTATCCCAGACCCAGAGCTGAGACCTGCCCCGAGGCCTGGGGACACAGGAGGTGCTGCAGGGCTGGATGGGACAGGGGGGTTCAGCTGCTCTGTCAGAAGCCTTGGCTCTGGGGCTCCATCACGCATTTCCAGGCACTTGATTTCAACATCTCCAAAGGACAGGGATGCAGCCCTTCCATCTCTCTCTGATGGCTGGAACACCTCCTCCCACCGAGGGCAGGAGAAGCAGACAAACTGCTTGGAAACAGCATTCCAGAATTCTTGGTGTGGCCATTAGGGCAGAGCAGAAAAATCTGGAGAACACGGGGCGAGCGCAGCATTCTGAAAGAGCAAAAGAGGGAGTTTCTGGGAGCCTCCCCAGGTAACTGAGGGCTGTCAGGTTGGAAGGGGCCTCTGAAGCTTCACTTGTGTGTCCTGCTGCTCAAAGCAGGACCAACTTTAGCCGTGGATTGGGACATGAAGCCTCCACCTGTCTCAGTCCCCGCTGCTCCCTACAGCTTGTAGAAGATCCAGCCTGGTGGGAAATTGTAGGTGGGTGTATTGAAGATGACTTGCATTTTTTGCTCTCATGAATGCTTCTCTCACTTGGGTTCTGTGAGGAAATGCTTCCGATGGACACGTTTTAAAGTGGCAAAATTAAGGTGTCTGCTACTGTCTGCAGCGTCTGTGCTGTGCCTTTATATTTTGAATTTCACTTCCTGTGGTCAGTTAAAATAGCAGATTGTTAGATTTTGGTTCGACTTCTTCCTGTCCATGTCCCTGTTCTCCATCAGACTCCTCAGTAGCTCCCTGCAAAGTGTGAGGTTTTTCCTGCCTGCCTCCATGGGATAACTCACCCGGTTTTGGTGCTGCCACCAAAAGTTTGGGTTTTCCTTATGAAATCTGCTGTGCTGCAAAGCTCCTTGGGAAGAGCAGCAGTCTTTGGCCAAACCTTAAACACTCCCAGCCTGCATAAGGGAATATTCTCTGCATGCCAGCTCACCCCTTAAAGCCTGAAAGTTCCCAGTGGGGAGGTTGAGGGATGGATGTGGGCTGAGTGCTGAGCGTGGGTTCTTCAGACACAGTGTGAGCCTCAGCTTATCCCTCAGGGAGCTACAAGGACGCACAGGAATTCTGCATTGCAGAGGGAGGAAAGCCAAGTTTCTAAGGAGGAATTGGGAGCCAAATTCAGCCTGAGGTGTGCAGAGCAGCACAGGGGCAGCACGGGGGCCGTGCCCAGACCGGGAGTGCCAGAGGAGGATTTCCCCGCTGGCTGCATGGTTTGGTATCTCCAAATCTGCCTGAACTCCTGGTGCTCCACAGCAGGGCTCATCCCAAGGAAAACAGCACGAGCTAAAAGAGCCAGAGTGGAGAGAGCAGAGGGAGCAGCTCGCTGGAGTCGAGCGCATCCTCTAAATGTTAAGGGGCGCGTTACGGGAGAGGCTTCGCAGACGCAAAAGGTCACCACTGCCCAAGCTTTCCGTAAAACAAAGGCCAACTATTTTTAACTTCATTTCGAGTGGGAAGCCTAAAGCCATAAGCTGGCCTGATTGCAGAAGGGCCTGGCTTCGGTGCTAGTCAGAGCAGTTTGCATAATGTGAGCCCTGGCTGCCCACGCTGCCAGCTGCATCCAGAGCCTGCCCTGGCCCTGCTGGTGCCTCACACCCGGGGGTGCAGATGGGCCCCGACCTCCTGAAGTCCTGCAAGCGCTGCACCAAAAATCCCTTCCTGCCTTGAGGTACTGCGAGAGACAACGAGTTCATGAGCCAGAGGTGGGGGTTAACAGAGAGAGACACGGATAATTTGCATTACTTAGCAGTGCCCCCACCTGCAGCTGCTCACTGCAAGTGAGGGACAAAGCAAGAGGGATTGCCAGGCAAATGGGACAGGTGGCCTAAGATCCATAGCCAAGGGATCTCCTGCTCTGCTGGAGAATCCAGGGCTCCTTAGATGTGTCCCCTGCAGGGCACAAAGCTTTGACTCCAAGGCTATTTTCAAAAATAAAAGTAGGTATTTTCTTTTGAAGACAGATCTGCAGAGATCCTGTCACTGCACCTGCCGGCAGCAGGATCAGCACGGACGGGACAAGGTCTGCACCTCTGGTTCTTGGCTCTCCTCACCCCGGTGACAGAGCCAAGAGAAGCCAAGTGCTGGTCCGGGATCGTTCCCTGGCGTTTCTCGATGCTGCTGTAGAAAGTGGGGCTGCACTTGCAGGTCTCTGTTCGTGCTTGTTTCTGGTATTGAACAAAAGCTCCTGAGATTTCTTGGCCAACTTTATGATCCCATCAGTGTCCCGTTTCCAGAGCCCCGGGAAGCATTTTAGACCAGGTGTGTGCCTGCTCACTAACAATAACCTGAGGGTTTTGGCTTTCTTCTTCTTATTTGGAGTGAAAGCTATGATGTCACGCAGATTTTTCAATCCAAATTCCCCCGTGGCAGTTCTTCTGAGCCAGCATCTTTTAGGAAGCAGCTCTTGGAAGTCTCATCTCCCCCATTCCCAGCTCCCAAACCATTTCAGAGTGGTGTGACTGAAGCCAGGAGAGTCCCAGTCAGAGATGAAGGAATGAAACACCCCTGAACTCCACTCGGCCCACACATTTTTCTGCTCCACCTCCCACCTCTCCCATATCAGCTCCTGGCTCCCTCTGAGCCTGGCACTTGGCAAAAGGGGAATGCCTGGATGGAGAAGGGAATTCAGATGCTTCTGTGCTTGTGCATGCTCTGATCCTCACCCTGGGGTGGACAAAGGTGTGCTGGTGTTGCTGTAAAGGTGTTTATCCTTGGCCACTGACTCCTGGAATCGTCTCCCTCAAAGCCCTGGAGAGGAAGATCCCTCTCCCTGTGGGATGGGTGTGATGTGTGTGTCCGCTGAAAGGAAAATGATGCTGCACCGTGAAATCCCTCTGGATTCTTTGCATCTTACTTCCAGCTGAGTTACGTTTGTGGATGCTCGGCTGGATGTGTTTGATCAGGGTATCAGGATGGAAACAACTCTCTTCTGAGCACTGAAATAGTTTTTATTTATTTATTTGAAATAATAAATATGGGAAGACGAATCCCCCCTCTCCCTCAGGCACCTCAAGCCCCCAGGTCTGTAAGAACCACAAAGAAATAATTTCGTGTGTGAGTTTGGTTCCCTGCTCGCCCCACACAGGGAAATACCTGGAGAAAGTCTGTGGGGCCAGGTGGAAAGTGAAGGGAAAGACGATTCACCAGGTATTTTGCAGCTTTGTCATTAGAAAAGCTGAGCAGGTGGAAGAGCTGGGTTTGGGTCAGGAATTCCTCAGCCCTCCCTGTGCTAAGCTCCCTTCTCCCTTTTCACCTCTGGCTGACTCAGTGGAGGGTTCACCATCACGGCAATGATGTATTGGGAGATATTTTCCTCTCCTCCCCTCCTGCTCGGCTGCTTTCTCCAGCCACATCCCTGCTCCCACACTTTGGGCAGTAGCAAGGCCCAGAAGCGCTTTGGTTTATTGATTTCCACCTGGAATGCCTTTCCCCTGGATTTTTGCACGTGTTTTTCACGTGGGGAATAAGCCTTGCTTGGTGCTTTCCCTCCTCACCACGGTTTGATGGCATTTCCTGGGACAGAAATACAGGGAAAAATAATTAGCAAAGCTCCCAGCAATAACAAACCGTGAAAATCTTTGCCCTCCAATCCCACTGTCTGGCATTATCAAGGAGAAGAAATGTGAAAATGGTAACACTCTTTAATTCATTAACGTGTTAATTGATTTCACAAAATTAGTTTGCAGACACTAAAAGCAGTTTCTCTTATCTGCTTTTTATGAACTGCCAGTACAAAGCAGAAGCAGGGAAGCCACTTGCACAAATAAATGGAAATACTGATACAGCAAACGTTGCCTGAAAGCAAAACTCAAATTCTTCCCTGTTCTGTTGAATTTGGGACACATCAAAAATACAAATTTTCTGCACTTCCAGCACTCTGGAGAAGAAAAGGGCCAATCTTTTCCTCCCCCATTAATAACAAGCACTTCAGGGGCAGTCAGAACCCAGGAACAGGGAGCAGCCCAACTCCCTGGATTTATTTTATTGTCAGAACCCCCCTCATCAATCTTTTGTCAGAGATCACAGCTAGAGAGAGAACAGGGACAGAGAAATGAAATGGAGTTGTTGCCTCCTCTCAAAAACACTTCCAGTGGTGTTTATTTTTGGTATTGATTTCTCTGGCTGCAGCACAGGTCCTCCTCTGGCATGGTTGCTTCCCTGGGGAACATTTTCCAGGTGTTTTTTTGAGCACAGATGGACAGTAGAGAAATCAAACCAGCAGTGCAGCAGTCGAAGGGAATGGCTTCAAAGTTACCCTTGGAATGGCTGATGTTTGGCATCACTTTCTCAGCAGTTTTGCCTGGATTTCTTAAGCCAAAGGCTCTGCTGCTCTCAGGGAGAAGAGCCCTTCTCCCCCCGTTTTCCCTCTAACCCACAGCCAGAGGTTACAAACGATGCTCTTAGAAAGAGAAAAATAAAAGTGTAGATTGCTCAGTTTGAAAAAAAAAACAAAAACATTTTATTTTTCCTCCCATTTTAGGTGAGGATGGGCTTCAGTGAGAAACAGTTGGGAAGGGATTTGTCCTCCCTTATTTCTGCTGGAAGCAGAGGTGGCTGGGCAGGCACTGCCAGGCAATGGGTGTTGCCCTCACTGAAATAAATCTCAATTTTCCTTTCATGGATGTCCTCAGGTATTTTGGACAGTTTTCAACTATCCAACCAGTCTGGGCCATCTCCATGTCAGGCTTGATTTTGAGAAGCAGTTTGAGCCTGAATTGGGGCTGCATTAAGGGTCTTTGTAGCTGAGCACAGTGGAAAAGGCAATCCTGGCCCTTGGACCAAGGGTTGTTCCCGTGGTTTTCCAGCCTGTGTGTGCCTGAGAACAACCTGCCCTGATGGGGAGGGGAGGAACGTCGAGGACTGAACCTGGGGGTTGTTGCTACCGTGGAGCTTCCAACTGTTTGGGGTTTAGGAAAAGCTCAGCCATCCGAGAGTGCGTTACCTTAACATTTGGCAAGATGGAAATGTGGAGGAGAGCGTCTTCAAAATTCACTTTTCATTAACACGAGCTAATTAAACCGTTTAGGCAGCACTCTCCGTACCCCGAGCAGGCAGCCACGGTCTATTTTGAGCTTTCCCTTCCCCTGCCAAGTCCTGCTCTCCAGACCAGCTTTATTTTTCAGTGGGAACTAAGGACTTTGGGACAATGTCAAGCATCACGCACTGGATCTGCTAATTTGTGGCTGGGTTGTGCAATTCTTGCCCAGCCAACGTGGCTAATTTTAGCTGAGCCTCGCAGGGCCAGAGCGGGACAGCTTTGGTTGAGAACAGGCCAGAGGAGCAGCCCCGAGCTCAGAGTTTAATTGTGTAAGAACCCAGCAGAACCATGAGTAAGGCTCATATGATGGAGGCTTTCTTTAATTCTGATTGTTAATGTGAGCTCTGCTGCACTCGAGGCTTTCCTGAGGATATCATTTGGTTCCCAACAGCCTTTTCTTTCTCAGCAGCACAACCTCAGCCCTCCCGTGGTTTCAGCACAAAGTCTGGGAAAAGGGACTTTCTCCTGGTTTGTTGTGGCTTCGCCTCTTTGCCATTATCCTCTCGCAGCTTTGTGGGATGTGGACTTTGTTTTCCTTTAATACCCTTATTTTTAGCTCAATAAAGTGCACTTGAGATCCCCTCCTTCCCTGGCAGCCTCGCTGCCGCCTGAGCAGCCTTGTTCTTTCTGGAGCATCCAGGGGAGGGAGGGTTTTTAAGTGGCAAAGCTGCACTGAGGCACTCGTGGTGCTTGGGCTGGAGCTTTATTTCCTGGGAAAGGCTGAAATCCTGAAAGTCCAGAGTAAAACCCTGACTGACTCTGGAGGAGTGAGGATAAAGGGGGAGTAGCCAACATAACCATGATTAAAACTGGGAATCTGTGGGTGTCCAGCAGGAGCAAACCCCGACCCTGCTCCTCACTTCTCAGCACAGGGCACCCACTCCCTGCTCCTGCCCCACTTTCAGCTCTGAATGAAGCCTGAACCCAGAGGTGTGAGCTGATCCAGCCCTCTGCATCCCCAGGGTGGCTTTCCAGGCCTGGAAGAGCCTGAAGAGAGCCTGGCAAAGGGAAAGAAGGAAATCTGCAATGAAATCTGAGACCAGACTCAGCACTCGGGTGATTCCTGCAGAAGAGTCAAGAAACTGAAAGCAGAGTTCAGAGTGTGGACAGAAGTCCTGAGATTGGATCCTGATTAATTCATTAATTCCCGAGGATTTCTGTGGGCTCCTCCTGTGCTGCTGCTGAAGATTTGGCTCAGTTCAGCCTCAGTGGGGTTTGCCTGGTGAGGATAAAGCTCCAGAACCTTTCCCACAGGCATAACTGGGCCCTCCCACTTATCCAGCCAGGAACACTGTCTAATCCATGGGTTTTCCCCCTGACCACAGGACCTGGCTGGGCAGGATTGCTAACGGGAACCTTCCATGGAAGAAATGGGGGGAAAACACTGCTGCAGGCCAGGGAATGAGGAGAGATGGGCCAGGGAAGGCCACAGATTTGATCTGAAAGGTCTCTTCCAGCCTAAATGTGTCTGTGATCTGTGTCTGGTTCTCAGCAGCTCGTAGGGGTTTGCTCAGTCTCGTCCCTTCCATTAAAACAATTCCATCCCTCCGGGACCATCAGGACAGCAATGCTTGGTGCTGCCTCAGAGGGGCTGTGCTCCCACAAATGCCCAGCTTGGGTGGCCCTTGGGGACACCCAGCCAGGGGAAAACGAGGCACAAAGGGGCTCCCACCTGTGCTGTGTCCCCAGGTGTCCCCTGCAGTGGCCCTGGGACCTCTGCACACATTCCCTTTGATCCCCGTGTTGGTTTGTAAAGCCTCATTCTCCCTTTTCCCTCCAAATCCTGCTGAAAGCCTGGCCCAGCAGGCCTGGAGTGATGTCCCTGACACAGCCCCCCTTGCCATCACCTCAGCCTTCCAGTCCAGCCCAGTCCTCCCCAGCTCCAGCACTGGAGCCAAACACAAACGAGGTGTCTTCCGGAGCAGCTTTAATTCGTTACGAGCCACAGGTCAAGAGGAACAATTTTTTTTAAATTCCATATATTTTACCTAGACAAGCGTTCCCATGTCATTAATTCTGCCCTTGCTGCTGGGGCTTTTTCCAGCCCCCTCAGCCTGGAGCCTCCCCGCTCCAAGCACAGCTGGACAGAGCTGCTCTTGGCTTTGCTGGACAGAGCTGCTCTTGGCTTCGCTGGACAGAGCTGCTCTTGGCTTCGCTGGACAGAGCTGCTCTTGGCTTTGCTGGCAGCTTCTCCACGCTCAGTTCCACCTGAAGGATCCCCTCCACAAGCTTTGGAGAGGAGCACTCGCAGCCACGGTTATTTATTGGAACCATCTGCTCGCACTGGCACCCGGGGAGCCCAGCACAACATTTCTGGTGGTTTTCAGACTCCCTGCACACCCGGCAGATCCAAGCGAGCAGTCCCTGGTGTTACCAGCAGCTCGTGATGGTTTGGGGCAGGGATAAATAATCCTGGCACTGAAGGCTGTGCCCTTTCTCTGCTGCCCCTTTGGAATTTCTCCTGGGAATGGTGGAGGGATTATAACTGGGGTGGGGGGTGGAATTCAAACTGGCATTTCTACAGCAGTTTGGATCAGCCTTTGTTTGTGTTTGCTGCAGGATGAGTGTGGCCTTTACCCCCCTCTGCCTATCACTAATGTGCCTTCTTGTGAGCAGACAGAATTACAGAGTCAGGACAAAACCCAGCGCTGAGCAGGTTTTCTGTCTCTCAGGGCTGTTATCTCTGGATTTTTGGGCACTGGTTATTCCCGAAGTGTCAGCCATCCCCATTAACCCTGCTTCCATCCCTCATTCCCGAGGGGTTTGTGTGGGGAGTGAACACTGGGGGTGAACGTGGGCTGCGGTGGAGCTGCCCCTTGGCAGCGGGCTCTGATTTCTTCTCCACCCCACAGCAGATGACAGGAGCTAAGCCCCTGCCCCCTCAGCTGGCCAGGCTGGCTTCCCCGGTGCTGGAAATCAGCAGCCAGCGAGTCCCAGGCGCAAGGAGCGGCCTGGAGAACCCAAGCACCCATTTCCCTTTGCCAGGGAAGTGCTGTCCCCACCCTGCTCCAGCACAAACCCACCTGGGACCCCACACAGCCAGGGATGTCTTTAATGGAGCCCTTTGGAGGCCAAAAGCACTCAGCTGTAAGCAGGCAGCAAAGTCAAACTCGTTTAATGGTGCATCCAGACAGGAGGAACACGGCCGGGGCCCCTGGCAGCACCGGCAGAGCCAGCGGGACACATCAGGCCTCGGGCCACCCAACACTTCTTGCTTCTCTCCATCCGTCTCCTTCTGCCCCAGCTGAGCAGCGGGCTGTGAGCTCCAGAGCCATGGAATGCCAGCCAGGGAAGGGCTGCCGCGGGATACCAGCCTGGAGTGCCAGAGCCCCTCAGCATCCCCGGCACAGTCACCTGTCCCCAGCGAGCAGCAGGTGCCTCCAGGAGCAGATCCAGCAGGACCAGGCACGGTGGGGCTGTGGGGAGCCTGCTCGGTCCTCGGGGAGCGGGGACAATCCCTGCTGGGGGCAGAACCAGAGGCCACGGCCCCCGCTGGGCTCCCAGCACAGCTACGGGTATTTATTGTATGTGCTCCTATTCTCCTTTCCTGGTCCAAAGATTCGGGATTTCCTCTGAATTGCGTGAAACCACCGCAGCAGCAGGGCTGGCCAGGGACTCCTCTCGTGCTGCCCTGGATCTGTGGGGGAGCGAGACTTTGAGGAAAGCAGAGCGCTGGTCACAGATTCCCTGAAAAAGCAGCCTGCGGGACAAGGCTCGGTTAAGGCAGGTGGTGGCAGCTCCCCTCGGTGGGATCCTCCCCGTTCCCTGTCCACACAGCCCCACCCCAGTAACGGCACCACTGCTCTTGCCTGTGGGAGTGGGAGGGCTCTTGGGGACTGTCCCAGGCTTTTGTGTCACCTGGGTGTCCCCCGGGAATGCCAGAGCCCTCTGCAGCTGGCCACGGACACCCTGGACATCCACACAACAGGGCTGGGCTGCAGCCAGGCCGAAAAATAAATCACAAATGAACCGAAATAAATCACAAAATACGAGCAATGTGCTTTAGGACAGATAAGGCAGTGAGTGACAGAGATTTTGACAATTGCACTGTATCAGGGCAATTTGCTTGTCTTATCCTTTGCTGATTTAGGGCTCTGTAAAAAGCAGCCACTTTCCTGCCACCTGAGCTTTGATGGCAGCTCTTTTCAGCACAGGCTGCTCTTTTTGGGCACAGGAAAAGCACAGTTTGGCTGCGCAGGAGTTAAACCCAGGCAAATGGCACTTTGCTTTATCCAGCTCCCAAACAGAGCACAGAGCACTTGTGTGATGGCTCAAACGTGTGGAAAGCAATTCCACTTAAAGACGTGCTACCAATCCTCAGACTCAGATCTCCCTGCACAGGAGCGACTGATGGAGGAAAAGCTATCAGATGTCCAGGTCAGCCAGCATCAAATTGATATTAAACCAGCCTGGGCAGTGCAGCTCAGCAGAGCTCTGCCCAGCCCGTTCATCTGGAGAGGCCAGGTCTCCCCAGGCTGCAGGAACAGCAGTGACAGAGGACTTTGTGACACAGCAGCAGTGCCTCCACTCCTGTAAATGACTTATTTGTTCAAACCTGCTGCTCCCCTCACATTTCTGCAGGGCTCAGGGTATCAACCCAGCCCATATAAAACCAGGCTTTAAGACTGCTGTCTTTAGGACGAGGCACTTCTTAAGTGCTAAACCATTTCCACCCCGGGCAAGCCACCCTGTGGGCAAGGGCCAGCTGCTGTTTGATTTCCTGTGACTCTGCAGGGGTTTGAATGCACATCCACACCCTCTGAGGATTTACTGAATAAAAGCTGTACAGCTTTTGGAAAGGTGAGCTAAGAAGAGAAGCAAATACACCAAGAGATCCTGTAATTGCTTCTCCAGATGAAAAACAGAGAATGAAACTCCTCTTCTGAAGTTAACTCCACTGGCTTCCAGAGCCAGCTAGAAGGCAGCACTGAGTGTCTTGGAGCTGATTCTCAGAGGTTATTTATGAGTGAATTTAGTGCCAGGGTTTGTTGTGGAAAACCCAGATCCTGGAAAAAGTGTGTCCCATTTTTGTGAAACAGGAATAAAGGCCAGACAGGCTCTGGGTGTGTGTTAGGGGTCTGTGCCCTTCTAGCAACAGGGCAAGAAACCACGTGTGCAAAAGGGTTCTGTGTGTGTGCAGAGCTGCGCGTGTGAACAAGAGCTGCTTGTTTCCAGAGCTCTGTGTGTGCAGAGCTCTGTGTGTCCAGGAGCTGTGTCCATCCCCGTGTGTGTCCCCAGCTCTGTGTCCATCCCTGTGTGTGTCCAGGAGCTGTGTCCATCCCTGTGTGTGTCCCAGCTCTGTGTCCATCCCCGTGTGTGTCCAGGAGCTGTGTCCATCCCTGTGTGTGTCCCAGCTCTGTGTCCATCCCCGTGTGTGTCCAGGAGCTGTGTCCATCCCCGTGTGTGTCCCCAGCTCTGTGTCCATCCCTGTGTGTGTCCAGGAGCTGTGTCCATCCCCGTGGGTGTCCCAGCTCTGTCTCCAGCCCTCCTCTCCCCCAGAGCTGGGCGCTGTGACAGCCAGCGGTGTCACGCCTGCCAGGATGGCCCAGCCCAGACCCTGCTGGCAGCACCGATGATTTCTTTAGGAGACACGTGTTCCTGCAAGGGCTGCACTCTTAACACGCTCTCCTGAATGAAAATTAAATCCTCCCCAGCGTTCCCTGTCTTGTTCCTGTTTTGTTGGTGCCAGGGGAAGAGGAAAGCGCTCCGTGTCCCTCAGACAACACACAGGTCACCCTGGTTTTGGACAGTGAGGGGCTGGAGGGACATTTGGGGATGTGCCCTGGGGGGCTCTTGAATCAGGGAAAGCTTTTGAGCCATTTCCAGCCTGTGGAAAGGGCTGAGCACAGAGATCTGTCAAACCTCCAGGAGGTGACAGACTCCTGTGGCTCTGACAGGAGAAGGTGCAAATCTTCACCAGGATGGATTTTGCCTGGAGAGAGCTGGAAGAAAAAAGGATGTGAACATTAAAAGCATTTCAGAAATACCTTGTATCTCTTTCCTGCAGCAAAGGTAGGAGGTGCAGACAAATAAAGCCAGTTTTACAATTTGTACCTGCAGGTTTGGGGATTATATTTGCAGTTTAACAGCTCCTGTCCTTCCTTAGCAGCTAACTGTGGAACTTGGAAACACTCTCAAAATGCCAGTTATTCCCATTTCACCTCCCCAGCACATGCAATTCCAGTTGTTCCTTATAAACCAGCGCAGATGGTGCATTACATGCTTTGGGATGCTGCCCCGCTGCTGCACTTAGTGCAGAACCTGGTGTTGCTTCTTAGCTACAGAGTAATAAGAAAATGGATTGTTCGGGGTGGATTGGGATGTGGAATCCCTGCACCAGCAGTCAGACTGAAAGTCTCATTCCTTAAAAAGCCAAAACTCGTCCGTAATACCACGGATATCCACGGGGATAACCCAGAGAGGGATTTGGTGCACAGAGCCCTTCACAAACACTCCTGCCACATCACAAACACATCACTCGCTCCAAGAGCAGCCAGAGCCCACCCTGCCCATGGATGTTTCCAGCTCTACACAACATTCCCATCCTCCAGGTGAGGCCCAGACACAGCCGGGGCCGTCACCCTGGGATACACCCCAATCTTCCCCACCAGAGAAGGGGATTTGAAATGGGTTTCTTTGGTTTTGGTTTTTGTTTTATGCAAGCAAAGTTCACAGTAGCTGAATGCCGGGTGGCTGGAAAAGCTAAAACCAAACAAATCGCACGGAAGGCAGAAGTTGGCCATCAGCTACAGGCGGCAGCGGCATTCCCGGCCACGGAGGGCTCTTCCCTCGGCGGGAGAAGCAAGCCGGGGTGGGAGCAGGCTGCAGGGCAGGGAGGGGCTCAGTGACAGCTGAGGAAGCCTTGGTGGTGCTCTGCTCCCAGAGCACATACCTGGGCTCCTTGCTGGTTTGGGAGCATCGCCCATCCCGAGCGGATCCTGCGCTCCTGCCTCTCCCCATCCTCCCCCACAGCTGCAAACCTGGAGAGTGCAAAACGCTGGCAAGTAACTCTGCTGGCCTGCACAGACCAGAGCGCGGGAGGAGAGGAGCTCTCCAAGGGGAGGGTTGATGCGGAGCTGCATTTTGGGTGTGCTGTCCCGGCTGTGCCCTCCTCCCGAGGGACTCCAGGTACGCCCTGAGGGAACAGCATCGCTTGGAGAGTGAACCCCAGCACAGCCCCAGCGTCCTCTCCACTGCAAGCAATGCAAGCAAGAGAAAAAAGCTCGGCTTGGGGGCGTTGCTGAAGCAGGAGGCAAATGTGAAGCTGTGATGTTCGAGGGCTGGGCGAGTCTGCTCCTGAACCTGCTCCAGCTCCGGAGCCTTCGTGCAGCTTTGCCTCTCTTCTCTCTCTCACTCCCTCAGAGCAGAGCTCCTGGCGTTGGTAGTTTCTTACTGCCCTGTCTGACTGGTTCCTCACCGGTGTGCGCCGTGGACAGCACTCTGGTCACCCCTCACCCCGACAGGGACCCCGGGACAGAGAGGGAAGGCAGGGAAGCCCTCACTGAACACGGAGCAATCCGGCTGGGATTATTTCCAGCACCGCGGCCCCTGTGCCTGTGGGACAACAAGCACCGCTCCCAACCCCATTCTCTTGGTTAGAACTGCGTTTTTAGGCTATCTAGAAATACTCAACTCAACTGCCTTACCTGGGAAATGCCCCTGGGATGCTGGAGAGAGCACCTGGCTGTCCAGGGATAATGTTCCCGTTCCTTGTCCCAGGGCAGGACCCTCTGCAGCAGAGCCGGGTGTGGCCGGGCTCCCTCCCCTCAAACCCCACCCCTGCTCTATTCCACAGGCTCCCAACTGCTCCTGAGGCTGCCCACGGCACACCTGGGATGTCTGTCCGGAGATTCCGGCTGTCCTCCCGTGGGGTGGGAGCCGGGGAAGCGCAGGGACAGAGAGGATTTAAACCCGGGTTTCATCCGAGCTCCACTCGGAGCAGCCCCTGCCAGGGGGTTTGGCATCAGTCAATTCGCTCAGTTCAGAGGGAGGGCACAAAGCCAGGGCAGGGGGGATTTTTCCAGGACAATCCTACTTTTTGGTGGCACACGAGCGTCTGGGTGTCCACTGGAGCCCCACCCCAGCGCCTCGTGCTCAGCCTTGGGAGAAGGGTGGCCCCGCTCTGAGGAAAATGATTTAAAATGCCTTCAGATGCCTTTTCACTTCTTTTTATTTAATTCCATAAATATTTTCATAAGGCTCAGTGTCTTTACAACACTTTTTTAAACACTTTTTTTTGTTTTATACACACAACTTTGACACTTGTTTGACAGGGTCAAACAGTCCAATATAAACAAAATACTGGCAAGTGCGGATCAGCTGGGTTACCAAAATCCTTTTTTTCTTTTTTTTCCTTTTTTTTTTTTTTTTTTTTTTTTTTTTTTTTTTTAAAACCCAAAAAACAA
>VZTI01001917.1:395479-474887 GCA_013397865.1 Struthidea cinerea
TGTTAGATGCACCTAGGTTGGTTCTTGTTTGACTTTTTGGAGAGGGTGGGGAGGCGAAAGTCTTGAATTTAGATCCTCTGTTCTAGTGTCTAGGTTAAGGGTAATGCATGTCATTTAGCTAGGGAAGAGGGTTTCTTTTTATTTTTATATATATATATATATATATATAGATTCAGCCAGAGAAATACCGTAAACATGTAAGTTTGTTACAACTCTCTTGTTTCTGCATATGGAATGGGAAGTGGGTTCCTCCTGTCTGGCATTGGAATGAAAAGTCTGTATCAGATGCTCAGTCAAGTCACCCCCATCTGCATCGGCGCTGCTCCCAGCGCTGTCACACACACGCTCCAGCCCTGCTCCCTGCTGGGAAAGCCACAGCAGGTGCTCAAGTGGGACCCAGTGCTGGTTCTTCTTTGTGCCAATGCTCCATCTCCTGCAGCACCTTGGCAATTTATGGAGGGGAAGAGCTTTCTTGAAGGCCCGAGGGCCAAGCCCCTCGTCCCTGCGGCCGCTGTGCCAGCGCCAGCACGAGCGGCGCTGCCCCGGGTGGGCTTCCCACTTAACAAAGAAGCTGCGAGTCCAACAAGTGGCCTTGTCAGATCTTGATTTATGATGCAAATAATGGTGTGGCGGTGGTGTTTCTTTTTTCCTAGTGCTGAATATTTAGGAAGCATCTTCTCATAAAAATTATGGATGTCTCATTCTCACTCTCTGAGGCACAAAACAGTAAATGAACAGGCTTAACTAATGTGCTTTTTACTCGGTTGGTTGTTTTTGTTTTTTTTTTTTTTTTCCCCTAAGTAATTAAAAAGGCAAAAGGAGTAAGTGAAATTTTCATCATGTTGACAACATTTTGGAATCTCTCTCTCTTTCTCTCTCTCTCTCTCTCTGCCTCTCTCCAGCCATTCAGAAAGAGTAAAACATTTCAGTTAACTGACGAGAACCCATCTCATGCACTACTTTAAACACCCATTCTGTTAAAGAAACAAAACAGTATTTGCTATGTATCCCATATTAAAATCTGGCCATAAAAATGCAAAGGTACAAAAGAGCATAAAAATAATTGCTGGTATAAAATTGGGTTGCTTCCTATTTGGGATTCCTGGTGTTTGGCTGCTGCCTGTCACAGAGGGGCCACTCCTCCTCTCCAAAACACTAATCTGGCTTTGCTGGTTATTGATAGTTTCTAGATTATTCAAAAGTATAAGAGAGATTCTTTTTGGATTTAAATAAAAATAATGCCACCCTTGCAATATGCCCTGAAATAAAACAGGCTCCATGGAAACAATGAAATCACACTCTCTGCTCCTCCCATTCACTTGGATTTCTTAAGGGCAAAAAAAAGAAAAAAGTATCTCCACACTCTTTGTCCTGGGGTGCTGATGTGGTGTATCAGATTGCAAAGAAAATGACAAATACCATGATCAATCACTTCATCCCACATTTTCAAGGGAGCTTGCAGAATAGCTCTGCAAAGATTTCAAGTTCATCTTCTAAATCTGGTTAAACAGTCTCATTTGCCCTAGGAAAAAAAAAAAAATCCTACTCCTGACAATGGTCTGTTTTACAAGCTTAACCATAAGCTCCTGCACTTGCAAACAAATGTACTCAAGGCTGAAATTGTAGGAAGTGTCTTTAAAAATAGAGCTGTGAATCTCCAGAGGGAGAAAAAGAGAGAGAAAGAGACCTGGAGGGTTGGGCTGATCCGTCACTGCAGACCCACGGCGCTGACCCCTCTGGGAGCCACGGGGGCTGCCAGGACCCAGCACCAGCTGGGACTGGGGCACAGGACCACGGCCACACTGCCCAGTGACACCCACAGCTCCCTGCAAGGAGGGCAGCTCTCAGCTCCTCTGCAGCTCAGGGTTCAGCCTCAGGTGAGCACTCCTGGGACCGGGGCGAGGATCCTTCCGCTATCGGGGGAGCGCTCGGGGGGAGCCAGCGCGGGGCGGGCACCGAGCGTGGCCACGGGCCTCACTTGTGGGGTCACTGCTCCTGCAAAGGGCAATCAGTGCTTCGTTAGGGTGCTGCTGGGCAGGCTGAGCGTGGCCAAAGGATGGGACCTTAGTTCCTGAAGACAGAAAACTGGCCGCTTGTCGGAGCCTCGGAGCCAATTTTCCTCTCTGCAATGGAGGCATGAAGCCATGGGTTTTTTAAGCTTTTATCTTTGCATGGAAAACAAAGATAGGAGTGGGCTTTTCAAGTGTCTCAGCTCAAAAAGAAAATAAAGATAAGCCCACAGAAACGAAGCAAAAAGAAGAAAAGCCCCTGATTCTCTTTTCTCAGTCTTACTCCGAGTGTGAACAAATCACACCGAATTGAGAAAAAGACAAGTGCTTAAAAAAATGCAAAAAATGAACGGAGGAAAATCCATCTCTCACTTCCTAAATAGCTGCTTGCCCTTCTGCTGGGTTTCACCTGCCCACGAGAGAACAGTTAAAGCCAGAGAAATACTGCGCAGCGGAGCGGGAGCACAGGGAGCACATCCAGACAGGCACGAGTCAGACCAGGGGATGCAGGACGGGGACAGGGCCGGGCCCTTCCCGGGGTGGGGACTCGGGGACAGCCAAGGGAGGGACGGAGAGGGAGGGAGAGGGAGCAGAGTCCTCCCAGCACTCCAAAAAACAAACAACACCCCCCCCATAAATAAAATCAAAGAAAATATACACCAATGTAGTCCATGAGGAGCTTCCATGATGGAGTCACACAAGCGAGAAAGCATTCTGGGATGCCAATGACGACTCGGATGGGAATGGAGGAAAACAGGAAAAAAAAACCAAAAAAGAAATGTCCAACCAATGGAGTAAAATAAAATAAAACAGGTCACATGGTTAGAAATCATTGGTGCTTCCTAGTAGCTAGTAGCAGATTACTTCCCAAAAACAACAAAAAAAGTTTTTGGTCCTTCTATATATATATACATATATGTATATATATTATTATTTTTAAAATGTGTGTATACATATATATATGTATACACACATTTTAAAAATAATAATATATATACATATATGTATATATATTATTATTTTTAAAATGTGTGTATACATATATATATGTATATATATTTAGTTGCAACAGTGCTTCTCCGAAAAAAGGTCCATCTATAAATATAATTTTATTT
This sequence comes from Struthidea cinerea, assembly GCA_013397865.1. NCBI lineage: Eukaryota > Metazoa > Chordata > Aves > Passeriformes > Corcoracidae > Struthidea > Struthidea cinerea. The sequence goes on from VZTI01001917.1 coordinate 398,604, forward strand.
ATTTTTATTTTTAAATTTTAGTTCTTTTAAGTTAAAATTCTCCATCTCTCTAGGTATTATTTTTTGAATGGTGTTAACCTGCTGAAGTTTTGCCAGAATGGTGCCTGGCTGCGTCTGGGTTCGGTGAACTCGAAGACCTGGGACTGGGATATGCCATCTGTCACCATGTATTGTCCCTGATTTAATGGATCCTGGGGTGGTGGGTAGGCTGGAGGAACCGACTTGGAGTAGCTCACACCTGCATCGATGATTGGGGGGAAAAAGAAACAGATCAGTCAAAGAGAAATTGGGTCAATAGTCGTTCTTCGTCATGCTACCGCTTCTTATCGCTTCTTATCGCTTCTTATCGCTTCACAACCGGGTCCCACATGCCAGGACGTGCCAGGGCTGGCCAATCTCCAGGAACGCGGCGCCTGCCTGACCTCTCGGCTCCGAGGCTGCCTCCCTATGCCAAGGCTCCAAGACTGGGACAGGATCCATTACTTTTGCCGGGCAGAGTTCTGCCCGCCCTCATGGAAAAGTCCTGTGGGAGCGAGGAGAGCCGGGCCAGGCCCTGCCCGCACCGAGGCCGACGAACGCGCCGCTCGCCCGCTCCAATTTAACATCTCCTGCTCACCCTCCCTCCCAGCTATCCCTGGACAACAGCCCTGCCCCAACATGCCCCGCTGACCAGCCCCGAGCACGACCCCGAGCACGGCCCCGCTCCGATTCCCGCACGGAACGGAGCAGAGCTGCTGTGGAAGAAGCCCTACCCTGCAGGGACGAGCCTACACCGAGGGCAACTCGTTCTTTAGGACTTTTCCATAGGGTTTGTTCTCAATTCACCAGTCTGGCTCAGCCCAAAACGGCTGCACACAACGCAGAAAAGGCTGATTCTGCTCAATCCAAACTGGTAGCAATGGATGGACCGGCAAGGCTACACTTTTAGGGTCGAGGTGTTTAATTCCCGCACAGGCGAGCCACAGCTCCTGTGCAGCAACGGGGAGAGGGGATGCTGCCCTTACAGCTTTCCCACGGAACGAGGGGGCTTCAGCAACCTGTGGTAAAGGACGGCGTGGAAAGGGTGGCTCTGGGTGACTGGAGTGGAACAGAAGGGATGTGTGTCACCACCAAAGCGTGGCCTACAGGGCACAGTGACACAGTCTGGATGTCCTTCCCCGCAACGCCGCTGACGAGGGACAACCCCTCCTTCAGCCTCAGGGCAGCGGGGCCGGCTGGAAACCACGACTGCAGGAAGGAGAGAGAGGAGCAGGGCTGTGGAGCAGCTTGCTGTAAGCTCTGGCCATCTCTGGATCATGCAGAACTGCTCTTCCTTCTGCGGGGCCGCGGGACGGGCGAGGCTTCGCGAGGGCCGGCTCGGGGCCGTCGCCTCCCCGGGCTTTAACCGCAGCAGCGAGGCCACTGTCCCCGAGCAGCTCAGTGTCCTCATCTGGACAGCGGGATGGCATCCCCCACCTACCTCACAGGAGGGTTGTGAAGCTAAATTAATTAATGTTTGTAAAACACTTTGAGATCCTCGGCTGGGAAGGTGCTGGAGAAGGCAAAATACGGTGATTAGCACCCAGGTACCAGAGCAAGGTGTGCACAGCAATGCGGCTCCTACCACACACAGACACACCAGCGCTGGCCGGGCATGGACGGCGGCACACGACGGGCACTGACACACAGGGAAAGCCTCACGAGGGCACCCACAGAGCTCACCACACAGCTTTGGCAGGCAGGACCTCTTCTGGGTACAAACTAAGGCGTGTCTTTAGGGAAGAGAATTGATTCGCTTCTCCTTGCTACAGAATTTACCGATCAGGGGTGAAAATCCTCAAAAGGTTCAGACCAAATGGAGATGTCTTGAGTAGTTCTAACTGATTTCTCCTTCTTTACTGTGTTTTGTGCAGCTCTCTGTCCACTGTAGAGAATAACCAAGATCATTCCTTACAGCGGGCAAAAACCGCTCTGCAATTCACACTCATTAACCTTTAATGAATTCATCACGGTTAGCATTTCAAACTTATTTGGAAAGATCGACCTGGAGATGTTCTGCATCTGTACCTGCATGCTGGAATAGTTACTCATCAATGAGCTCTCTGCTCCGTGTTCCCAAGCTCCTGTCTCCCACCCGCAGAGCCGAGGGCAGCCCCAGAGCTGTGCTGGGGTCACACCTGGGCAGGGGCGGCTGTAGGAAACCTGACACAACGTCTGCACCACCCTCGTGGGCACAGAACTCCAAGGAACACTTTGAATTTCAGTCACTGTGTGACTGAAACCCACAAGGGCAGGGCACTGAGCTCCTCTCTGCCCACCTCTCCCACCCCTTCTCCTGGCGCTGTCCTGCTCCGAGCTGCCCTGCCCCAGGCAGGCCAACGCGTGGCCAGCGACAGCAGCTGCAGAGGCTGCTCTGGAGGGCAAACTCCAGCCCTGAGCCCACACAGGAGTGCCAACCTCCTCCCGGAGGCCACCAGCCCTTGGCAGATTTTCCCAGCAGAGACTGGTGAGGGATTTTAGGATCTGTGGGAAGGTGAGGATCTGGTACAGGTCCCTTACATGGCTAGAGTTGGGAAATAAATCTGCTTTGGCTCTCTGACTGACCAGGAATTACCTCAATGGCAAACAGTCCTTGTGGCACCAAAATTACTCCTGTTCTACAACAGGAGGGCTGCCAATCTAAAGCTGCTGCTGGGGGGGACACAGAAATTGTTTTTGGTTTTGTGAGACCTTAAAGCCACCTTGCTTTAGTGACATGGCCCCACGGCTTTGGCATGCTGTGGCTGCACAGCACCCGGCCTTGCTGGGCTGAGCTCTTTACTGCCTCTAAACCAATCTGAAGAGGGTGAGCTAATGTATTTTAATGATGATACGAAATGCTAGGAAACCTCCTGGATCAGCAAAATGTTGTGCACTTGGAAAGCTGAAGAAATAGAGGAAGGACAGTCTGGCTGATGTCCACTGACAGTGATGGAGTCACACTGCAAGGAATGGAATCCACAGTCTGTCTTCTCCAAAAGGGAAAAGGGCACACTCCCCTGGCCAGATCACTACCAAACCCCGTTCAGTTCTTTCCCAAAACTCCTGAAAAATGTCTGTCCTTGCCTGAAACGCCCCCATGCACCCCCTGCCCCTGTCCTCAGCAGAGCAGCTCTCCCCACAGCTGTAGGTGTGGCCCCGTGGATCTGGGCTACTGGCACCAACCTCTGGGCTGGATGAATGCCAGAAGCTCCTGGCTGGTTCTATTTGCAACAGCAGCTGAAAGTTTCATGTTTCTCTGATTTATCCAATGGCCTGAACCATCAAACCTGTGGATGTCAAGGACATGCACCACGGCTGTGTGTGGGACATGCAAATAAAACCTCTGTGCTCTGGTAGCTCCAGAATGTATTTCCTTGTGGAACTGTGAGACAGCACTTTGCCATAGCTTGAGGTGCCCCAAGAATGACTTTTCCATTTCTTTTCGGTCATACCAATGTTCTGGAACACAGAAACTGGGGGCTGGGAGGGGAAGATTCACCTAATCTGCCCATCTTCAAATCCTGAGGAAGAGCAATTCTGGGAAAAGTCTGGCAGGCAGGTATTTTTCTGTTCCGCTCTGAAGTGGTTTGTTCCCTCATCATCAGAACCCGGGGCCAATCGTGCAAAATTGTCTCTTGAGGGATATTATTTTTAATATGCAAAGCCGTAACTCCGCTGCACTTCACCAGAAAGAAATGAGCACAGCTCTTTTCCAAGGCAATTTTGGGCTGCGTGGCGAGCGGAATTCAAAGCACAAAGGGAAGAATCGATGGGTAAGGAACGGTTCCCAGGCACAGCAGCCAACTCCACCCCGTGGGCAGAGCTGGAGCTCCTTCTGCTGGTTTGTGCCTCCTTCTGCAGCGCGGCTGCAGCTGCACAGAGGGATCGCTCACAGGGCGGGGCTGGGAGAGCTGCTCGCGAGGAGAACAAGAAAATTCCCAGATTCGTAATTTGGCTAGACAAAACTGGTGAGAGATGCTGCGCTGTCACTTGAAATCATGTCTTTTTATAGCACCAGGCAACGTCACTCGGAGCCCTTCAGATTTCTCAGCTCAGAAGGAAACAATTAAAAAGATCTGAAACTGTCTCGTTTTTCCCTTCTAGGCTGGGGTTGGGTTTTCTGGGTTTTTTTTTTTTTTTTTTTTTTTTTTCCCCCAAAGTGTCTCTTCTCTTTGAGGTGACAACACGATTTCAGCAGCACGTGAAGGTTTGGGAGCATGCTGGTAAGTCACAGGCAATCCACAGGGACACGTGCAGACGGAGCATCCAGCAGGACACTGCCCCTCCCCGGGCTCGCACGACACAGGCACGGAGAACACGCACATCTCCTCCACATAACCATGGAAACTTGCCTTACGAGCTGCTTACTCCATCCTCCACCTAGGAGATTTTAGCTTATCCTTTGATCAGGAGCTATTTCCCAGGTTTTTCCCCCACGCTGCTCATGAGCCAGAGCTGGGGAGGGGACAATGACATCGCCAGCCCTGCTGGCGGTTCTGCCCTGGCCGAGGAAAGGGAGCAGTGCTGCCTAAGGAACCTTCCAGCTCCCTCGGAGCTCCACAGCAGCTCAGCCAACTTCCATCTTTTAGAAAATGCTCAAAACCCCCACAAGTTCAGTTTCCTCCTGAACACCGTAACCCCACACGTGGGGAAGCCAGGGATACGCCTCCAGAGCACTAATTGTTGTATGGTTAATTACTCCTGTCATAGCAACAAGTTTAAGGTAAAGAAACGAGCAGAACTGGCTGGGTGGGTCCAGCCCTTTGCCCTCTTCAGCACATTTCAACAGAGGATCTCAAAGCACCACCCCCCGACTCCCTGGCTCACGGGCAGGGCTGGCAAAGGACGATGTGTCCCGAGTCGGCTGTCCCCGAGGTGAGGATGGAACTGTGAACAGGAGCCCTCTGCCTCCCAAGGCAGGCCTGACCAGCTGGATTTCCTTATTTTACCCCTCCCTGCTGAATCACCCAGCTCTCACTTTGCCGTGTTTGCCCAGCTCCACAGGGGTTTCACTGGTGCCTCAGCCACGGCTCTTTACGCACCAAGGGATCTCACTGGTACCAGTGAGGAGAACATGCCTGAGCTCCCTTTTCTAACCACGAGCCTCCCTTCTCTGTTTAGGAGGGAGAGGGCTGGCTGCAGCTTGAGAAATGCAGGAGGAAACAGTCATCTCATGTCCTGATGTTCCCCAGACAACCACAACATCTACCTACACACACGGAGCTAACCCCAGCCTCTGGAGTCTATTTATCAAGTCTGCTACCGCAGCCTGATGTCATTAGACCAGACATTAAGATAATGATTCCTCATGTGATAAGAAAAGCTAATCGAGGCAAGATGGAATAAATGATACTGGGGCTTTATCCATCAGAGCCAGGTGAAAACGAATTCCTGCCATCCTGTGTTTGTGCAGCCTCCCTCTCCTCCAGCACCCTGCAGGCTGGTCACGGATCACTCCCTGGGTTTCACTGATAGGAAGGGATCAGTTCAGCCCTGGAATGCTGCTGCTGCTTCTGGGCAGCAACTCTGGCCTAGAACCCCTCACCAAACTCAAGGTGCAGGAGTATCTGGGCTCACAGACTCACTCAGTGGGAATCTCAACATGTCATTGATGTCAACACCCCGGCTCTTCCCATGAGGGGCATTAACATCTCACCAAAAAACTGCCCCGGGGGATTTGCTCAGCAAATCTCACCACTACCATCCTCAGAGGTAAGAATTTATTCCTGCTTTGCCTTAGCTTGTAGATCTGACTGGTTCCCGGAGGATCCTGAGGACTCCAGCTGGATTCCTGACGCCATCAGCGGGATGGTGCTCGTGGACCCACAGCACGAAGTGCTGGTAGGCTCTGGATTTTACAAGAAATGGGGTAAGCTCTGTGCTTGCCCTGAATCCGTGGGGAAATACCACCGACAACACGATCAGCTCCACCCTTTCACCTCCTGCGCTGCGAAAAAAGGGAAGCAACCCTGATTATCCGAAAATGCAAATGCCCCTCTCTGTTTTGAAGCAGTTGGGCTGTGGCTGCTCAGGCTCCTGCAATCCCCCGGGGCTGTGCCTACACGTGTGAATAGCTGGGGAAACACGGCAGGGCCACGTCAATCTTGTCAGCAAGGCAGATGCCATAAAATACGATTTAACAGCCGGGAGAACCACGGGAGGGACCGAGAGCCCCTGGTCAGCCCTGTCCTGCCCAGCTCCGCTGGGCTGAGGTGCTGGGAGAGCCTCAAGTGCAGAAGTGGGCGAAGTCAGAGAAGCTGTTGCATGTCTGGGTCAGGGTTTTTACGACATAGTTGGCTGTGAGCTCAAGTGATCAGAAAGGAATAAATTAACAGGAGAATCCAGTGATTCAGAGGGTGCTTGGTGACAGGCCAAGGCAGTTCGTGCTGCCTGATGATTTAACCCCTGCTAGGTTTGCACGGCTGAGTGCTCACGGGCAGGTTTAGTGACAGCGTCTTTCTCAGGTGATGCCGACTGAATCTCTGCTTCCCTCATCCTAAAGACTTGGCTGGGCTCAAGGCATCTCCTGGGGGAAGCTTGCACAGGGCAGGGAGAGGAGTTGGATACAGTGTGGGGGTCTCAAGAGCTCTCCTGGGGTGGGAAACACCCCCAGCTCACACTAAGGTTACTTACTCAAATGTGAACAGACATTTCCTTTTCCAAAAGTGGGAAATGGTGCTTTAAGAATGGAGTCTCCTTCCTGGAAGGATCTCTAATTCCCTGGCACCACTGGCTGGCAGCTAGGAATATGAACAAATACCCATTCTGTGGACAGGCTGTCCTGCAAGGGGCCAGAGCTGGACAGAGCTGGGGATCAGAGAGGTAACTGAGTGTTCCTGCAGGCTGCAAACACCAACCCTTGCAGGGGGGATCACGAGTGGCCAGGGAACAGAGGCCCCTCATGCACAGAGGCACTCCATGGGCCTTCTGTTTTCAAATGCTTAGAAATGGAAAAATGACCCTGGATTAACCTTTTTCTACATTAAGGATGGACTGGAGATCCACAAGGGATCCATTTTCAAGGCAAGGAGCAGTTTCCCCTCCTTTAGTCAGTGACTGGCACGGTGCTGGCAGGAGAGGCCAGTGCCACCCTGGTGCTGCCCTGTCCCTCGGTGGGACCTGGGCTCTGCACAGAAGCTGCTCTCCCGCCTCCGAAGGGCTGCAGGGAGGGGTTTCTGTTGTTTTTCTCAGTCAAGACAAATGAATTTCTCCTGTTACTTCACTGTTTCTAGGAGACACCAGACTGAATTCCATTCCCAGTCCCCACACTGAAGGAAGCCAAAGGGCAGCGACCAAGAGGCAAAATCTGGAAGGATCCATGCAAAGGGCAGCCAGCAGCAAACAGCCCTTTTCCCTCTGTCAGTGAGGTGCAGAGCCAGCACTACCCACTTACTGGCTGTCTAATGGACTTAAAGAAGGCCAAAAATTGGTTTAGTGCTGTCTTAAGGCACCTGGTCTAATATCATTACGTTTTGCCCAATCCAATAAGGAGTGCAAATCCTGGGATGTTGCGCATCATTAACGGGGTCTGGCAGGGAGCCTGGCCCTGCACACATTGCTGAGAGCCAGGAGGGGGCTGCTGCCCCACACAGGACCCTCAGCTGGGGATCAAACACTCCTCAGAACACTCGGAGTGTGTTCTCACTTAATCAGCTGGATAAAGGTCCTGCTAGTTTAAAAAGCAGAGTTTTAAGGTTTCTTCTGCTGCTCTCAGCTGCTCTCCCCCTCTCCTGCTGCAGCCAGCAGAGGTTTAAATGCCTCCTTTTCAAACACATGCCAGCCATCTCCAGAGCAATACTTCTGGGAGGTGTGGTACAACAGTGCATGAAATAAGCAGCAGTTTATACTATTTGAAAAATGTTTTTCTGCTTCACCTCTAACAAAGTTGATTGCATTTTCCATTTCACCTCCTTCACGGCTTTTCTCTCTTCCTTAAGTGTTCTGTGACAGGGGAATTACCATGGCTTCCCATTGAAGAGGTGGAGGGAACAAGTGAGATAATCTAGGAGCAAGTCTGTAATAGGCATCCTGTGACACGGCAGCCGGGCTGGCGGCAGCTCGAGCAGCGGAGCTGTCAAACCCTGCTGCAGCCACTGAGACCATCCTGCAAAGCCTGCATTTAAATAAATAAATACTCCTATCGAATACGGTGACCTGGTCCTCCTTCTGAAGGAGCTTCCCTGCTTTTCAGGTGTAACTGATGCTCCAAAAGCAGCTCCAAGCCCTTTCCAAAGCTCCCGTGGTGCTGTGGGAGGGCAGAGGCAGCAGCAGCCCCTGGCACGGGCACACCTGCAGCCCCAAGTGCCTGCCAAGGTCTTGGCAAAATGAAATGTTGTCAATATCTGTAAAATGCATATGGCAAGATTAAAAAACTCAGTCACTAAAAGCCAGCTCTCAGGAGCTTCCTCCTACCTCCCTCTTTGAGCTGCTCCCTGCTCCGGCAGCCTCGCGCCTCTCGTTGGGTCTTGGGCACAAGACAAACCACAGAGTAACAAACCTAAGAGTTTCCAGTGCCAATATTTAATTTAATCAGCCTGAGACTGGGCTACGATCACCACAGCGTAGGGCAAAGCACACAGAGCTACTGTTTTCATGACCCTATCTGTCGTTTTTCAGATTTCACGTCCTAAAACCAACCAGGCTGTGCTTAACTCGGTGCTGGGGTGTGACTGAACTCCTGTCTGGCTCGAGGACTTAATCCCATAAAAAGAACTGCCAGTGCCACAGCCTGAGCTCGTTCTTCACCAGAGAAATGCTGACTGCTGTTTTAGAAGCTAATGAATTTCATAGTCCGAGAAGCCCAAGATAACAACCCCTCCTTTTTCATCTCAGAGAGAAAGAGAGAGAAAGACAAAGAGAGCAGACAGAGAGCAATTGCTGCGTAAGACACAAGTCCTGTCAGGCAGATTGTATTTGTCAGGATGCAAGTCCAGTGATTTACGTGGGGATACTGGCAGGCATGCTCAGGCACCTCTGAACTGTGTCACTTCCTGGCTGAACAGTACAATTATTAATTAATACCTACATTAATTAATAATAGAATTAACTGAACAGCCAGCAATAATTTAACCTGGCTTTGTCACGGCAGTCATGCAAGTCAGGCTCTCTCAGTGTGCCGTCGCCACGAGCCCTGTGGATGCTCCCGTGCTGAGGGACAGACATGCAGGTGCTGAGGGGCTGTGGCAGGGGCACAGGGACAGTGTGAGGCACCTGGGCCTGCTCTGGGTGTGCACACTCTGAGCTTAGAACATCTGGCCAGGAGAGTTTTTAGAGAACATCTTAGGAGACAACGGAAGAAGTCGGTAGAGAGGAGAAGACTGATGACAATGGAGAGACACAGCAAACCAAGGAGTTCACAGCTGGCCTGGCAAACCACTCCTGGACCAGCAAAGCCAGTAGACAACACACAGGTGAGGCAGAAAGCAAAGAGCTCCTTCAACTTCTGCAAACCTCCCCCCCCAAAACACCTGCACAGAGCGGGGACCAACCTGCCTGCACCTGACCTGAGCCAAGCCTTGAGGAGCTCTCTCACAACCCACTTGTAGGCCTACTTGTGCTATGGAACTTTGGTAACAGATCAGTACATCCATGACTGTGTGAAGCTTTGGAGAACTTGAGAAATGACCTCTCTGACCTTCCCTCTGTGTTGAGTATTTCCAAACCTGTAGCTGCAAGAGTTATTGCGAGAGAGAATGAACGCTGGTTTGGCCAGTGGAGACTCTGCCTAACACCAGGCACGGCACAGATCAGCTGGCTGCAGCCTGCCTGGCTGGGGAAATGAATCTGACATTCCAGAGGTACAATGTCTTTACTAAAATACTTTATTTCCTAGAGTTGATGCTACTGTGCTGTCTTTAAAAAAATTACAGGCAGCCCCAGGAAACAAGAGTGTCCCTTTCCAGCAGCAGGAAAGGGGTACTCCCTCCCCAATTCCAGCATTTTAGCAGTTTTTTCTTTTTTTTTTTTTCTTTTTTTTTTTTTTTTTTTGCTAATGGGAGACTTTGGGAATTAGCAGAACCTCTACACACCTCCGCACTCACTCCCATTTCAGCCTGAGATAAACAACTGAGATAGATTTCTGCCCCCAGGGACAGCTTCTGGACATCAGACTGGAGACACGAGATCAAATTCATCTCTGGTGCAGTTCCACTGGCTTTCAACCACCTCCGACCAGAGATTAATTTGGCCCACAGATACATTAAGAAAGGATACAAAGCACAAACGGTATTTGATATAAAAAAGAGAAGGGAGGGGGAAGTTGAGGGGATGCTGGATCCTAACCCAGCAGGATTCAGCCCAGCCCGCTCCACCCTCACATCACCAGGCACAGAGCGTGTTGCCGGTTACCTTTTTGCTTACTGACTTTCTTTACTGTCATTGCCGCTTGCCGCTTTTGATTCTCAGAAATTTCAAAGCCTGGAAAAGGGAACACGGCAAACACAATTCAGAAGGTTGCTCACAAAGCCTCGCTTCCTTTCGGGGAGGGGGCTGCTCTGCGCTGTTTGCAAACTCGGAATGCTCTGGGTGTGTGTGGGCAGGGATTCTACCAAAAAACAACTCCTCCTTGGCTTCTTTCTAATCTCACTCGTGCAGGGGCTGGATGAAAAGTAAGATTAGACCCATTTTTATTTATTCAGTGTCATAAATATGCCCGGTGCTTTAGAGCTGAGCAAAAAACTGAGCCTGGACTGACACTGGTCACAGTCAATTTAGGGGCTGCTGCAAGGGAAGGGCTGTCACTGACTTTGCTGCCTCCCCTCTGCATGAGACATCCTTAACCTGAGCAGGAGGATGCAGCCAGGAGACCCTGAGGGCAGATGGCCAAAGACTTCCCTCTCCCACACACCCACGGAGGTCCAGGCTTGAAGCTATGGGCAGAATTCGTTTATTGAGGGCCAAAAAGAACAGTAACTGAGCTGCAAAGAGACCTCTTTGTGACCAGGAGAGCAACCAAGGACGTTTCACCAGGGCTGAACTGTAATTCTACCACAAAGAACATGTGGGCTCCTCCACCCATTGGGGCTAAATTAAACACTACCAACAACCTCCTTTCAGATTCATTTCCACATTCCTCACCTATCTTTTCATCTTCTTTTACCATCTTCCTTTCTTCTCTGAAAGCTCTAAGCCATCGTAACTTCTCCTCCAGTTTCTTGGCAAAGAATAAGTGCATTTCCTCAGTCTCCTTGTTATGCAGTTTGAAGGCATTCTTCATGCTGACATTGAAGTCATCATCTCTCCCGTCTTCTATATCCACCACTTCATATTTATCCATGTCTATGCGCCCTTTGTAATACAGGATATCCCTTCGGATCAGATCCTACAGAGGGAAAAGGAGACAGGGTTCATGGTGAGACCTTATGGAGCCTGAGCTCAGCAGAGAATTCCTGGGAGAGCTGAGGAGAACAAAGAAGTGATGGTGAAACCTGGTCAGATCCTTCAGTTCCTGGGAGAGCTGAGGAGAACAAAGAAGTGATGGTGAAACCTGGTCAGATCCTTCAGTTCCTGGGAGAGCTGAGGAGAACAAAGAAGTGATGGTGAAACCTGGTCAGATCCTTCCAGCCTCACCTGCTGTGAACATCTCTCTTGCTGGCCAAACAGGGCAGACCGTGGGCAGAGAGGAACAAAACACACACCCCTGAGCTGCAAAATTCAGTTTGTAGGCCCAAAGAAACGTCTCGGAGTAGGTGACGTGTTCCAGCATTTCCATATGGGAGGTTCTGCTCCACAGGGTGAGAGCTGTAAGGCACAGGGGGGACTGGTCTCTGCCCCTCGTCCTTGGGGCCCATGTCCCACTCACACCCAGCTCACTGGTGAGGAACCACCCCGATTCTCAGCTCAAAGCACTCCTGACCTACCCCTGTCTCGTTCCACCCGGGGTTTAACCTCATGACCCAGCTTGTTTTTCTTTTTCTCTCCTTGATGTTTATAACCTTTTCAACCAAACCTGTTCACGCTCGTCTCCCTTCTCAGCTGGTTACTCCCTGCTGTTCAGCCACAGCTCATTTCTCTGCGTTGGGAGGGGAAAAGTAAATTCCCCATTGGCCCCACATCTCTGTGCCTGTCATCTCAGATAACAGAAGATGATCATCAGAAAACAGAATTTTAGTTCTCTAGTCATGGCCACACAAGGTGATTCAATAGATTTAAAACCAAATTCAGCAACACACAATCAAGATTTCCTTCCTCTAACCACTCTCAAAAGCGATATTTAGGTACATTAAACCGATTTTACCTAAATACCTTTGGATTTTTCAGAGTGCCCTAAAGATAAATGCGATGTCACAGGATTCATTTAAGAGGAAAAATGAAGGCAATGCACAGCACTTATTTATTGAAATAATATTCAGCAGTGAGGTTTTTTCAAGATAAGCAGTAGGTGTTATTTTAAACAAATTAATCTTGGAAAATAAACTCTACATCATAATGATTTAGCAAACTTGCTCATGGATCTGCCAGACAGTATGAACTATCACAAGACTGACCAGAAGCTCACAGGCTTTAAATCCTGGCTCCTTCCTCTGGAATGCTCTGGGCAGGGGGGGAAAACTCCATCAACAAATATCTCGTACAAAAACCTTCCTCTGGTGTAGGTTTGAAATAGTGATGCTGTCCAAAACATAAGTAAAAGGTATTTCAGGCTGAATAGGCAACAGAAAACCTTTTCAGTTTCGTCCTAACTTAGGGAATTGCTTCTTTCCCTCGGTGCTGTGGAAAGGCTGCAAGAGCCACGTGGAGCCTGATCAATCAGGTCAATACCACACACGGTGTTTAATGGGAGTCTGGGGCTTCTTCTTAGAGAGAACATTCATCTCCACCACATTCTCCAAAAAACCTGATACCAGATCTCACAGGGACAAAGATGTGCTCCTTAAATCAGCTGCACAGCAGCCATTCCCCTTCCACTGCTGCTGAGAACTTCCAGAACCAGCCCCATCAGACCGTGCCCCTGTGAGGATGGATCCAATGGACCTTTCCAGGCAAGTTTCATGATCGTGGAGAGATTTGCTCATAAAGGTACTACAAGAATCAATAATCACAAGAATCAATAATCACAAGCTCTGAGAATCCCAGGCCCTGTGCCCTGCCTCTTTCTCACACACACTAAACACATTTTCCCCCTCTTATCTCTCTGATTTTGATTCAGAAAACACCATGAGCTATTTTTAATAGCTACTGCCAAGTGAATGCTTTACCAGCTTTGTGCTTCCAGAGGACAATCCATGGGTTTGGATGTGCCTGACTGAGCTGCTCCACACACTTCCCCTCTCGGGATGCAGCAGGAGCTGCCGCTGTCTCCGGCGAGGCTCCGAGGCTCCTGAGCTGCTGAGTATTGGATGTGAAGATAAAGGTGCTGCCCAGGAGTGACTGAAGGAGCAGCGAGCAGATAATGGAATCCTGCAAGTGCCTCTGGGGATCAAATGGCCCCACAGGTTACTGCTGGTGAAATGCAGGAGTGGGGAAGCAGCAGCTCAGCTGCAGAGGAGGAAACGCCGCGGTTTGGCCTCGAGCTGAGCAAGGGAAAGACAACAGCACAAAGCTCCTGTCTGCCACTTCACTGTCATCATCTGGAGAAGGAAATTCAATAATGACTCCAGAAGAAATGGATCATCTCTTCTCCCAATGCTTTCCTTCACAAGAAGGACCACTCCTCACTTGTTGGCCACGAACTCCACTGATACCCTGAATTTGTAAGAGACCCTTTGCTCCCCCCAGAGTGGCAGAGCACACAAACATCTCATGGGTAGCACGTGCCTGGACACGGAGGACTTTGTCCACACCTGGTTCCAGAAAGTTCAGCCCACAGAGCAGATTAACAACTGTAACTGGATAATTTCATTTCCAACGGGCTCAGCATTTCCTATTATCATTCTCCCTTCTTCTTGCCAACACGCAGTGAATGGATATTATTTCCCCAACTGACTCAATTTTAACACCCATAATATGGGAAGCATAATAATTATTGGATCCGTGGGTATTTTATCACAGCTTTTAAAGAATAACAGACAGCACTTAGCTCCTTAGTGAAGCATGGCCCTCTTCAAACGCCTGGCACTGTAATTGAGTTCAATAAAAGGCAGGTATTCATCTGGCCTACAGGAGAGACAGCAAACAAGGCCAAACCCTTGTTTTAAGGAGCTTTTCATGCACGTGGACAAGAGGATAGAAATTGAGAGAGCAGAGAGGCCACGAAGTGATGCTGCTCGTGTGCTCTCTGCCAGGTGCAGCAGCAGTGCTCAGACGTGAACCTGTTGATCCTCACTTTGTCCAGCACAGTTCTAGCCTTTCTCCCAGTGGAGTCAAAGCAAACGTGAGACAAAGGAAAGCAGCTGTGAGGCTGAGGAGGGAAATGGATTGTTCCACCAGCCTGGTGCAAGTACAGCACGGCAGGAGGACAGAGCAGATCCGTGCACAAAAATGGAGATCTGTCAGCTACGGAAGCAGCCACACTGCTGAGAGGAGCCCTGGCTTTGTGGGGGACAGGAACGGCAGCTGCTGCTCCTGCTCCTGGTTATCCCAGGGATAAATGAGAGAATTAGGAAGAAATTATGAACCTCTAGGACATAGCTTTGTTCACATGCTGGCTCGGCTCGTTTGGAACTGTTTATTATCCTGCCCGTGGCTCGGCCAGGGTGACCATCGGCCGCTTTGCACTGGCCAGTTCTGAATGTCACACGAGATTATTTCTCGTAGTTAAACCAGGCAAGAGCCAGAAAATATAAAAATAAAAACCCAAAAAAAGACTCTCAAAACCTGATCAGTGGAGAAAGGCCAAAGAAATGGAGCTGTTTAATCTAGAAAGGCCATAACTAAGAAGAAATGTGCTGTTGGTATTCCAGTATGCGAAAGCTGCTCCTCTTCTAAGGAGGCTGGTGATCAATTATTCTCCATTTTGATTGTGCCTTGGCTTAATTTACCACAAGGGAGAACAGGATTAGAATCTTGGGAAAAAAATGTTTCTATCTAGAAGAGTAGTTAAACCCTAGAACAGACAACACAGGGAAGTCTTGGGACAGCATTCCCGGGGGATTTTCAAAAGAAGGTTAGGCAAACATCCATCAGAGATGATCTGAGTATGCTTAATCCTGCAAAGGGAATAGCTGATCTCCTGGGGTCCTTCCCAGCGCTGCAGCTGGATGGTGTCCAAGGGGAGGTGACAGATGGAGCAGGGATGGGAGCAGGTAGGATGAGCAGGGACCTGGGGCGGTGTGGGAGCGGCACAGACCTGCAGCCTCTGCACAGCATCCAGCCTGCTCGCCTGGCTCTAAAGGAAATTGATGCATCTGGGTCATTTGCACTTATTTGTCTAAATATGATCTTTTTTTACCCTACAGCTTCTATGATTTCCTTTTCTTCCCCTCGCTGAGGTTAATTAAGCTCTTCTGAATAATGCTCTGCAGTCTGTTCACGTAATCTGTACTAAGGATTCACAAGGAAAAGATGAAGCCGAAAAAAGTGGCTTGACGGGAGCACAAAGCGAAGTTCTGACACGTTACATAAGCCCCCCACAGCTCTGCTCCCCGGGTGCTGGGCTGGGGTTTGCGGCCACACTCGGGGCTGGCCCTGCCTTGGGACCTGCCTGGGCCACCCCCTCTGCTCCCACCCCCCATCACTGTCCCCTCTTGGAAGGGGGAAGGTGACTTTATGCAACTGTGCTTGCAAGGAAAAAAATCCTTGTGACCATCATAAGGAAAGGAAGGCTGAGCTTCATGGGAAAACCCGGAAGCTGGGATGGGCTCCCACAATGAATTGTGCTCCTGCTGTAGGGGATACAGACACCTGCAGCAAGGATTGCACCTGGAAATCACTCTGTTCAGCGGCTCTCTGACTCCTCCCTGTCTTCAGCACTGCTTCTCCTGCTCTCCAGTTTTAATCTCTAACTTCTTTTCTGCCCCACTATTCCAGACCACAGCTCCTTGTGCCTGGCACTGTCTGTGGGAGAGGGAAAGGCTCAAACCCTCCCGGGACACTTAAGGGGAAAAAGAACAATCACAAGGAGGGCAATCTGCAGTCACCAGTGCAAAAGGGCATCACAACCAAAAGCCATTCGAGGGTTTCAGCAGCACAGGGCACACGAGGAGGAAACGAGCACCTGAGAGGACCTGGCCTGGTCCCAGACCTTCATTCCACGTGTGCAGCATTCCAGGAGTTTCATATTCCTCCCGTTAACTCCTGAGGGGGTGGCGTGCAGGGGCGGACGGGGAGGCCTTAAGCAAGGGTTTGGATTTAGGACGGCGCCTTTTCTCAGGAGCTGCGGTTTACCCTGTGCTAGGTCACACTCGACTTCTCATGCGTAAAACAAATCATCCGTGAAACACAAATGGAGGAAGAGCCATTTCCAGCCGTGAGTCATTAGATCCCCCTTCGGAGCTGACAGGACAGGAGATGCCAACCACAGAATAATCCATTACAAGTTCCTCACTGCGTATGTAGGTTATTGGTGCTCCCGTTCATCAAACCCTGCACCTTCCAATGGCAAAGGCGTTTCAGAATGACTCGGGGAGCAATTATGTGCTCTGAGGACGTGGATGCAGCCAGGCCCTGTGGGTGAAGCTGCTGGGGCTCCAGATGAGATTTCTCCCTCAGCCCTTCCCCACCTCTACCATGGGATAATGACATTTGTTTATTGCACAAATAAACCAATCAAGGGGGAGCTGTAAAAAATAAGTAATCGGTGAGAGACACACTGGAGGGCTCTGCTGGTGGATCTCTAACAGCTCAAAGCTGTGTGGGAACAGCTCAGCACTGGGAGCCTTGGGATGAGAGCTGGCAGAGCCAAGGGAGGCAGAGGAGGCCCGTGGGCAGCACAGCACAGCCCCTCCAGCCCTGAGAGGCACAGGGAGGAGGAGGAACAGGCAACAGGGGGCTCCTCCAATGGGGGTCATCCCTCCATCCCCACCAGCTTTACAGAACACCAGCAGTGTCCTGGAGCCACCAGGGACATCCCTGTCCTGGGGGCATCGGGCACAGCCGGGCCAGGGAGGGCACTGTCCTGCTCTGCCCTGGGCTGGGGCAGCCTCGCCTCCAGTGCTGGGGCAGTTTTGGGCACAACAATAGAACACAGGCTTGAAGCCATTGGAGAGCATCCAAAGGAAGCCACGAGGATGGGGAAAGCTCTGGAGGGGACTTAGGAGGAGGGGCTGAGGGCACTTGGTTTGTTCAGCTGGAGGAGACTGAGGGGAGATGTCACTGAGGTCTCTGACATCCTCCCGAGGGGCAGCAGAGGGGCAGCTCTGATCTCTTCACTTGTGACCAGGGACAGGACCCAGGGAAGGGCTGGAGCTGTGTCAGGGGAGGGTCAGGCTGGAGATCAGGGAAAGGTTCTTCCCCCAGAGGGTGCTGGGCACTGCCCAGGCTCCCCAGGGAATGGTCCCGGCCCCGAGGCTGCCAGAGCTCCAGGAGCGCTTGGACAGCGCTGCCAGGGATGCCCAGGTGGGGTTGTTGGGGTGTCTGTGCAGGGATGAGAAGCAGCAATCCCTGCAGACTGCCTCAGCAGAGATGAAGTGTTCCCCAGGTTCCCAGGGGGAGCAGCCAGCCAAGGATGAGGCTGGACACAGACCCACCCACGGCACGTCCTGCCCTTGGTGAGCAGCTGCCATGGGAACAGTTGGGGCTGCAATTAGGCGAAGACTAAGCCAGGGTTCACAGTAACTGCACCCAAACACCAGCTGATGATTTGGGGAAGGCAGAGGTTTGGAAGAGGCTGAGCTGCCTTTTGCACTGAGGTGTGGGTGGGTCTCAGAGCCCTCTCTGTGATTTCCCACTGGCCTGGGCACTGACTGCAGAGCAGAGGAGCAGAGTTTTCCAATGTACTCCTGAAATTTGTCCTGATTTTCCTGCTTGCCTGCTCCCTCTCTTCCCTCTGCCCAGCCTGCCGTGAGCAATGAGAGCATGGCACGCTGCCACTTTGCCATGTCTTTGGGTATCTTCAGTCATAAGGGCTTTCAACGTTCTTCAACTTTTTAAAAGAAAATTCCAAGCCTACATTTTTAAAGTCTAATTTACCTTAAAGAGACCCTTTGATGAAAGCAGCCCGGCCTGCTTTTCATGAACACCAAGGGGAGAGATTTCTGTAGCATTTGTACATTTAATTTAACCCCTGCTGTGGGCTGTGTTCAGGTGGGACAGTGACAGTGACACTGAGTGGAGCTCAGTGCAGCACCACACTGGGCCTCTCCTCGGTCCAAACGAAGTCCTAAAGCTCAGTGAACCCCTTGGAGTGCTTTCTGTCCTAAATATTCTCGGTATAACAAAATCAATCTAAGCCCTGCTAAGAGTTTGGACGCCAGAGCCTGTGAGCTTCGCTCTGAGCCCTCGGACACTCAGCTGGGACTGAGCTGGCGTTCGGGAGCAGGGAAATGGGATCTGCTCAGCCCAGCCCGGAATGAGCTGAGGGATGGATCCTATCAGGGACAGGGGGATGTAACACCACCTCCCCAAAACCCCCTCAGCCACTCGCTTCGCACCCCAAACTCGCCAAGAGCGTCCCCGCGGGAGCCGAGATGCCGGCGCTCTCAGTTTACGTAACTCCTCCTGCACAAGGACAGCTGTGCCGGGGAGGTCGGCAGATCCCTGCCAAATTATTCAGCACTGTCTGTCTCCTGAGCTCGGGAAGAGACGTTTGATTCATCCTCGCCAGCTCCGTGGAGCTGCAGAGTGGGATCTGAGAGGGGGAGGACGGGAGCTGCGAGCGTTTGTGGGGAAATGCTATTTTCGTTCCGTGGGTTCGGTGGAGCACCGGGGGCATTCTGATGCCTCGTTCCACCCCGAGCCCAATCCCTGTGGCTGCAGAGCAGCGAGGCGAGGGCGAGGGCCTTTCCAAAGGACTCGTAACAGGAGGAGATGGGAAACCCTTGTGCAGCCACGTCACTCCGCGCTGCTGGCCTCCCCAGCTGCTCCCAGGGGCTTCACATGGTGCTGAGGAAAGGTCATGGCAGAAGAGGGGTAGGATTTTTTGCTTGTGGGCCAAATTTACACCCACTGCAATTCCAGGAGCAATAAGCGAGGCACAGAGTGTTTTGCAGAGCATCCTGCAAATCCGTATGGCCACAGGAGGCGAAACCTGATCCCTGCCCAGCCAGCCACACAGATGGTGAAGGACTCTAAATTCAGCCCTTTCTGGATTGCAGCACTCCTCCTGCCGGCTCCTCCAGCCCCTCTGGATTCTGCTTTTCCCTCTCTGCTCCCCCCAGGCAGTGGAAGCGCAGCAGGTCCTGGCTCAGCACAAACCCCCTGTGACACTGTGACACGAGCCCCCTGTGACACTGCTTAGGGCACGTCGCTGGCACCTGCACTGCCCTGCAAAGGCTCACCGAGCATTCCAGCCTGTGGGACCATTCCCAGGAACGTTTTCTTCCCCTGAGTACCCCTGTCTGAAAGCTGGAGTGCTGTTTCATAACTGGTTTTAATCCATACCCTGCTGAATGCTGGACTTGCCTTCCTTGGCTATCTGCTGGCCAAGGGACGGATGAAGCATCCAGCTTCCCTTCCGTGCCCTGTGATCCCACAGAAACCTCGTGCCTGCAGACAGCACCAGCTGGGCAAGAGCACAGGGCTCTGACAGTGGGGCCTGGGAAAAACTGGTCTCTAAAAACTTCATTTCACACTTTGTGACCAAGCCACTGCATTCTCTTTGGTCATCTCCATGCCCACCTCATAGAAAAACAGAATATCCTGAGCGGGAAGGGACCACAAGGATCATCGGAGTCCAGCTCCCGGCTCAGCACAGGACAGCCCAGGAATCACCCCAGGAACCTCCCCAGCTCCAGCAGCAGCAGGCTCTGCCTGCCAGGGCAGCACCAAGCCTCTCCTGAGCTGCTGAAACCCAGCCTGACCCATTTCCCCACCCTGCTGCAGGCTGGGCCCAGGCCTGACCCAAAACGTGGCAGTTTGTGGGGATCTGTGTTCCTGGGAGAAAAAGAGAAGAGCTGGGAGGTACTGCTGAACTCAAGCACTGTTCCTGGTGGGTCAAAAACCCGCTTAAAGTAAGAAGAACTGTCCCAGGGCTGCTCTGTGTTTGCAAACAAGATTTTTGGCTAGTCCCACAGGCCCTCTTTAGCCTGTAATAAAAGCAGGGCCCTTGTTTTGGTGCAGAGATTACCTTGGTGTTTCCAACAGAACCTACACGGGAACGAGACCTTCTTCCACTGAAAGGACTCAGGAACGTCTCTTTTATCTTCCCATTTGGAAACCCGGCCTGCAGTGGAGTCTGACAGGATTATTTTATTTACCCCATCTCCTGCAGCACGGCTATTTCTGGCTGGCTGGCTGGTTACTGCTATTAAACTGGGCTCATTTTGCTTCTCATCCAACCTGCTTTGCTCGGGCAGCTCAAGGGAACACAGCAACAGCAATAAACCACAAGCTGGAGCTCGCATTGCCTCCTGATTACAAGGGACATGTAAAGAGCACAAATGAAAACTCAATGTGCTTCATGCAGCCACTGATCTTCCTGCGCTGTCAGAAAGCGCTGAACACGGGGCCCCACCAAGGACTGCTCACCTATCGGTGAAAGAAAAGTGGAATTTAGAGCAGGAACTCTGTTAACCCTTCCCACTTCACACTGTCATGCCCAGCCACATGCCACAGTGCCCTGGAGCCCGCTGGGGGAATTCAAATTATTACCCAGAACAGAAGAAAGAAGATCCTCATCTGCTAAGAACCTCGAGCATGCCCAAAGTGATCATAATTAACGCTGTGTGTCACCAGCCTGGATGTTAAGCACCATGATTTGCAAATCTAAAGCATCTCCGTGTCAAACTCTCTCAACTTCAGGGTGATAAGGAAAGTGGACCCTGTGCCTTTAAGGCAACATCTTTGAGTGTTACCATCAGCCAGGATTGCCTTCATTTCTTGGTAATTGCGGCCAGCATCCCAGAATAGGCATCTTTCTCCTGATTATACACATATGGCAGGGCACACTGAGGCACTGCTTGCTTCCTGCCCAGCCTATTCCCTCCTGCCTTCCCAAAAGGCAGCTCTGCGTTAGGGTATCCAACCACCTCTTTGGAAAAGGCACCACTTCGTCCTCATGCACATGGCAGCCAGCCTGTGGTTCAGGAAACGTGGGCAGAAATTCATTGGGAGAGTTTGACATTAATCCAGCAGCTGAAAGCTACCTGGCTTTGCAACAAAAACCTGGATCCTGAGCTCTCCCAGTGGCTCCGGATCAGGAACTGCAGCACCCAAACTGGTGTTTCAGTTTGTTGAACCCTGCAATGGTTGGCAAGGCCATTTCATCTGATCAAACTCCTCACTTCCTAGCACCAGGAAATCATTCAGTGGTG
The DNA here is from genome assembly GCA_013397865.1 of Struthidea cinerea. NCBI lineage: Eukaryota > Metazoa > Chordata > Aves > Passeriformes > Corcoracidae > Struthidea > Struthidea cinerea. The sequence continues at coordinate 419,891 of VZTI01001917.1, forward strand.
ATGTCAGGAAGTGACCAGTGCTGTCTCTGGTGGCAAAATCTAAGCCAAAGACATTTACCTGCAAAGCCTGGAAACTATTTTTGAGAAAATTATCCCACACAAGTTGCTCTGCAAGACGTTTGCCAGCAGGGAGAGGTGCCTGCCACGGTGTCAGCTTCTCCACCTGCTACAGCCCTTGGAAACCTTAGTGCAGCTTTCCTGCTTGGGAGAAGGATTTCAATACACACACAGTGGTGGAAGTAACATCTGCCAAGCACCTTCGAGTGCAGCCTTGGGTAATCAGTCCTCTTCCCAACCCGGGTCTCTGTCTGAAGCCAAGGTGGCCATGGAAATGCAGGAATTCCCAGCCTTGCAGGGGTGAAAAGCAGCTAACAACCAGGTGGTAATGACAGGAACAATCACCTGAGAGTTATTCCCCCTCACAGAAATGCCTTGGCCAGGTGTCCAACAAAAAAAGGTGCTTTCCATGCAGGCACCTCTGGTGCAGCACCTCCACACCCCCCAAAAGGCAGAAGGGAGGAGGACAGCGTCACGCTAACGCTGTCTGCACATCCATGGAGCCCTGCAGGCCCCCAGCAGCCCGCTGTGGATTGCTGACCACCCTCCACTCCTGCTGATGACCAGGGAAATCCCAGCCCTGATTTTCCCAGAGTTAAGGGAATGCTCAATATCTCTCTGGACCAGACCCAGTGCAAGCCAGACTGGATGCTGCCTTCTGAATTGGAAGTTCAGGGTCACGATCAAAGAGGAGGAGGTCAGGATTAAACGGGAAGCCAGCTGTGCACCTGCAGCCTCATTCCAGCTCTCGCTGCTGCTCTGTGGCTGTTTCTGTGCAGGGCCGGGCAAGGAGGGAAAGGCACAGCAACGAGGAGGGGAAAAACAAGCCCAGGCGTTCCAGAAGGCAGAATTTCAGTCAACCATGACTCAGGAGATGAAAGTGCCACCCACTGCAGTGCCCAGGCCGCGGAGGGGGCAGTGATGCCACGCTGAGTCAGGAGCCACCCACATCCCCACCCACGCCCTTCCCGCGCTGGCAGGGCCTCCTCGGAGGGTGCCAGCCTCAGCCTGTCCTGAGCCCAGGAGCTGGGACAGGAACAACGCCCTGTGCTGTCCCAGGGACCGCCCTGCACAGTTCTGTGTGGCTGCAGGGAGTGACAGCAAATCCTGAGCTGTCACAGCCAGGATGATGAGCTCTGTCCCTTTGTGCCACACAGGTGTGCTGGCAGTGAGCTGGGATCACCTCAGTGGGACACAGGGGCACAAGAGCTGCTGCTGGACACAGTTTCTCTGGATCACAGCTCACCTGCTGCTATCAACACCACAGCACAGCAGCAGCAGCATCCTGCACTGCCCTCCCACCTTCTCCATGGGCTCCACGGCAGGGAGGGGCCCTGTGAAACCCAGCACGGCACAGACAGGAGGATGAGGCTTAAAAAGCCTCTCCCCAGGCGCCAGCACAGACACCCAGCCCAGCCTGGCTGCTGTTCATCACCACCTCAATGCAGCAACTGGGCTGTCAGCCCCAGTGCCAGGTTCTGTAGTTCGTACAGGAATTGCAGGGCTATCTAATCCCAGATCATACACTGCAGCCAAAACCTAAAACGAGAAGGCAGGCAATGAGCCAAACCAGGGGCACATGAGATAAAGGCATGAAAAGAGCAAGTGGAGGCTGGGTTTGCTATGAGCACAAAAATCCCTCTGTCACAGTGCACTGCCCTTCCTCAGGGCTCTCCACATCCTCTTCTGCACGTGCAGCCAACAGCCACCGTGCCCTAAAAACCACTTTGGACTGGCAAGCCTGCCCACAGCATGCCCTTAGCCGTGTCCTTACCTTCTTGCAGAGAACCATCTGGTGATCAAAGAGAAAGAAAACTCGCTGCTGGTTCCGTCCATAAGGCTGGTAAATCCAGGACATCTCTCCCGTGTAGATCAGCTCCGAGCTGCGGTCCAAGATATCGTCTCCCTGGAGGGCACAGGGAACAAGGCTGAGACTACTGCACTGGACAAGCTTGTCTTTGCAGGATGGGGAGAAGCTGCAATTTAGTAAGATTTTGACCCTTCTGCAGCTGTCAAAGCCACCCCATCTGATTTCAGACCAGAAACTGGGATTAGGGGATAATTCTGAAGGAAGGGGAATAACTGAAGTGTGGACACTTGAAGCATGGTCACTGGCTCACACTGTGGTGGGGAAAGAGCTGCCCCAGACACTGTCCCCTCTCCCCACTGCCCTCTCCAGGTACCCCCAGACCCTTGGATCTTGCTGCAGGTGCTGGTGGCATCAGTGAAACAAAGCCCCTTCCTGCTGCCCACCCCAGAGACACTTCAAATTCAGGGCGCCAAATTCCCTGCATGCCCTCCCTTTAAAGCAGCATCCCAAAGCACTTCCCCTCCTGGAATCTCCGGCCAGCTACGAAAGCCTGGGACACTCTGGGATATCAGTCCCCCGCCTCTGAGGCTGCCAGAACTCGGCCCTCTGGATTGCTGCCTCTCTTCCCACTCATCCAGGCACTGCCAGTCCCTTCTCCACAGCTCATTAGAGCTCCCCAGCTCCAAAATCCTGTCAGGACCACCCCAGCTCCCGTGGCAGCCCTGGCCCCCCCGGCTGGCCAGGCCTCCCTGCTGGCTGCCAGAGTGCCCTCTCCCTTCCCTGCCTCCGGCTAACGCTTGTTTTCCTCTCCCGAGTTTTTTTTAAGGATTCATGAGCAGATGGTCTTGAAAACAGAGCGCTCTCTCTCCCACTCTCTGAGAGAACAAATGCAGTCACCCTCCACTAATTGGAATGAGCTGGACTTTTTTAAAAGTTAATTAAAACCTATTTATTAAAAATGGGTGAATTCACCACCACCTGCCCTGTGGGCATCTCGGCGGAGCACCGCGGATGGAGGTGGGATGGCTCCAGCTGAAAGGTAAGGAGCAGGGTTCAGGAGCAGGATTCGGGAGCAGGATTCAGGAGCAAGTCAGAGAAGAGCTTTTTTTTTTTCTTTTTGGCTGTGAACTACTGCAGTTCTGGCTTTGATGCCAAGTTGGAACCGATTTCTGGGACGACAGAATCCCAAAAATCCCAGCAAACGGCTTGTAAAGGTTCAGCCAGCCACGGGGGGCACAAAGCTAGACACACACTGCTGGTGCTGCTCACGCCTGCAGGTGCCAAGGCAGCCGAGAGTCCCCCCCACTCCCGATTCCGTGGTGAGGATTTCAAACTGCTGCTCAGGTGAATGTGTAATTAACCTCTCAGCACTGATTGGGAGCGACCGCCGTGTCCCCGGGCCCTGTGACAACAGCAGCTTCATTAAGTCACTGCATCACCAAGCTGCAGCACAGACTTCCCAACCGCCTCAGCAGGGCTTTATCCACCTCCCTGCCTCACTTCTGTGCCTGTGCTGTCCCAGGGGCTACTGAGGGCAACTCCCCAGGGATGCAGAGGGAAATGGGATGAGCTGTGACCCCACAGTGCCTCAGCAGGGCCCCACTTCAGCCTGGCCAGAGCCCTGGGACCTGTGTGCTGCTGCCACAGCTCAGGGGGACATGAGCCCTAGAACCAGAAGCCTCTAAAGGAAACACACGAGCTCCAGAAATTGTGAGCTTTCCTGGCTAAACATGAGCTTATATGAAGAAGATTCCCACAAGCCTATGGATGGGAGCTTTAGGAGAGGGGGCGAGCTCAGGAGAGGCTGGCTGCTAAAAATAGAAAGCCAGCTTTGTCTTTTACTCCTGTGGTAGCATCTGAAGCCTGAGGACACACATAGGGCTCTGTAAACACTTCTACTTGATTAGCTGAATCCAAACTGTGTAGTCCCTGCAAGCAACATAACCCAAAAACATCCAGATCCGAAATGATGGGATTTGTATTGCATTTCTTATGTGGGGAAAACAATTTCTATATCCAGTCTACAGGCTAGAAGTAGCTGATTTCGCACTTGGGGTGAGCAAATTGGGAAATACAGATTGCAAAGAGTTTGGGATGGGCACATGGCTGGCCAAGAGCAGCGTGTCCATGGTCCTGCCCTGCTCCTCCAGCCTGGGCTGCTGTGCCAATTCCCACAGCCGAGCCTCAGGGCAGAACCTCTGAACCTCCAAAGGCTTTTCCTGTCCCCACACAGTTGTACCTCTCTGAACAGCACAAATTGTCTTCTCCTGCTCCCCACTGAGGGGCTCAGGGGGCAGTTGCAGGGTGGGGGGCAAAGAAGGACACTGGCTCCCCCAGCACGCCTCAATCCGTGCTCCAGGCAGAGCAGACTCCCCCAAACGTCTCTCCCAATCCCACGCCTCCAAATCCGTACAGAACCAGGAAAAAATTTCCTTTTTCTTCTCCATTTTTTCCCCAGCTCCTACAGAGGCTGGATCATCTGTATCCTTCTGTAAGTTAAGAGAAACCCTGCTGAAAAAGGAAGAGGCTGAACTTTAGTTGCTCTGAACGGGCAGACGCTCAGCAGAGCACGGCGGCAGCAGAGCGGCCGAGAGGAGCCCTGACGCCTTTCCCAACCCGAGTGCTGTCCTGTAAGCCCCCAACAAAACCCCTCAGCCCTCCCCAGCTGCTCCCAGGGCCTCCAGTGCACATCCTGCTGCAGCCGAAGGGCAGCCCAAGGAAAGCTGACTCCTCTCTTCTTCATCCCAGTCCTTCGTGCGCAGTAATGGGAGCAGAAGGTCACCCACACCCGGGCTGGCTGTGAGCTCCCTGGAGCCCTGCAGTGCCACACGGAGTCCCCAGGGCACTGCTGACTGTGACAGCACTGTGACAGCACCGGGTCAGCTCTGCTGCTGCTGCTGCTGCTGCTGCTGCTGCTGCTGCTGCTGCCTGGGGAAGATGCAGCTCCCCAGCTCCCCAGTCCTGCTGCAGTGACCACCACGCTCTGTAACAGGCAGCTGGGAGGAGGTTTAAACCTCATGAAATAAATGCTGTTGGGAGCACCAGGATGTCAGGCAAGGGCTTGGCACCGAGAGCTGCTCCCCCTCCCAGGAGCCGGACACTTCCCCGGGCTCCTGGGAATGCTCACAGCCCACCAGAGCTGCTCCCCCGCAGCCCAGCCCACCCTGACACGGCCCTCTGCCGTCCCTGCTGGGCACCGGGAGGGGATTCCGTGCCCTTCCCCAGCTCCCAGGGAGCCAGCAGGGCTCTCTCGTGCCTGACCCCGCTGTTCTGCAATTAGAGACTGACAGGCTGATTAGCACCCGGGGCGACACTGAGATCACAAAAAGGAACGACAGCGAAATGCTGTCCTTTTCAACAGGCTCGGTTTTGGTACCTTCTGTTGCTGGGGGGAAAAAAAAGGAAGAAGAAGAAGAAAAAAGAAGGCTCCGTTTCACTCCCTGCCGTGTTTTTTTTTTTTCCCAGGAGGATTTCTCATCAGGCTGTCCTCACTTTGTTGGTCACAGGCAGATTCCTTTCATGGCACTCTTGGATTCACTAAGGCAGTATTAGGCTGAGGCCAGTGATTACAGATTACATAATTAAGGGCAGCAAGTCTTGACTTAAAGGACCCGTAAATAACAGGAATGAGAAGAAATTTAAAAGGACAATGCTCATTATATTTCTCAAAATTATGTATTTCTCCCTTCATGGAAATCCAATACTCTTGGAAGCTGCCATAGTGGCACCCCGTGGGAATCTCTGGTAGAAATATCTAAATATCTACACAAGCCAAAGTAATCTGTTAAAAGAGCAAGTTCAAACCCATCCAGGCTGATGAGCGAGGCTCTGTCCTGTGCCAAACATCCCACTGCTGCATCAGGGACCTCCACAGATCTCCTCCCAGGGAATGGGAGCCATCATCACCTCCCTCCTGTGAGAAAAAACTGGGCTGAAAGGGAGGAAAGTGTTGCTGGAGGGCTGGAGAGGGAGCCTGAACTGCTGCAGTGATTGCTGCTTCATTTTGTTTTGATGTGGTTCAAGAGCTGTGTGAAAAGGCATAAAATTGAGCAATTCCAGGTGTGCTGAGGCACAGACCTCTTTTCCATCCCCACATCATCTGCACAGGGCACTCGAAGAGGCTGTGCTGGGTCGTGCCCATGGAAACTGAGCCCAGATCCTGCCCAGGAGCAGAGCCCAGCGAGCTGGGCATGGTGGCACAGGTGGCACAGGGCTCCACGGGCTCACAGGATCCCCGTGGGGGCAGGAGAGAGGGAAGAGGAGCAGAGGGGAAGGCAGGGATGCACCTCGGAGTGGTGTAAACACAGCCCAGGCCACGCTGGGGCTGGCAAGGACTTGGAAACGACGATGGGCTTTGTGGAAATCTCTTTCTAATCCTGCCCTGGGTGCGGGTGGAGCTATTCCCACCAACCTTGGAGGGCTGGAGCAGCGAGGGGAGCGAGCAAAGGCTGCCCAGGATGGGCTCTGGCTGCCCCAGTCCCGCCGTGTGCTGGTTTAAATGCCACTGGTTTGATCCGAGGGTGCTCCACTCGGAGCGAGGGGACGGGGCTGAGCAGGGGCAGACGGAGCTGGAAGGTCAGGGGACACTTGAGAACACGGACAGCTGCCAGGCTCTGAAAGGGCTCGGCGGGAGGCGGTGGAAGCCCCAAATCTGAGCCATCACCAGCTCAGAGGAGTGGTGTGGGCAGCACCTCTCTGGCTCTGTTTATACGCTGGGAATTCAGGCTACAAAATAAAGGAGTGACTCACACATGGCAAGAGACCAAGCCAGGCTTCTCGGTGGAGCCCACATTCCCACAAATTACACAGGAACACATCTCAAAGGGACTGGGATTAGTTGTGATTCGCAGCAGTCAGTGAGATCAGAATCTTCCCCTAAGATTCTGCTCAGTCATGACTTGTCCAAAGATGCCAAAGCTGCCAATAATTCCCTGAGACTTCAGACCCCAGCCAGGCCACCCTTTCCCTTGTGCCAGGCCACCCTTTCCTGGTCCCACTGGCAACTGAAACCATCAGATCCTGCTTGCAGGATTTCTTGCGAAAAACCTCTGGCCTTGGTTAACTCAAGGATATTTGCAGCTTTCAAAACCTCATCCTGAAATTCACCACCATGGGATAAATTTTTATCCCCATGGAGGGATAAAAATGATTCCTAAAACATGGGATTCAGTAAAACCCCTCTGCTTAAAGCAGCTTGGCCATGTCCTGACTTTTCCTATTTGTTTTAGGATCAGCATTCCCAACAACGGCCTCTCCTTGCAAAAAAAAGTGCACGCACATTTTATATACAAGAACATTCCAAATATTCCCTCACTAAGTATTTTTTGCTTGGTTGGGATTTTTTCTACTTCTTTAAAAAAAAAAAACCTTTTTCCACTATCTCCTCACAGAACGTGGGTAAATTTAGAAAGGAAAACGCAACCTCAGATCAGAGAATCGGCATCATCAGTCTCGAGATGCTGAGGAAAACCAGACATTCCTTCAAATGAAATATTCCCATGTGCTGAAACATCCAGCCACTGAAATCATTCACCAAGTGCCAACACGGTGGGGATTTCGGATTAGCTCTGTCTTGTGCCCTGCCTGGATTTCTGGTGAAAAAAAAGACTGAACCGGTAATTTTTCACTCCTGGTTCCTGTTTTCTTGCGGTCACTGCTGTTTTCAGGGGGTGTCAGGAAGGCTGAGCTGTGCCCGTGCTCTGGGCTGGCTGGAGGCACTGGGATGGACAGAACAGGTACAGAAAGGTCTGGCTGGAACAGGAGCAGGGCCAGGAAAGCTGGGAATTACAGCTGTGGGTGCCTCTCTCTGGCCAGGGACCTTCACACAGACTGAACCTTGCGCAGCAGTGGCAGCAAACACCAACGGGGAGCCTCAAACCAGAAACGTCCCTTCCCCACAGCCTGGAGAGGCTGGGGACACACACCAGGAGACCCCTCCTGCACCCCAAAACTGCACAGAAGACAAAGATCTGAGCCCTCAGGGGCTGGGGAAGGAGCCAACCCCTGCGATGCACGTCCTGGGGACATTCCTGCAGCCACTGAGTGGGATTTGGGGTCTGCAGTGCCTCAAGAACACCTGCACACATCTCAGCAGATCCAAGCACTTCCCGAAGATCCAATCTTTTCATTTCTCCCACTCTCTTCCTGCATGACACTGTGGCTCACTTCTGGGTATTTTGGGTTTCTGTGCATCCTTCTGGCTGTTCCATGGACAGCTGTGGAGTGGGGGCTGGATCCGATGATTCACAGTTACTTTAGAGGAAAGAATCAAGCAGTGAAATAAATCCTCTGCCGGGTCCAGCTCTCATCCTCTCCTTTCTCATCAAAACTCTGTGACTCTTCTTGGTCCAAAATACAGAATAAAAAGGGCAAGGAGGGTGTTTTCCTCTGCCCAGGAGCTGTGTTCCCATCAGATTTCTGAGCATGCCAACAGCAGGCCTTGCTGTGTTATGAGAAGCTGAAGGATGTTGCTGCAATAATGTGCTCAAAATCTGGAATAGCTGCAAAAAAGCCTGGAAGAATAATTTGGCAAGTTCCTGAGGATAGGGTGGAGATAAAGAACGGGTACTGCTAAGCAGGAATGAATTATCAAGGATAGGGCTAAATAAAAATGAATTATCAACTGAGCTAATGGAAGAGAAAAAGCAACTGCTATTCCATAGATGCTGTGTGGAGGTCACCTTGGCTTCCCCCTCACACATGAATATTCACTGACTTGGAATGGGCCCGTCCTTAATCGAGATTTATTTACAGCCAGGGGCTCGGAGCTCCTCACAAATGACCCCCATTAGCTCATCCCATGGCACACTCCAGGGCTGAGCACGGAGCTGATGGTCCCGAGCCTCCTGCAGAGCATTTCCTCATGCTGGAAATGAGTCTGTGGCAGTGAGAGATGTTCCTGAGCAGTAAAACAATCACACACATCGTCTGTGCTCTCTGCTCTCCCAGCCAGCCCCCGTCCCGGAGCCAGCTCTGATTGCTGCATTGATGTGTTTTATTGTGTGCTTTATCACCAGGTCCAGGGCTGAACCCAGCCTCCATCACAGCAATCAAGTAAATCAGCCAAGGAGGACACAGGTGATGCACCTGTATTCCTCTCCCTCTCCTCGCAGCCTTCACAGATCTCTGCCAGAAATAAAATAATTAACGGATTAACGCCTCTTTCCCCCAGATTCATTTACACAGCATGATCCCAGTGACTGGGATGTGGAGTTATTTCAGACTTCACAAGTGAGGAAGCAGAAAGGCTGCTCCATCACTCTGATTATCTCCTTGCTGAACACATGGGCCGATGACAACAGCGAGAGGATTTACAGAAACGTTTGTCCTCAATCTGCTGCAAAACCCTATTTACGGATTACTTCCATACAATGATTTTAAAAAATCAGGGACAAGAAGAAAGGGAGAACATAATTTTAGTATGGCTTTTCTTCCAAACACATGGCACAAATGCAGAGACTGAAGGCCTGCTGGTGAGGAATCCTTCTGCTGACTCTGCCTTCCCTGTGCCTCTCAGCTCCTTAATTACACCATCACTACACACAGGGCTGCTTCAGAAATATCTTTAAGTGGGAAGTCATTTATAAAATGCAAATAGCATCTCTAACTCCGGTTTAACAGTTTGGCTTCCAGTCATAAAGCAACCACCAGCAGGATTTTCTCCATTTTCCTAGCCTGTCGCAATTCCCAGGACTTTTTGCTATGTTTTTGCCTCCTTCCTCCCACAGAGGCAGCAGGCACACAGAGTTTGCTCCAAGTCTCACCTGCCACCAGCACTGCAATCACAAAAGTCACTCCAGGTTTCTAGTGATGAAATTGGAACTGGACCCTGGATTTTCTGCAGGGCACCATTAATGTTTAAGCACCACCCCGAAGTCACGACTTGCCCTTCTCCGCCCCGGGCTGAATCCCAAACTGTGGAAAACCAACTATACCACAGATAATTCAACAACAGCCTGGAATTTGCCCTTCCCAGGTTCCCAGGCCAGGTTTACTGTACCTCCCAGTCCAGGACAGAGGCCTGCCACTGAGCTATCTTGTCGATGTTCTCCAGCCTCCGCTTGCGCTCGTTGATCTGGAGAGTCACGTTCCTCATGACGGCCAGGGCAGCAGCCACGTACCTGTAGTCACTGGACACAGAGGGAAAGGCCATCAGAGGCAGCAGGACATGCCCAGGAGCCTGTCACAACCTGGCCAGCCCAAAGGAACACGGGAAGGGGCGACCCTTTAGTACTGCTAAGATGGGATTTTTCCATCTGGATCGTCACAACGCAGCAGCTCGATGGAAACTGGAACTGGGAGCCCAGTCTGGCCTCTACCAACCCAGCACAGGTGAGCCCTTTACAGCCTCAGGGTGCCCAGCTAAAGAGCAGCCTAAAGACAGGCTGAGCATTTTTACAGCCTCTGTCTTTGGGTTCGGATTTTCCTGGTTTTAAAAGGAACATTTAGAAAAGGGCTCACTTGGACAAAGAGCAGAGCACCTTCCCAGCCCCTCCCAGAGCAGCCACCCCTCGGAATTCACTCTCACTGCAGATCTCAGGCGAGCAAGTCAAAGCAGCTCCTGTTCTCCCTGCAAGGCCCTGTGAGTGCAGTAACACAGAGTGAGAACGGGCTCCTGCCAGGGCCACTGAGGATGAGGATCAGTCTTTTCCAAAAGTGATGCTGAAATCGATGCCATCGATTTCTGCCCTGCGCCTGCTTTTCCATTCCAAGCAGCTGTAACGTTCATTTCCATTGGGAAGACAGGCAAGGCCAGCTGCCACAACACCCCCATAATGCATTATTAACTTAAGGGCTGCTATTGATTGCTGACTAATGAGAAAAACTGCCATCCTGGGCAGCTGCAGGGGGAATGGCTTTATTGATTATTGCTAAGGATTGTGCTGGTGACAGCTAAAAGAGGGGTGAATGCTGGGAATTAGATCCCCTCTCCACGTGATCCCAACAGGAGAAATACTAAGAAACAAACACACTGCAACATACAGAAAATATTATTTGCTCTTTTGGCATCCTCGCTTGGATGAAACCTTGAGCTGAGTTTTCATTTTTTCTTAAATTCTTACGTCAAAATTCTAGCTGAGGTTAAAAAGATTCCGACAAATTCCAGGACAGCAAGACTGGGCCTTCAGCAAAATAAAGGAAAATAGCAGATGGGCTGCCTGATATATCCATCACAGAGAGGTTTGGTGGGAAGGGACCTTAAAACCCACCCAGCTCCACCCAGGGTGCTTCCAAGGGACACCTTCCACTATCCCAGAGTGCTCCAAGCCCTGTCCAACCCGGCCCCGGACACTTCCAGGGATGGACGTGAACATTCTACACAATGAAAAACTTCTTGTGCCTCCCATTGTGGGAGCATCTGTGGGAAGAGAGCGTTGGTTGTGTAAGGGAGGAAAGGAGCTGTGCCAGGGAGACATCGGGGTGGCCTGGAGAATATCCAGGAGTTCTTCAGGGAAACAGGGAAGTCCCTGTGGCCAGGAAGGATCTGGAGAGGCAGGGAGAGGTGCAGGGCTTGCAGACAGCTGAATGATCTCCTAGCAGTGATGCTCGTGCTCAGAAGGGAGGGCACTCCTTGGCAGGGCCTCCTCACGCAGCGTGTTCCTACATCCCCAGCTCCCTCTGCCCTGGGAACGCTCAGGACTCCAGCAAGCTGCACTTAGGACCTTCCTATATTTAATTCATATTAAGCTGGAGTAAATCTTTAAGAGGTGAACAGATGTGGCTTTGTGAAAAATTCAAATGAGCCAGGCTGCAAACAGGCAGCAATCGGAGGGAGGCAGGCTCTGAGCTCGCCCCCGTCCTGCCTCCACGCCGAGTGGGACGGTGCCAGCCGGCTTCAGCCCGGGAATGCTAATTCCTAATTCCAAGGAGAAAACCCCAGGCAGATTTTTCTGTCACGCTGTAATGAAGAAAAGACTCGGGACTGAACTTTTTGGGCTCCCAGCCCATGTCTGTGGCAGAGCTGGCAACAACTGGGAAGAAAAAAAACAACAGAAGCAGAGCGTTTGGCCATGAGGCAATAACAGGATCCCATTAACCATGAGATGGAGGTAAATAAAGGGTTTGTCAATTCTATTGGGGCTGCAGTGGCCACTTCCCAGTGCTCCATCAGAATCCAAGTCTAGATCCTTGCCAAGCGTCACATGCTACCCCCCTGAGGAGCGTGGTCTGGATTCTGGTTTCAGCATTGTCCTGACCTGGTGCAGGGAAAATCCACAGCTCTGCGGGTGTGGGGGCAGTGAAAAGGGAGGAAAAAAAGAAAAATACTATCATGTTCCTCTGTTAGATGAAGCTCACATCCCTGCTTTCCCTGGGAATCCTGTGTTTTCCCATGTTTTGCCTCACTCCAGGGCTGGGATGCGGCGCTGGCACTGTGCAGCCACAGGTTTCATCCTCGTGCTGTTACAGCTTCAGGGGTTACTCCTCCTGCTGCAAGGTGAGCACACCTCACCCTGCCTTCCCTTCTCTTCCCTTCCCTTCCCTTCCCTTCCCTTCCCTTCCCTTCCCTTCCCAGAGCATGGAGAAACAGGAGCAATGGAGTGTCCATGGCAATCCAGTGACACAGAGCCCTCAGGCTGAGCCAACCCAGGAGAACCTGAACTGAACCCCAGCAGAGCTCCCAGGGCTCCTCAGAACACGGCTCTATGTGATTACTTAACCACGTGGTGAATTTAAAACATCCCAAAGGGAACAGGATCCCAAAAGAACCCAGCCCTTGTGCCATCACACTGCCCACATCCCCTCTGCTCTGGCTCCCATGTAACCCTCAGAGGGCCATTTTAAACACCCTCCTGATGGGCAGTGCTGTGGCTCCTCATGGGGCTGCTGAGGGGAAAACCCATAACCTGTGGGATCCCAGAGCTGCTTTCTGATACCCTGAGGTTCCCACGAGCCCACTCCAAGTTTGATTTGGTCTTTGGGGAAGCAGGAATTGGATCTGGAGCCAAAGGTTTGTCCAGATTGGTGATCTGGGGCATTTGGCTACCCTGAATCACTCAGACTTGTGGGTCAGGTCAAAGCAAATCAATGCATCTCTGCCCACATCACACCTCTGCTCTTCTAGAGCTGAGCTTGGGAAAAACAAGAAGTCAAACGCTTGCAGAAGTTTCTGAAACATCTCTGGTCTTTTTTGTTCTCACTTGCTTTTAAATGGGTTTTGGGAAAAGAGAGAAAACTGGCAGGGCTGGAGCAAATCTTCTCTTACAGGGCCTGATTCTTGTTCCACCTTATTTTCACAGCAGTAAATCCCAAGTGGAATCACAGGCACTGTCAGGCAGCCAGGCTGGCCGTCCTCAGCAGCAGCAAAAGAGATCCTGGAAATTTTGGGAAGCTATCAAACTGCCAGTGCTCCTGTGAACCCAAACCCCGTGGCAAAACCAGAGGCAGGACTGGGCTGAAAAGCTGAGCAGGTTTGGAGCTCTCCCCACACCAGGCTCCAGTTGCAGATCCTGGCCTTGTACTCGCTGCGTGCCCAGGTCCTCCCCAGGAGCAGGGAAGGAGCCTCCCAGACCACTGAATGCTAATTAGGTAATTTTTCCAGTGTAACTGGTAGCATCAGAAAGTACATCCAAGGGTAATTAGTTCACATGTCTGATTAGAACAGAGCTGAGAGTGTCTCCAGCGAGAATTGCTGCTTTGAGAACCCTGAACTGTCTGCTGACCCTTTGTCCTGCTCCCGTTTATCCAGGATGTCACAGGGACCGGAGCTGGATGGAAAACCCCAATCCCTGTGTGGGAAGGAGCAGTGGACAGAAAACCCCAACCCTGGTGTGGGAAGGAGCAGTGGACAGAAAATCCCAACCCCTGCGTGGGAAGGAGCAGGGGACAGAAAACCCCAAGCCCCGCATGGGAAGCAGCAGGGGACAGAAAAGCCCAAGCCCTGCAGGGGAAGGAGCAGGGGACAGAAAACCCCAAGCCCTGCAGGGGAAGCAGCAGTGCACAGAAAGCTCCAAGCCCAGCGTGGGAGGAGCACTGGAAGCCCCGTGGCTGCTGGAGTCACCTGTGCTCCTGGGCCGTGTACTTGAGCAGCTCTGCCAGCTGCAGGGGGTACTTGCAGATCTTCTGCACGGGCGTCAGCAGGAAGCCGTCGATGGCGATGTCGATCATCTGCTGCAGCAGGCGGCACGCCTCGAAGAAGTGCTGGTACCTGCTGTCCTTCATCAGCTTGGAGAGCTCCATGCACGCGTCCAGGTGGTTGTTACAGTACTCGGAATAGATCCAGAAGCCATCTTGCTGTGAAGGCAGAACGGGGGGGACAGGTCAGGCAGCGACCCGGCCGATCAACGCCACACCAGGGCTGGGCAGGGCAGGGTTCGATGGGATGTGGGGGGAAATTCCTCCTGGGAGGGTGGGGAGGCCCTGGGATGGAATTCCCAGAGAAGCTGTGGCTGCCCCATCCCTGGAAGTGTCCAAGGATGAGCTTGGAGCATCCCGGTCTATGACAGTGTCCCTGCCCAAGGCAGGGGAGGGATGAGATGATCTTCCCAACCCAACCCTTCCAACCCAAACCAGTCCGGATTTCCAAGGAAGCACAGCCCAAGCAGGAGGAGGGACAGATCCTACAGTGCTTTTCCTGCTTGGAAGAGGTGCTGGGAAAGGAGGGCCTGCAGAGAGGGAGCTGCACTCTGACACAGTTAATGAGAGCCCTGCACAGAGCTGTGCCTCTCCTCAGCTTCAAATTCTGCAGGGAGGGTTTGAAAGGCAGAACCCAGCAGAGCTCTGGCTTTTGGTAGGACAAGAGGACAACCTTGTTCTTTCTGGAGCTCTTTCCCTGATGGATCATGAAGCACCTGGCGAGTGTTTGGGAGCTGGGTATGTTTGAAATTCCCTATACCAAGGGGAACCCAAGGCACTGCGTGGATTTCCCCAGGAACAGAGCCCCAGAAAACATCAAAAACAAACAAAAAAACCCACCCACACACGTGCCCCTCCCACCTTTTGGACTGGTCTAACAAGTTTTCTGGTGTCTATTTTGTGGGAATTTCCTTCTTCTGCCTTCATTGACCAAGACTGTCACCCTTAACTCAGGCGTGACTCATCTGGGCCACGAAGACAAGGCAATGAAAGGGCAGAGAAAGATTCCACTGGGAAGGAGATGGGCACAGCCCAGCACCACAAATTAACTCTGACACAGCCCAGGGAAAAGTCAGGTGTTGCAAACCAGCCAGTTCCACCCAGCTGGGGCCGATGCCTTCCCAAGAAAGGACAGATTCTATTTAGCCAAAACCACACCTGCCCAGCAATTGTTATTTCTCAGTCCCTGAGGGTCCAAACAAGCTGCTTTTCTGGGAACAGGGAGCCAGTGTCCTTCCCATCCCCACAGCCGGCCCAGCCACGCACTGACAGCTCTCTCCTCCTGAAGAAAATGAGGAACAAGATGCTTTGGAGATCCCTAAACAGGATCTTAACAACCTCACCCCTCAGCTTCCCAAATGGCTAAGCAGGGTAATTTATCAGGAGTTTATCAGCCAGCTTTCAGCCCCTGTCTGGTGACAGGCAAGTGTCAGACCTTCCTCCGAATCACAGCAGCAATTCTTGCTATTGTCACTACCAATGAATTGACAGCACAGCCTCAAGTCATGACATTTCAGCTACTGATTCTCACCAAGATTTCCTTCATCTGCTCAGCACAGAGGTGGAATGTGAGGCTGCTTTGGAAGGAGGCAGCAGAGATTGCAGGCTCTGATAAGAACCAGCCTTATTAACACCTCATGCACCGGAGGAAACCCCAAGGAGAGGCCCAGGGATGTTTCAAAGAGGCTGTGAAGCTCTTTGGGGACGTCCTGCTGAAGTTTCAGGAAGGTCTGTCAGGAGTTTCCCTGATAAGCAGTGAAGTGCTGCCCTGACACAGCACAGGAGCTGTAAGCTCTGACACCCTGCTCCCATCTCCCTCCAGGAAAGCCTCCAGCTCCAGGGCTGGCATTTGCCTGACGTTTCCTGACATATTTAAAACACTGGCCTCCTGTAGGAGGTGGTTTATGGAACAGTGGGATGGGCTGGGCAAAATCCTCCAGGACCTTCTCATCAGAGTGACTCAGGTGTACTGGGGGTTATCCACCTGCATATCCAGGGTCTCCCTCCTCTGTATCTCACAAAGTACATGGAGAACCACGGAGCAGTCCCTGATGTGTTACCAGAAGAGGATGATGCACTAAGTTAACAGGTTCCTGCCTTCGGAGTTTTTCCCCTCCCTCCCCAGCCCCAGCTCCCAGGGGACAATGCCTGGTGAACTCACGTGTTCCAGGAAGCACGGCCCAATCTCACTGAGATGGGGGTCCTCGTTGTTGTACTGCTTCTCCAGGTCCCGGACAAACCCCATCTGAAACCTGTAGATGTCTTCGATGTTCCCAAAGATGATTTTCAGCTGTTCATCACTGAACATGTCCCTCCTCTTCCGGCACTGCTTTAGGTAACCCTGTGTGGAGTGAGAAAGAAGGGTTTGCAGAGAGCAGCAGAACCCAGGGATGGCCCCAGGGAGCTGTGCTCAGTGCTGGTGCCCGGTCCTGCAAACCCCACTGCCTCCAACGCCTCACACCCAGGTATCCTACGGGCACTGCTGCTTCCACGGCCTTCCAGTGGCCGTGGTGTTAAAGAGAAAGCTGTGAGGGGCTGGTTGAGCCTGCTCTGATTTCACCTTTCAGCCCAGTATCCAGGACAAGGAAGCTGTTTAATACCTCCATCAAGTTCTGTTTAATACCTTTACCAGCAGTCTGGACAGGGGGATCGAGTGCACCCTCAGTAAGTTTGCAGCTGAGGGTGGGAAGGTTCTGAGCAAACGCCCTCATCCTCCTACACTTCACCTGTCAGGATGATCATCACCGAATCACAGAATTGTGAACATTGGAAAAGACCTTTAAGACCATCAAGTCCACCCAGAATGATTTACACCAGAAACTGTGCAAGGCCAAATCTCAGGTGGTGCAACTGGCCTGGTCCATTCTGCAGCGTCCTGACTGGGGAGAAACAACACAGGGGCCATCAGGAGACGGCTTTGCTTACTTTGCTTGCCTTTATTATATAGGAAGGGGAAAAAACGAAGGGAAGAAAACGCCAGCAGCTCCAGTGGAAGGGCTAAATTTGGGAACTCGGGATGCTGAGTCACACAGCCACGCTGCCAGCTGGTGACACGCAGCTGCTGGGCCACAATGAACACTGAACGCTGCAGTGAACTGTCCTTCAGCCTCGCCACGTGGGTCCTGGCAGGGAGAACTTCAAACATGAATGAGAAATGCCACTTTGGCCGAGCTGGCCTGGACCCAGCCTCTGCCATGTCCAGCTCAGCTCAGAGGATGCTGTCACCCTGAGTCTCCTGGCTTTTTCAGCTGAGAAGTTTGGGTTATGGAACACCTTCTCCACTTCCTAATCTAGGTCTCTCTTCCCCCAGGAGCTCCTTGATGACTCATTTCCCTGGGTTTCCCTCTCTGATTTCCCCAGGCCACGAGGAATGGGAGCAAGCTGCTTGCCCTGCTGCAGGACAGTCACAGGGCAAACCGAAATCCACACTGGGGAGCAACACAGAGCACCTCTCCATGCAGCTTGTCCTGTTCACCTGCTGATCTCGGAACAGCTTGGAAAAAAATCCCAAGGAAAAAGCCAGGAGCTGTGGCCCTGCCCCGGGGCCAGGCCCTCCCTGTGCCCGCGGGCAGTGTCCCCTCACACTCTGCTCCGTGACATCCCTCCCTTCCTGAGCACGGGAACATCTCCCAGCCCCGGGCTTGCCATTGGCTGCGATTCCCAGCCTCACTATTCCCATCCTCCCCGTGCTGCTTCATCATTTCTCTGGAATCACGTGTCGAGAGGAGCTGAAGCAGCGCATTTCTGTGCAGGCACCTCCGAAAGCACAGGGAGAAGAAAGGAACGCGAGGAGCTCCCAAGCCTCATCCTCTCGGTGCGTTTGGAAGGTGGTTTCCAGCACAAGGCAGGAAAAGGAGACTGAAGATTCATACCTAACACGCAGCAGAGGAGGCTGCTGCGGAGTTTTTCCAGTAAATTTACTGGTGTTACATAAAACAATGTCATCTTCCTTCTGCTCATCCCGTCAGGTTTGCTCAGAGAAGGGACAGCTGACTGATGAGCAGATGTTGGAGAGCGTTTTGCTCGATGAATACCTAAAAATAGCTGCCAAACTGTCTCTCTTTAAAGTACTTTTCCATGTAGTCCCCGAAGTATCGGCCAAAGCTGGACAGGATTTGCAGGAGGTTAAGTGCTAAGTTTTCTTCACCCCACAGTGGGTTTAGAGACAGCCAAGAGGGGTGGTCAGTCCGTCCGTCCGTCCGTCCATCCATCCATCCATCCACCCTTCTTGTCTGGCTGAGAGCAGGGTGAAGGAGAGAAGGAGGAGGCTGCAGGCTGTAACTTCAAAGGCAGCTGTGATGATATTCCAGATTTTTTCCTCCCTGAGCCGGTTTGGGGCTGTTTACACTGCCCTGGAACCATCCCTGAGCCAGGCCCAGCACCATTTGGGCTGTAAACCAGTGCTCCCTGTGCAGGGCTCCCAGCACACAGGTGAGGGTGGTGCTGAAGGGCACACAGCCAGAATAAGCACAAGAACAAAGCTCAGACTGTTTGAGCTGGAAAGGCAAACCAGAGCCAGGGCTGGTCCTGGGCAGCCAGGACTCAGATACTGCTCCATGGGGGCGGTGGGGCTTTGCTGTGGTGAGGAATTGCCTCCAATCCAGCTGCTTCCCGCAGGCCTTGGCTTGCACAGGGGATTTTCATCCTGGTGCTGGCCAGCTCCTGAGCTCCCTGCCTGGCCAGCCTTGTGCCGTGGGTGTTGGGAGTAGTAACAGGGTGTGAAATGACACAGGAGCAGGGAGTGGAAATGCACCCTGAAGCAGAAGGGAGCCATGGGAGGGCTCTTAATCACCACCAGTAACCCCCAGTAACCAGCTCCCATCCTAAGGTGCCTCACTGGTATCAGGATTTGTTATTCACCACAGCTCAGCAACAGGAGAATAACCACACACTGCTAAACTCAGCTCTAAACCAGGCTCAGCCCAGCCAGAGCTGTTCTGCCAGCCCCTCTCACAGCTCGTCCTTCCTGGCGCCCCAAAACACAGAGCCAGGGAGGAGGGGACCGTGCCACTGTCAGAGCAGCTCAGCAGGGGCTGCCTGGTGCCTGCCCATGCTGTGGCACACACAGCAGCCCTGTCCCACCCAGCCAGGGGCACGGGGAGCCCAGCCCAGCCCCGGCTCTCCCGCCCCAGCCCCGCTGTGGCAGAGCTGTCTGGAGCCTTCCCCAGGCGAAGGGATTGCTGTGATTACACCGAGCATAACGAGCCTCTCTCCAGCAAGGCACAGCCATCCTTCCACAGATGAGAATGCCCCTTTCAGTCCTCCTCCCTCCTCAGCTGAATCATTTCCTGGTGCTCTACCAGCAGGTGAGATTGAGCCCCTCAATCCCGTCTGCATCACACAGAGCAAAGGAAGAGTTCTCTGGATCTCTCCTGTCTGGGACACGTCATTAGGGGCAGTAAATCAGTGTTCCCCCACGGACATCACCACAGCTGAACCTGCCTGCACCTCCTGAGAACCCCAGAAACGCGGTGACGTGGCTGGAGAGGCAAGTTAAGGTTCATTCCGTTTCCAACAGAAAAGTGCAAATGCAGGAAAAGAAACAATTTGTGAAGAAGTGCCTGCAGTTCTTCCCTTCCCCAATGCAAAGCTCTCTGACCGAAATAGCACACTGAAATTAAGCTCATCTGTTTCCAAATTGAAATCCCAAGACTCTTCCATATTTGAGAAGTGTCATAGATGCTTTTTGGATGGCTGCTCTGCCTCGCCGAGAGAAAAGCAGCAAGTATGAAGGGAGGAAGACATTCTTCTAAGCACAATCCACGAGGGGCTTCACCACATTGACTGGGCACAGGCTCACTAAATCCTAAACATGGCGAGGGATGAGCTGAAAGCCATCCCCAGACGTTGATTTCAGAGCTCACAAACTTCTGCCTCTCAGTGATAAGGACAACAACTCTGCACACCGTGCCCAAGCTCTCCGGCACAGCCGTGTGCTCCCCTCCCCAAACACCCAGCACCACATGCTCAGCACTTTGGGCTCAGCTCAGGGCACTAATCCCGAACTTAAGGGGTTGTCGAGGTTAATTGTAACCTAATGAACAAGAACCAAGCTGGGGACTTGTGGGGTCAGTCACTGAAGTCCACTGCTTGCTGGTTCCCTTCTTCGTTTCCCATGATGGGAACATTTTGCCCTCAGTCTCGCCTTAAGAAAGGCAAACGGGGGCCATCCTGAGCCAGGGGAAATTGTGAACCCGACATGAAAGGCACAGATGACACGGGTAACTGATTGGTTTAATTACAACCTAATTTCCTCAATCACAAGTTCAAAAGTAGATGGCATTGGGTTTTAATTAAGACGACTGCTTGAAGGATCTCAACCTCATCATGTTTTAGTCAAAGAGCTATGGAATAAAGGCCAGGAAATTGCACTTTTAGCTAATACAAACCAAAAGAATTACCAGATCCAGCAGGAAATTCTCAGAACTGTCAATACTTATTGACAGATGCTGCTCCTCCATTAGACACAGTCCTCAGACACCGCAGCTTGTTCCCAAAGCACCCGGGGACAAACCCAGGCTCAGCTCCGGCCAGGGCCCTCGAGCCCTGGCTCCAGCTCCAGGTACCTCACAGACGTCCCTGAGGTGTTTGACGTGGTGGGGACAGACCCAGGCCAGCCCCCCTCACGTGCTGGTGCCCCAGGTACCTCGCAGATGTCCTTGAGGTGTTTGATGTAGTGGCGCTCGGTGCTCATGATCTCGTTGATGACGTTGGCTCTCATCTGGTCGCGGTTCTGCACGGTCCTGCCCAGGCACAGGCAGTCGGCGCTGGGGTCCAAGTGGCCGTTCTGCACCTCGCTGGTTCCCTCCTCCACCCCATCCTCCTGGTTCACCCATAGCTGCAGGAGAGAGGGGACAGCACGGGGATTATTCCCAACAGCAGCACAGGGGGCTGGATCACGGCTGCAGAGCTCCGGGAGATGTTGGATCCACCCCTCTTTGCCCCATCGGGGTGTCCACAGAGCTCCCAGCCCACACCGCCCAGTTCCACACTGGTGCAACCAGCCCCAAAGGGTTCCCCTCACACTCCCCGCCCCTGAGGGGGCTGCCAGTGTTGGCTGCTTTGATCTCAAGCATAAAATCATCCTGTGGCAGGGTGGCTGGGTGCTGCCAAGAGCTCCACACTGAGATGGACGCCAGTAAAACAGAGCAGCCTGAGCACAACTGCAGCTACTGCTGTCAAGCACTGCTGCCCCAGCTCCTGCCACCGCCAGCTGGGGTCTGTCTGAACACGAAGATGCTCTGGGAGCAGGGATCAGCCCTTCCCAGGGCACTGACTGGAGGTGGAGATGTGGCTGGCCCAGAGACCTGAACTGGACACCAGCACTGGGCTGTGTTTCTGGGGCTCTGTGACCCCCCAGGCCAGAGCTGTGAAGGAGCCCTGACTCCATTTCTCAGCAGCTTTCCCCATCAGTTCACAGGGACAGCCTGGCTCGGGCAAACCCCGCATCTCAGCACCCCAGCACTGGGATCCCAAACCATGGCATCCCCGAAGTGCACGGACAGGACACCCCTGAGCAAGTCCCCTAAAGCCTGGGGGCTGAGGGCAGCTTGGGACGGGTGCACTGGGCACTGAAAATCACCAAGAGCAGTGAGAAAGGATCCCAGTGTTCTCAGCACACTGAAGCTTCCTTCCAATACCAAATAAAAACCAGACATTGAAATTGCAAATTCCAACTCTCTCCTGTGTGTCTGAACCAGCTCTGCACGCACCATACGGATCAAGGGCTCCTTCTGTTACCTTTTCCCACAAAACCTACTTAAAAAAACTCTGATTGACTCAAATTTGGCTCGGGGTAGTTTGTAAACAAACATTAAATAAAGCCTAGAGCTGACAGAAATACCCCTGTCTTTCACAGACCACCTCAGGTGTGATGGGAATGAAGCAACTTCTCTCCTCAGCGTTTGAAGTCCCCAAATCCTGGGGACTTTCAAACCTAAAAATACATTTTCCTGAGAGCAGTGGAACTGTCCACACGCAGAGTACAAGGAAAGCAAGCAGCACCATTAACCCGATCTTCAGGCTTCCTTCCAGTGTTAATAGTTTCTCTTACTTCCCCGTTATTCAGTTTAAACTGGGCTTGGAAAGGGCAGTGTTCCTGTAAATGAGGGAAGTAAAAACCTCCCAACCTGCCCCTGCTCCTTCCCTGCTTTCCCAACCAACAGCTGTTCTGCTAAACCACCTCCTGCAGCTCCCACGTTCTGCCCTCCCACAGCGAGTTGTAAAGGCCAAAAAAAACCACAACCAAAACCAAACCCACCTCCTCTTTAGCAGGATGTTAATGATGCTGCAAATTTGGGGATAAAAAGGGGGTTTTGTAGGATTTCCATCAGCACTGGGAGGCCTGGCTGAGCCCTGGGTCACAGTGAGGGAAAGCAGGGAGCTGGTGATCTAATGTCCCCCAAATACAGTGGGATCCAGCATGGAAAACGCTGAAACAAATGTCTCTTGTTCAGAAAAACAACCCAAAAGCTGGCTAGGAAAGTGTCCTTTTCAGCAAACCCACCCTGATCTGGAAGAGGTTTGGGGTCCACTGAGGCAGAGCAACACCCCATGAACATGAGCAGTGGTTTATGCTGAAAAATGAATAAAAAATAAACGAAAAATCCCATGCTGCTGCTGAGTAATGTCCCTGTTGGTGCCAGTGACCTCAGGGGCCAACTACTGACCCCAGTGCCACCAACTCCAGTGGGGCTCGGCTGGGACAACCTGGGGGCACCCTGAGAAGGGAAAATGGGCCCTGGGAAGGATGGAATGGCACAGGGAGCCCTCCAACGGCTATGTCCTCGTGCCAGCCTCACTGGCATTCCAAACCAAGCAGATGTGGAAAATCCAGCAGCACCAAGGTGGGGATTAAACCCTGTTGGCTGAAGTTTAAAATAACTTCCCACCCTGCTTTTCTTCTCCTATGAAAAGGGATTTTGCAGCCTTCCCAAACCAAACTGGAACAGCTCGTTACCAAGTTTTCTGACATTCCTGCCAGTTTGGCAGCAGAGCATATTTTTAAAGCTCTACCTCCTGGAGTCAGGTGATCATGAGAAAAAATTTGATTTTCATTTAAAAAAAAAGCAGGAAAGATCTAATCCTAACAAGGCGTGTGTGTGTAAGCCTGAGTCACGAATCCTAAAGGCTTTGAAACTCCAAGGCAGACAGCAAACTTGCAAACTTTCATGATTCCTCAAATTCAGGCTGCCTTTTGTGCATGGCAGGAACACTCCCTCCTTCCTCATCTGTGAATCTCAGGAGTCCTGCTTTCTTCCTTAATGAAATTTTTGCTCCTTCCTGCTAGGATCCGTGTTCCCAAAGGGAAAAAAAAAATCACAGTTCTAGTCTGGATGGCTTCTGCCTTAGATTAAAAACAAATGCAACAATTTTATCAGCTCCAGAGGAAGCTGAAGGTGCTTCCACCCTGCGCTCCCCAGCCTGGGCTGCTGGAAGGATGAATCCCACTGAGTTGTTCAAACACTCCTGTTTCCATCTAAACCTCTGAAGTTCTCTGAAATTCCAGCAAGGATCCTTCTTCCAGGGCATCATCTGAAGTTGGGACCACGAGTAATAAAAGCTGAGGTGCAGTGGCAGCTCTGACACCGACCTTGGGCCAGTCACTGCAGCTGGAGGAGGTTTCCGACCCAAACCCAGGGATAATCATGGAAAAACTCATGGAGTTGTTGAAGTATGGACTGAAAGGCATCACCAAGCTCTTGTTCTCATCCATGAGACAGACCCAGGGCTGGGTTTGCACCTTCAGCTCTCTGGGCTGGGGAGGAGCTGGGCCATGCTGGGCCAAGCGGAGGTGGCACTCCAAGGGTTAACTGTGTCCTCTGTCCCGGTGCCACCACCCCGAGCTGCATCCTCTGTGCCTCAGTGACGGTGATGGAGCTGCGAGGTGGAACAGCCACGCTGGGGAGAGGCTGGCTTTGCCCACAAACTCAGCAATGTCAGATGGAGTTGACTGGGACAAAGCTGCAAACGTGCCTGGTTTAGCCCAGCACCGGTAACAGGGTGATCCCTCTGTTCCACACGCATGGGACCCCCAAAAATGCCTGAAATGCCTCAATTTCCCTCCTTCCTGCGGGGAACAGCTGAGATCCCACTCCTGGCAAAAGGTCTGTCTGCTCCCTGTCTTTCCAACGGGACACAAATGCACAGCTGCCCCTCCCTCCCGGTGGAAATATCTCCATTTTTGTAAAAGAAACTTCAAAACTCTCATTTTCTCCCAGTTTCATCCCATCTCCCCAGCATTCCCAGCTCAGGATGGGTGGCTGCCACCCCTGTGGGTATTTCCACGGAGCAGGGATGGGACAGGAGTTCCCTGGCAGCTTCTCAGCCCTGCTGCTCCCTTGGATCCCAGGAAGCCTCTCCTGGCTCCTGTCCTGTCCTCCTCAGCAGTTCAGGGCTGTGCCTTGGCACAGCACTGGGATCCCAGACTGAATTCCTGCATCCAGTGGCTCTGTTTTTGAGGATGAACAACAACAGCTGTTCAGCAACCACCACCAACCCCACAACAACAAATCCAGGCCCTCTTCAAACACCTCTGCAACGCAAAACATCAGGGGCTGGAAAATAAAACAGCACTGGGAGCGTTTCCCCCGGGCCATGAAAAAGGCCCAGCAGCCAAACCACCAAGCCCTGAGAGCCATTTCAAGCACTCTGTATCAGGAATTAATTAAAAGAAATCAGTGAAAACTACAGGGGAAAAATAAAATCAAGTTGCATAATCCTAGTCCTACGTGATGCTTCCCACTGAAAGGCCCCTCCATGTGGAGAGGAACGGGCTTATCATGAGGCTCCCAGTCCTATTTCAAAATTCAACCCTAATTGGGAAGTCATGACCAGCTCTTGCGTAATGAAAGAACTTGCAGAGGCAGATAAAAGTAAAATAATCAAATAAAAAGGGCCCTTTTCCCCAAGGAGCAGTTCTGGGAGCCAGGGAGAGCTGGTGGCTGCACTGTGCTAATTTGTGTTCGCTGTGAGTGACATCCTTTCAGAAAGGGAAAAAAGGAAGACCCAGGGAGCCACAGGCCAGGCTCACCTCAGTGCCCAGCAAGAGCACGGAGCAGATTCCTGGAAAACATGTCCAGGCACGTGGAAGACAAGGAGGTGACTGGTGAGAGCCAGCACGGCCCCACTGAGGGCAGAGCGTGCCTGACACATTTAGTGACCTGAGACAAGGTGGTTACAGAACTCAGAGCCCTTTCCAGGGTCTAAGGCACCTCCAGGAGAGCTGGAGAGGGACTGGGGACAAGGGATGGCGGGACAGGACACAGGAATGGCTTCCCACGGCCAGAGGGCAGGGATGGATGGGATATTGGGGAGGAATTGTTCCCTGGCACAGGGTGCCCAGAGCAGCTGTGGCTGCCCCTGGATCCCTGGCAGTGTCCAAGGCCAGGCTGGACATTGGGGCTGGGAGCAGCCTGGGATAGTGGAAGGTGTCCCTGCCATGGCACTGGATGGGCTTTAAGGTCCCTTCCAACCCAAACCAGCCTGGGATTCTGTGATATAAAATTTCCATAAATATCATTTATCAACTCGCAGCTTTACCCAAATGGGGCATGAAATCACCCAGGGGCACTGGGCCAACATCAGTGACCTGCAATTACTGCAGCTCCACCCTGCTCCGCGCAGGCCCTGCATGGAGAGGACTTTGTCCTTCAACAGGCGCCGAGGCCTGACCGCCTCACAACGATCAGAAACCACACCAAACCAAACACCTTCCCGGCCAGCTGCATTACTAACCTCCTTCCAGGGGATACTCACAAGGACAAAACCAGCAGACAACGTGCCATTCTGGATTCTCGCCCACAATTAACTAACGGCAAATTAATGACACGGGCACAGCCTTCCAGAGAGCTGCTGCCATGCCAGGGAATCTGGATTTTACAGGACAAGTGTGGGCAGCTCAGTGGGTTACAGTCACTGTCCCAGTGTCGAAGGCTCCAATAACCTGCAGAAATCCGTGGAAGCACAGAGCCTCAGGACTCTTTCCCACCCATCCACACCACCCTGCCGGGCAGAGCAGCTCCATTCCCACAGGATCTGCCCCCTTTCCTGCCTCCCTGAGCTGGTTCCAGCCAGGGCTGTGCCCTTGTTTGCAGCCCTGGGCAGAGTCACAGCCCCGCTCTGTGCACTGTCACATCCCTGTGCACTGTCACATTCCTGCTCCTGCACTGTCACATCCCTGTGCACTGTCACATTCCCATTCCTGCACTGTCACATTCCCATCCCTGCACTGTCACATCCCTGTGCACTGTCACATTCCCGCTCCTGCACTGTCACATTCCCATCCCTGTGCACTGTCACATCCCTGTGCACTGTCACATTCCCATCCCTGCGCACTGTCACATCCCTGTGCACTGTCACATTCCCATCCCTGTGCACTGTCACATCCCTGTGCACTGTCACATTCCCATTCCTGCACTGTCACATTCCCATCCCTGCACTGTCACATCCCTGTGCACTGTCACATTCCCATCCCTGTGCACTGTCACATCCCTGTGCACTGTCACATTCCCATTCCTGCACTGTCACATTCCCATCCCTGCACTGTCACATCCCTGTGCACTGTCACATTCCCATCCCTGTGCACTGTCACATCCCTGTGCACTGTCACATCCCTGTGCACTGTCACATTCCCATTCCTGCACTGTCACATTCCCATCCCTGCACTGCCACATTCCCGCTCCGCCGGACTCCGCTCTGGGTTAAGAGGATCAGTTGCTCATTTGCAGCCCAGGAGGGCCCGTGGTGCAGAGCTCTGCATAAGTGAAGCAGCAGCAGCCTCCAGGCTCAGCCCCTCCGAGCCCTCGGGAGAAGCACCGGCTGTGCTGGGCTCTGCCGAGGCGCTCCCCCTTCCCTGCCTCCAGGGAGGAGTGAGGGCTGGCAGGAGGTGCTGCGTGTCCCCCCGAGCTGTCCCAGCCAGCCCCAGCCCCTGCCCTGCTGTGGGCAGGCTGCAGGCACAGGGAAGGGCTGGGAATGAGGGTGGGATGCTGTTTGCCGGGAAGCACAGACCATCTCCTGTATCCTCTTCCAGGACGAGGAATAGGAAATTTGGCAGAAGGAGAGGCAGGTGAAGGACATTGCCTTCCCCTCCTGTGCTCCTGTCACTGCTTTCTTCCTGAATTTCTCCCTCACTAATCCGGTTCCAGCCTCAGTGTCCTTCACATCTCTCCAGCCACAGGCTCTTTGATACCTTCCTTTCCTCCCTCCAACTCCCCACAGCTTTAGCAAAACCTCTTCAGCTCTTCTTCTCCCCTCTAAAACTCTCCGTTCCCAGCCTCGGAAATTCCCTTTACTCAAGGTGAGAAACAGCTTTTACTCATTCCAGAAAAGCAGAGAAGAGGGGATTCTGTAGGGACACCTCTCTGTATCCCCGAAAGGTGAACAAGAACAGCTCCAGAGAGCAGGCCCTGTGCTCCCTCCCTGCTCCCTGCACTCCAAACGCACATTCCCAGGGGCTGGAGCTCCAGCAGGGATTAAAAGCTGCTCGGACACTGCAGCAAACTGCACGTGCTACACTACATCCATGAAAACACTGGGAATTAGGGCTCAGCCATGTCCCAAAGGGCCAAGCCCTGCTGAGTGGTGGCACCTGGGACACACGGGTGGGAAGAGCAGAAGCTCGGAGCTCATTGCAGAGCCCCTGCCAGGCTGAGGAAGGGCAGGGCCTTCCCTCCCAGCCCGTGTGGCAGGGACAGGGAAGGGGCTCTGGAGATTCGTGCCTGGTTTGCCTGACTCAAAGAACGGCCTCAAAAGTCTGGTTTTGCACCTGCAAACCAGAGAAGGGCCAAGTGCCAGTGTGTGACCCTTTGGGGAGCTGACACGTCGGAGCTGTGGTGGCACTGGCAGCCCTGGGATGCTGAAATGCTCCTCTGCCTTTAGGAAACCCCAAAGCTCTGCAGCTCCTCCTGTCCCAGCAGCGCTGCCCGTGCTGGGCCCTGCCTCTGGCACAGCTATGTTTAGGCTGGATTTGCCACGGGAGAATCAAATCTCCTCTGGAAGGCTCAGACTGCAGCGGGCACTGCAGCGCATCCCGGGCTGTCCGTCCGACGGGAGGACACCTCAGCTCCATCCTCTTTCCCCGGGAAATCTCACCTGGATGCCACTGGCTCTGAGGGAATGCTAAGCAGGGGGAAAGCAGGTGAGTGATGAGCTGTTCCAACAGGACACAATCAGATTTCTCAGGGGAAAAGAAGCAGATGGGGCAGCAAGATGTGGAATTACACCGGCAGTAGGGCGGGCACGGCTAAAAGCTAAACCCACCTGCCCAATAAAGGCACGAGCTGCCAGGCACTGGGAGGAGGTTCTGGGTTCAGAGTCTCCTTCTCCACAGCACCTTAAAAGCTCACTCCAATTTATCCAGCACTTCTCCTTTAGCAGCAGAAAATAAAGTGGGTCAAAGGCAGCTTTTCAACAGGAAAATCAATCTGAAATTACAACACTTGGGGGAACCAAGGCAGTGGTGAGAGAGAACACGGAGCGCTGCCACCCCTGCACTTCTCCACCCCTGCACCTTCTCCTGAAGAGGAGACCACAAAGATTTTATACCCCCTCCTTGCTCAGGCCTTGGGAGGACCATTTCTTCCCTTCTTCAGTCACCAGGCACTACAAGAAGCTGCAGTAAAAGCTCCTCAGCCCCAGTTTTGCTCTTTACCTTGGCTCAGAAACGTGAGGAAGGGAGAGTCAGCGTTGCTGAGGTGAGAAGAAATATATTCTGCAAGCTCAGTCTGGTATCCAAAGAGACTAAGGAGAGCTTTACACAGGAATAAATCCCCCTCTCTGCCCAGGACAGGTGCACTCTGCCACGTCTCTGAGGAAAGATTCCACTGCACAGCATCCATAAGCTTTACTCCTTTTATTTCCCTTGCAGTGGAAACATGTCAGAGCCCAGACACGAAGCCATTTGATTTCCTGTGTTTGGAGTGTCTCACCTGGGCTCTTTTGGACACTTGATGAGGAGCTCTGCAATCAAAACTTTGTTTTGAGGCTTGCTGTGCTTTCTAAAGGACACCTCAAGGCACAACAATGGATCCATGGGAGCCCAGGACTGTTATTCTCTGCTATAAATCCCTCCCTCCCAACACTGAGCCTGCTTTTCTGAGCCAGTGTCAATGTGCTGGTTATGCAAAAACTCAGCTGTAGCCCGTGATGTACAGACAGCCCAAGGCTCTGCCATCCACAGAGGAGAAAAAAGCGGCATTACCACCACAAGAATGGGAAATGTTCTTTAAAATTCCTGCTGCTTTTTTTCCAGCTGGAACCTCCCCACCTGTCAGACCACTGGCAGCTGACAGGACGTTCAAAGACACCGTGCAGCAACCCCGGCTGCACCCTGTGCGTGTGTCCAGTGTGCTCAGAACAGGCACTAAAATACAACACAGACACCTTCCTCTGTCTAAACCCAGCCCTTGCTGAGTCTTAAATTTAGTTCTGGAGTTCTGATCCACCTTTCTGACTTAGGGGTTTTCATACCCTTCTCCCTGAGTGCAGCAGCCTCCTGCAGAAACCATTCACCATTCCATGCTGGCTCCAAATCTTACTTCTCCTATGCTGTGCTTTCTCTTCCCCCAAAAAACCCACTGCTTTATCATCCAGCTTCTCCTTGAAAGCTCCTGTGCTCCCAAAACTCCATGGATTTCCTCTCCCCCCCTTCCTTCTATCCAAGTCCAGAGCTACTAAGAGGATTACTGCAGGTGGGAGCAGGGACACAACTGCTGTGTGTGCAGGGAATTCAGGAGCGGTTTTGTTTGCCACCCCTGGCTGTCATGTAAAGGAGGCCAAGGGAATCAGCAGGTTCCTGTTTTCCTCTCCACTTGCAAATGTGAAGTCTCCTGCTATGAGATTCTGTGAGTGCCAAATGCTTTGCCAAAGGTTTTCAGATGATCTGGCTGGAGAGCAAGAAGCGTCAGACATCTCATTGCAAACTGGGTTCCCAGCCCAGTTTTGTCCTCAGAAGTGATTCAAAGGACTTTGAGAGGAGCCCAACTGTGCAGTGATCTTCTGTTGCACTCCTGTTACTACTTCCAAGAGGCCTGAAGTCTAAAATGTCCTGAAATTAATCCTATTTGGCTTTATACCTGCGTGGTCTGGTCTGTCTGACATCCCTCACTTGAATGCTATTCATATTCTGTGCAACATATTGTTCCCTTTTCCTTCTGTGCTTGCATAAGAGAAACATAAAGAAAAGCAATTATTTTGCAAGCGAAACTAGAACCACCCAGGCTAAATCAGGCAGCTTTCTGGCATCATCTTAAAAAAGCAGGGCTCAAAGTACAACAGAGAAAAACGCAGCCTCCTCATGATGTGAGTGATCATCTGCTCTTCTCGCAGTTCTTTCATTTCTTATTCAGCTGCTTTGGGAACCTGAGGGGCAAATCTTCCCCTCCAGCCTCTCTTCAAGACCTGCAGATACAGCAGGCCACAGCTCTTGTTTTTAAATATTAATTCTCATTAATGCAGCACAGCCGGGTGTTGTTCCCCTCTGGGAGGGGCAAGGGCAGTGCCTGGGCCCTGCCTGCCCTCAACAGGTGATTCCCAGATGGAATAGCCAAGGCAGCCTCTTGCAGAGCTGATGGAAGGATTGGGCTTGTTGGGATACTGGACAGAAACCTGCCAGTAAGGCTGGTGTGACCCTCAGCAGCAAGGATGAGGATCCAGGGTTTGTTCCGGACACTGGTGCACCACAGTCTGAGATTCACTGATGCCCCTCTGCTTTGTTCTCCCCCGTCTCTAAAACCATCCTCCCCGCCTTGGAAAAGCATAGGGAGAGATGGGGAGTTCAGCCAAGCCAAAGGATCCGTGGGCTGGGGCCTTAAAGGGACTGGCTCATTTGGCTTTTTGGTGTGTTTTTAGAAAACAGGACAGTGCAAAACCAGACTGTTCTTAAAGCTCCCGTGGACAGTTTGTTTGGGACATCACACAAAAGGGCTGTTAAATCTTTTCTCCAGAAGCACAAAGAAACCAGCACTGGTCAGTGCACTGAGAGGTTAAAACGGCCCAGAATATTTCAGTGTTTAAACGAAGCAAACAAAATGAGATTGTTCTCGTTCAGCCTTTCCAGCTGCAGCACACAGGAGACGTGTCAGTGACACAGGTGAGAGTGTTCCTGCCAGAAGGTTTTCACCCCAATCACACCTGACACAAATCCATTTTCCAGACTTGTTGCCACCACTGGCTGCAGGGTCAGACTCAAAACACCAAACACAATTTGTTATCCCGGGCCAGAGTATCAGCATTAACTTTTTTGGGAGGCCCAGCTCCAGTTCCAGTCATGGATCTCTCACTCTTGGCACTGGCCAGACCTGGGGGAGACTCAAGAGCTGCACCAGAGGGGGAAAAAAATTGTGTGCTGGGGAGATAGCAGCAAGCAGAGGTCTGGCTTCCTCGCTGGTAGTCACTGCACCTCACCAGGAAACAACAGATCACACATTTGAACCCAATTTTCCCAATCCAATGGCTGTTTCCCAGATGAAGTGTTCAATCACAGGGATGCTGATGTTGCCCAGAAGAGGGAGGGTTCAGAGAAGAAGGTAAGACAGGCAGAAAGCTCTTCCAAACCCAGGTCCCCTGGAGCTGGTGCGAATTTTTAGGCCCCACCAAATCATCTCCTCACAGCCCACACAATCCTGAGCTGGATTTCATGGAATCATGGCATCCCACAGTGGTTTGGGTCGGGAGGGAGTTTAAAGACCACCCAATCCCACCTCTGCCATGGGCAGGGACAGCTTCCAGTATCCCAGGCTGCTCCAAGCCCCATCCAAGAGCTGGACGCTTCCAGGGATGGGGTTTGTTGAAGAAGAACAGCTTAAGGAGAGAGGCTCCAACAGACACCCAGGAAAGGCCCCTCCACATCCCAATCCAGCCTCCCTCTGCCCCACTCCCATTTCACAGGAAACCTTCTTTGCTCCCCATTTTTTGGACAGAAAACAGGCAAAGAAAGGGGAATCAGCATCAGTGAGAACAAACACAGTGAAAACTGAGTAAGAGCTCAGCTCTTGATGCCCTGAGCATCGGCAGTGATTCCTCAGATCAGTAAAAAGCAGAAAGTCACTCACCCTCACGAAGCTGGCGGGAAACCACCCTTCTTCATCGTCGATCTGACCCCACCACCAGTCCTTGTTGGAAGCATCCAGGACCTTGATGACGTCTCCTGCTTTAAACGCCAACTCCCGGTTGGCCATGGTGACGTGATCCCATACTGCCTCAGCACTGACAATGGAACCACCACTGATCAGCTTGGGGAGAGAAAGGCACAGTCAGGGACCGCTGCAGCCCAGGCACGCACACGCACAGCAGCACACGCAGCAAAGCTCGCAGCCAAACGACTTCTCCGTGGCAATTCCACCCTCGTGCCGCAGCCGTGGCCGTTCCCCTGCCCTCATCCCGCTCCCAACCATGCCAGGCAAGCTCCAGGTGCCGTGTCCGGTGCCTCCCAGGCCCTGGCACCTCCCCTCCCACCTCCACACACATGCACATCTGTCAGGGACAATTCCACAGGCATAATGCACAGTTCCCAAAAACACAAACAAGCCACGGTGTCCTGCAAAGGTGTTTTCACTTCAGCTGAAATGTCCGAGGCTCGGGAGGCTTTCCATGCAGATCCAAGCAAAGTTAGTGCAAGCATTCAGAACACTTTTTGAAACTGGAAGTTGCCCATTTTAGTGCTGGTGATGTACTGACGCCCCTCACTTCTGGCACGCTGCTGACCTGGCCCAGCCCTGGCCTGGAGCACAGCCCAGCCCAAGCTCTGCCCAGGGAATCCTGCCGGCCCTGGCTGCCGGGACAGTCTGCATGGAGCAGCTCCTGGCCTCTGGACAGTGGTCTGAGGCCAGCCTGGTGTCTGACAGGAGCTCGGGAACATCTCTGCATGTGGAGCTCAGGGAGCCTCAGCACCAGCACAGACCAGGTCTCCTCTGTGACAGGCATGAAACTCCCGCTCCATGCTGGCAGGGGGGATCATCCCGCCACTGATGCCTGTGCTTCCACACCACCAGCCATCCATCTGTGCCCAGGACACGCCCTGCTCCTCTGAGGGACAGCTGTGTGGTTTTTAACAGAGTAATAAACTGTGTTTATGTTCCACTGCAGGAATTCTGTCCTGAGCACCGAGGCTGTGCCAGCAAATCCAGGTTTTCTCCATATGCTAATCAGCCTCTCTGAGCCATCCTGGGCCTCCTTCATTAGTTCTGCCACTGAGACACCCTGACCACGGGCTTGGGCTCCCTCAAATCCCAGTTTCAGCTCACAGGGACAGAGCTCAACCCTGTGACCATTCCAGACCTTGTTGTGGCGAGGCTCGGGGAGCCACAGTGACCTCTCAGCTGGGGCAGGAACACAGAACACACAGACAATAACCCCTCGCTGTGGTTATGCAAGTGTAGAAGCCCTGGCAAAGGTTAGAGAGCTCTCAGTGGAAGTCTGGCTTCCCCAAACCCCTGTTAACCACTACCAGCACAGTGAGAACTTGAAGGAGACCTTCTAGCACAGCTCCAGGTTCTCAGCATCCACAGAGAACACTGAAGTCGTGCAGAAAATCCACTCAACAGATTAAAGGGCCTGATTTACCATGTGCCTTGGACTGCTTTCCTTTAAAACACTGATCTCCTTGGGTTTGGGACAGTCAGAGCTGCACTTCCAGCCCTCCAGCTGTAGACTCAGTCATACACAGAGCAGCAAGACCCACGAGGCTTAATCTGGCAGTGCCTTTCATCCTCCAAACCCAGATGGACCCAGGTGGTGGGCAGCAAAGTAAAGCTGGGTTCCTCCCACTTTCACTTTCACAGACTGTCCCTTCTAATTCAAAATCAGCTGTGGAAGGAACACGTCCCCTTTGTGTGTCATGCAGAGGACCTGTCCACACGAGCCTCACAAGGTCCTGGGATACCAGACAGAAAACCAAGGCACGTGACAAGCCCTCAGGTGACGGCTGAACGCGTGGCAGAGGGCACCTCCTGCTTCAGTGAGGGGTTACCCCACAGCTGGGCTTTTGAGGCAGAGCTGGAGGCACCAGAGGGTCCCATCCCAACCAGCAGCAGCTGGAGTCAGACGGTGATGGAGCCCCAGCTCACCCCAGCTCGGGGCTCAGCAGAGCAGGGCAGCTCCATCTGGAGAAATAACAGTGATGAAGACTGATTTCTGATGCCAGGGCAACAGCTGGGTGCTCAGACATGCTCCAGTGCCTCCTCACAACCCCCTGCTCTGCTCCCAATCAAGGTTCCTGGATGCTTTCATTAATGGGGACCAGCTCAAAGCACAGAGAACCCCGGGACAGATCTGGAAGGGATGAGAGTTCAGAGCTGAAGAAACCCCACAATACATGTGAGACCAGGTAACAATTATCTGTTCTTCTGCCAGGAGCTCTTCTCCTCCACCAGTGCTTCCCCCTGCCATGTTTATGGACGCTGTCCAGGTGTGGCTTCCCCGGTAAGGAAGTTCTGCCCTCCCAGCCCCCAGCTTTTCCTTCCCCTGGGCATTTCATGAACCCTTTTAGGCTTTCACATACCCTGCCTGCATTTTTCTGGAACGCAGATGACCAGAATTGCAAATACTACTCCCAAAGGGACCTTACCAGAGATTTGTGAAACAGCATGAAATATTTATCCCAGTATGACAGCAATCTCCCAGCAATGGGAGACCTCACATGTCCCCCTTTCCCCATGGCCACCTCCCACCCGTGGCTCACAGCGATCCTGCATTCAGCTTCTCTCAGTGAATGCAGTCGAGTACATTCTGTTTGGCTCAAAAATCAGTTTTCTTGTCAAAAGAAGACTCGGGCTGGCCTGACACTTGTTCCTTTTGTTAATGCCATTGGGTATTTTAGTCCCTTTCCCACTGAGGAGGAACCAGGAACAGAGCTATTACGCAGGAGCCGCGTTCCTGCTGCTTCTGCTTCAGCTGACACAGACTCTGCTGTCACTTCACACACAGGCAGCTCTGGGCACAAACTGCCACACAAACGTCACCGAGCCCCAACTTCACAGGGACTGTGCTTCAAACCCTCCCAGCCTACTTTGCAAAAACCCAGTCCCGAGCCCGAGGCACAAATCCCAGCTCTGAGGAGCACGGCCTGGCCAGCGGCGAGGGCTGCCAGGGACTGCACGGGGACACCAAGGGACACCTCAGCCTTTTTGTGCTGTTAACACAGAGGCCTGCAAGGTGCTCTCAGGGGATGTCAGGAGCTGGGGTGGCTTTGCAAAGTGCTTCTCGATCTCAAGGAGAAAGGCTCCAAGTCTTTGGTTCTCACTGATCAGTCCTTCCCAGCCCCTGGTCCTTACTGCCAGCCCAAGGAAGGGATCCACAAGCCAGGAATCCTGCAAGCAAGCTGTCCTAGTTTGGACAGTCACCCCAAGACACAAGCCTTGGCCTTCTGGAACACAAATCCAGCTCAGCCTGTACCAAAAGGACGGCAGTGGGATGGCAAAATTGGAGTTCCACTGAGACAATGTCAGGGCCTCAAATGAAAAGATCCAGTTTAATTTATGTTGCAAGACATCTTGCTGCATCCGTGGAGCCGTCCAGCTCTCTCAGGGCAGGGTTATGGAGACAGAACCTGACATCTGCAGCAGCAGGAGATGACAAACTGGAGAAAGGTCAGCATGAAATATTATTTTCTGAGAGAATTCAACACAGGAGCTCTTCACTCCAGAAAGTTCACGTCTCTCGGCTTCAAAGCTGCGGCTGAGTGCTGGGCTCAGAGATATTCAGCCAAAGACCTTGAAAGGAACTTCTCTCCCATGAAGTCAGATTCTCCCACACTGCAGCTGAGGGAGTCATCTGGACTCCCTGACAGCCAGTGAAGAGAAAGAGACACATCTGGAGTGTGATTCACCCCGGCTATTTCAGCAGCCTACCTTCCAGCCAGGTGAATCATGCCCCAGAAATTACTCTGTGTTTAGCTGCCTGATGCACAGGTTTACATTTCCCACATCTTAATTTCATCCCATCTACACTCTGGCCACTGCCAAAACCGAAGAACTGGATTTAAGAACAATAATCACAACAGGAACAGTCAAATATTACAGCACGCTCTCCCAGACACAGCAGTTTTCTGGAGGGTGAAGGTTGATGGAAATAAAGTTGTGTTCTCTGTGCCCACAAAATCTCAGCCTTGTAAATTTACAGAAATGAGGACTTAGATATTTGGGGAAGTGTCCTACCCATAAGACGAGGGAAGCAGTGAGAAGAAATGCAGCAGGTGACAAGGACATTTGGTGTGACATCCCCTGAGCACTGCCTGTCTTCCACGTGAAGCCCTAGCTCCTATTAAAACGAATTATTCTTGTCAGTTGGTTGTTCAAAGTAAAGAGCCCAAAGAGAAAATTCCTCAGTGCTTTCACCTCGTAACATCAGTGCAGAAATGCCCAGGAGCATTTGGGAGCTACAGAGCTGAGAATAATGCTTCCTGTTTCACAGGAGACTGCAGAGCACCTTCTGGGGTGCAGGAAGAACTTCCTCAGTGGGCAGAAGAGCGGATGAACTCTGGGGACGTTGTGTGGCCTGGGCACCAGGCACTGCTCCAACAAACACCTGGCCATGGGCAAAGGGAAATTCCAGGGCACCGAGAGGAGGGGCCACTTCCAGATCCCAGCTCCAGCAACAGACTGATTTAATGAGGAAAAGGAAAAGGGCACAAAGACAAGGCTGTGTCTAATGACACGCACAGCTGGCACCTTCTGGAGCTCACGAAGAACAGGGTGTGTCACTCCTGTACCACCAGGATCACAGCCTCAGCCTTCCCAGGGGTTTCCCCCACAGGCCTCCACAGCAAAGCTCCAACAATCCAGGCACAAACCCTCCCTCTACAGATGCTCCTTTAAGACACTCCCAACACTCCAGTGCAACAGGTGAGTGTTTTACAGCAGCGAGCAAAGCCAGCAGGAAGGAATTCAATCATTCCTACTGGAGGGCTGGGAGGATTTTGCTTTCTCTTCTCGTCTGGTGTCATTTCCAGGATGGAACGTGGCCACTGGAAATACTGAATTACATTAGAGGTGCTGCCAAAATAAAATGGCAACAACAACAAACAGTAAAAAAGGGTTTCAGGGGACTCTGCAAGGCCCCACCTCTGACAGCGCCTGCCAGGGATGCTGAACTCTGTCCTCACCAGTGCTGGGAGAGCTCAGAAAGGCCCATCTGGCCAAAGATCCCCACTGTCTCCTTCTCCCCTTGCACCTTCCAAAGCCAAAGGGCTTTAATGTGTCATCAATGCCACAGGGGAGCTCCCAAGGAATACAAGGGAGGTGCTCAGATGTGGCAGTTGGACTCCAGATTTTTCAATTTTCTTTTCCGGCCGTGCCTTTGTGGCACCTTTATCAAGACCAAATAATTTTCACCATCAAAGTAAGCAGGAAAATAAAATATAAAAGGAATAAATAAAAATAACAGGAGCAGCTCCCTGTTAGAGGACCTGGTGGAACCACTCCGCCCAACCTCTCTAATGTTCCTGGAGTGGGGCTGCAGCAAACCCACAGGAGCCGAAGGAGAGGAAGGGAAGGGGAACGCCAAGGAAGACCCTCCTGCAGCAGCACAGCCACACACCGTGTTCAATCCCCTCTCACAGGCTGCATCCACAGCACATCCTGAGGAAAAAAGCCCAGGAACACCACCTGGGCTGGCTTCCCAAAGCACACTGACAGGGTGAACTCTGAGCCAGGGTTCAGCCTCTCCCAGGCCACTGCAGGGTTTAAATCTCTGCGCCACGACCCAGCCGTGTCCCTGCAGAGGGACTTTGCTCCAGCTCCACACGACAAGAGCAACTGGAAAAGTATTTTGGGGAATGGGTGAGCCTCTGCCTCCAGTCTGGTGCATTTTCCCTGGCTCTGCTCGCTGCCCAAGCCAGGATGCACAGTTGGAGGCAAACATCTGCTCCACCTCAGCCCCTGCCTGCAGTGAGGCAGGTGAGGATCGAACATCTCTGAGTGAAATCAGCCACTACTGCAACATTTCACTAAATATTCCAAACTCATCAACACTTGCTGGCTTCTTATGGGCCAGCTTGAAGAAGAAATCCAGGGCTTAGTAGTCCCTGGAGACTGAAATGGGCACAAAAGGGCCATTCAAACCACTCTCACCTGTCCAAACCTCTTCCAGGGATAAATAATTGTTGCTAGCCCACAAGATTCCACCCTGAGTTTGCAGCACAGAGCTTCTCACTGATCCAAAATGCATTGAATGAAGAGCCACCTTCCCCAAAAAAAACCCAAAGAAATTTACCATCAATCACCATCTCCTTAGCAAACTTCAAGTACTTCAAAAGTTTCCAGGACCATGGCCTCTGGGAATATGAATAATCTGAAGGCAGGGAAGTGTTCCTCTATTAGATCCTTTATTACTGCACCAGTAGAGTTGTAACAGTAAAAAAGGAGAGCTCTGGGTAGTTCCCTTTCAAATCAGCATTACATAAACTGCGTCCTCCTCCACAGGAGCAGGATGCAGGAATAGGAGCAGGCTGCGAGGGGAGAGGGAGAAACGTGGTGAGTGGATGCCATTTGTTCAAATTGTTCTTGTACACAGATGCCCTTTATTCACACAACATGAAAGCCCCGTAAAATCACAACAGCATTCCCCACACTGTGTTCACCAGGCCCTTCCACAATGGAAGCAGCCAAAACAGCTTCAAAGGAGGACAGGAGAGCTGGTGTTCAAAGAAATCAGTGCTCAGGGGAAGGACAGGACACTGCAGAGCTGCACAGACCCCCAGCCAAGGGAGAGCACTGCTCTGCTCCCCGTGATCCCCGAGGGACGGCACCTCACACTGCTTCGGTGGCAGCAGCACAGCACGGGCTGGTGGGGCTGGGAATCTGCTGCCACCTCCCAGATCCCCCCCCCAGCTCTGCCGGGATCCACTGCCGTGGATTCCCAGCACAGCCGTGCCCACGGAGCGAGCAGGGCATGCCGTGTCTCAGCCCCACATCATCCCGCTGCTTCCCCCAGCCAGGACGGGGTCGCTCAGCTGACGGAGCAGGCAAAGGCAAGTGCACAGAGCTCACCCCAGCCCATCCCGCTGCACTCCTCCTGCTCTTGCATAATCTCCCCAGAGTGCCTCTGATGGTGCGGTTATTTTTAAACCTCTCGTCAGGAATTATACGAAGTGAATAATGCCCAATCTCGGTGAATGGCCCCACGGCTCATTCACCAAACACGGGGCAGGGCAGCGCCACTTGATTTGCTCATTCTCTGAAGAGGTGCAATCACCCAAAGGTTAGCACATGTCAAAGAATTTCCCTTTCTGCTTTCAAGCCCTTTGATGAATTTAACTAATGACTGGATTCCAGCTGAAAGAGGCTGATTGGAGTGAGAGTCTCCCGTATCCCATATTCTGGGAAGGCTGCCACGCTTGGTTGGAAGCTTTATCTATCTTTTATTTATCTGCATGTTATGTGGAGAGTCAGTACAGGCAGAAAGGTTCCTTAGGACTGGGCTGCTCTATTTTTCCCTGATTTACACTTTCCTGAGAAGATCTCACCTGGCAGATAGGAAATCACCTGGCCTGAGCCAGGCTGCAGCAGCAGAGCCCAGGGGATGGCATTAGTCTCATTTTCCAGCTTATTATGATTATTGCCCGTGTCATTCCTATTAATAACAGCAGCCACAAGGCAGGCCCGTGGATGGAGAGCTGAGTACAACCCTGGCAGCAGTGAGGAGAAGGCTGGAAGGTGGTGACAAGGCAGAGTTACCCCACTGAAGCACAGCCCATGCAGGCTGGAGCTGTTTTCATGGAGCATATGTCACCCTAATTGCTTCCCAGTCCCTCCTGCGGACGGGGCACATTAAGGCTCCCCTTGCCTCACGACATATCTTTCATGTAGAGTAATTACCAAATAACCACCAGCCATCATCTTTTAACTCAGATAAAGGATGAGATTGGGGCTGGAAGTCCAAGTCTGAACTGCTCCAGAGCAGACAGCACCTTCAGCAAGCAGAGCCAGGGCAGCTCCCAGCACCGAGGACTCGGGGCCAGCACGGGCTGTCAGCACGGATCCCTCGTTGCAGCACTCAGCAACAAACAATAAATACTCTGCAAGATCCAAACCTAAAATACTCACACAAATCCCAGCCTCCTGCCCGGAGAAGGGACTCCTGACATTCCCAAGCCGAGGCCACAACAGCCTCGAAGACCTGGAGTTGTACTGAAATCCTTCCTGGCCGGGGGGCCGGAGCTGGGCTGTGATTTACGCCCGCTCCAGCCTCGCTGGCTGAGCCTGCAGGACGACGGCTGGGTGGGGAGCAGTCAGGATTCCCAGGATGTGTTCCCAGTTCCACAGAGCCCCAGCCCAGCAGGCACCAGGCCCAGTAACATCGAGGCATCGTGTACAGCCCACGGCAGCACCCCGGGAAGGAGGGATCTGGTTCTCTCTCAGCCACCCAAGGGGCAGAGTAAGGCAGATAGGCAAAGAGAGTATTACAAAATAGATATAAATATTACAGAATAGATATAAATATTACAAAATAGATATAAATTGGGCTCTGGGAATGTACAGAGAAGGACAAGATGCTGCTGGGGAATGCTGAGCCCTGGGCTAAGGGACACAGCATGGAAAAACAGCACTGACACCATCCTGAGCATCCCTACACCCATAGTATAGCCAATCCACAGCCTCAAAACCCCTCCAGGGATGACCAAGACTTGACTGGAAATGTCAGGAATGCCAGATCTAGACTCATTTTACCCCCAAAGCCTGTCCTTACTCAAACTGGAAAGCAAACAACCTCCCTGCCGTGGAGCAGACTGTGGGAAAACTGAGTTCATCTGAGCGACTGAACGGTTGTTGCAAAGAGAAGAGATAAAATTGTCACTGCTCTGAGGAAAGCAGGGGTAACCCACGTTTTAAAGGGTATTTATTTCAAAATGTACGCCACCTGTTACTCTGGGACATGGAAGTTTCCAAAGCCGAAAGGAATTAAGGAGAAAATCGCACAAATTACTCCCAGTGGATTAAATTATTGAACACAGCAGAACTGCTTACAGAGGGAACAGCACACAGATCTGCTCATCCCAGACGTGGGATCTGTGTCCATGCAGCTGCACAAGTGCCACCAGCCAGCCCAAAGCTGGTGCCATGCAGCTGTCCCCAGCAGGAGCGATG
Organism: Struthidea cinerea; assembly: GCA_013397865.1. NCBI lineage: Eukaryota > Metazoa > Chordata > Aves > Passeriformes > Corcoracidae > Struthidea > Struthidea cinerea. Next base: position 460,910 of record VZTI01001917.1, read on the forward strand.
GCACAGGGACACACACCAGGAACACCCAGAGCAGCCACTTCCCTCACCCGGATCCAGGAATTCCCAGGGAAATGAAGAAAGTGACAGGACCAGAACTCGCAAAACTCTCCGTGGATACTTTGTCCTCTAAAAGCTGACACAGTTGGCCAGGTCGAAAAATCATGGAAGGAAATGAATTCAAATGCAGGGCTATTAATGCAAACCAGGAACGTCACTCCTGGATGGCCAAGGACAGGGAAGCAGCAGCAAGAGCCCCTTTGTGACTGAGTCACTGCAATGTGCTCTAAAGCCCCTTTTAACAGTGAAGCAGAGGCCTGGATCGTGTCATGTTAGACCACAGCGTATTAAACACATCCCCAGGAATCCTCAGTAATGCACAACTCCCATGTATTGGTACTGGAGTAAGCGGCCAACATGGTAATATTAAAAAAAGGATATTTTTAGTACTGAGAGCTTGAAACTTAAAAAGTGACGGCTGTTATTAGTGCAAATCAATGCCCAGGCCAGATTAAAGTCCAGATGAATGTATTACACTGATTAAATTCACCACCCGGGCTCCTTCTTTGCTGTTCTCATCTCCTGGTTTCCCAGGGTAAGTCCCTGCAGCTCAGATCTAACGCAGTCCAGGATGTTGGCAGATGAGGGGAACGACATCTCCAAACTGTTTCACAGGCCCCGAGCCCACAGAAAATTTAATTAAATGAAGCACAAAGGGAGCAATGGCTGGAGAAGCAACACCTGGGCCCTGGAGCCAGCCTGGGCTGTGGGTGACTGCAGGGGCAGTGACAGCCTTTTCTCCCAAGCCAGGGGCAAGCAGAGCCCGTCCAGCTGCTCTTGTGCAAACCAAGAGCCACCCAGTGAAAATCCCATTGATTCCACCTCCAGCAGCAAAAGGAAAAACCAGGATGAGCACCCAGAACAAGAAATGGCCAGACAAAGCTTCTTGCCCCCAAAATTATGTTCTTCATGAGAATCATTCCAGCAAAACCACAAGCTTTCCTCGTGACTTCCAGGATTCCAGCACCTGGACTAAAAAGCAGCCATGGGCATCCTGCGGGAACAGAGGGATGATCCATCCCTGCCATCCAGCACCCCCGTGCTGGCAGCAAGGGCACAGCAAACCCAGCCAGGCACAGCTCAGGTGCTCACAGCAACCACATCTCACCTTCCATCCCCCAGCTCCTGAGAGGGCAAACAGGCAGGACTTAGGAGAGATAAAGCCAAGAGATAAGAGCAAAGCAGCTTCTCCCCTTGAGACGCTTGTTGAGCCAAAGTCCGTGGCATCCCCTGGCTCTGGGAGCCCTCTGACCCCGCCAGGGTGCTGGACTGGCCCAAGAACGCCCTGCCTCGTGCCCTGCGTCACTCACAGAGCTGGGAAGCACTGAGCACTCCCAGAGCACACCCTGCCTTCCCGCTGGCTCTGGGGCAGCAGCACCGGGGCGATGGAAGGCACGGGGGTGGCACTGCGGGGCTGTGCCCACCTTTGTCCCCGTGTTCCAACGGGGACACTCCAGGTGGGATCTGACACCACGTCCTTATTCCCACAGCTTCTTCCTCCTACCAGCTGAAGGGACAGCGCTGGGTGGGAAGGCTGCCTCGGCAGGAAGGTAATGAGTGGATGCTCGTTAGAGGCACGGGATTGTCCCGCAGACTCCATCGGATCCCGTAAGCCTGTTACAGGGATTGGCCAGATCAGCACGGGGATAGGCAGCCTTCCACCTCTAAGCTGCTTTGCTCAGTTCAGCCTAGGAGTGAATGAAAGTCACCGTCTGATGGCTTCTCAGATTTCATGGACAACTGCCACAGCCAAAACGTCCCCTTCAACAGGAGTAACTCACGGCAGCCACTGGCTGCAACCCTCCCTCCCTCAGCTGGGCCACGGCTTGGATGACACTTCCACAGGGTGGAAAGGTAACTTCAGGTGTTTTTGCAAGCCATCACCACATTCTGAACCAGGAGTTGCCCCCCAGCCCCCTGGGCTGCTCAGGGAGCAGCAGCAATCCAGGCACAGAGAGAGACACCGCAAGCATCCACGTGTTCCCGCTCCCATCTCCCAACCCCACAGCTGCCTGCACGGCCCCACACCCTGCGAGCTCAGAAAGCCCTCAGGGAGGGGTGGGATGTGCAGGGGCTCCACCAGGACACACCAGTGTCACCTCATCTGTTGTAGAATTGTCCCTTTCCCCTCTCTCCAGGTCATGCTGCACAGGACACGTCCAAGTGCTGTCCCTCCCTGTCCCACTTCACCTCGTCACGAGGCCACATTCGCTGCCTGCTGCACGGAAACGATCACCTGGATGGTGCTGGAGAGCACAGTTCTGCACCAAGATAATTCTATTCAAAGTCTAGAGGGCAAAGCTGCCACAGATGAAGTATGGCTGTGTATTATCTGTTGGCAAACACGGGACATAATGGCAGCCACTCAACTTAATGGCTCGAATTCCAGCTCCTCCAAACGAGCCCATCGCCGCTGCATGTAATCACTGAATGTATTTAAAAGTATAATTTCCATCCAAAAGGACCAGAGCTGGAGCAATATGACTCATGCAGCTCCCTGTGCACCGGGAAACATGTCAGGAAGCCTGGGAATTTGTGAGCCCGTTGCCATCTGTGGAGAAACTGGGCCGTGGACATGATTCCTCAAACCATTCCTCTGGCACCCAGGGAAGTGTGGAGGCTGCTGAGCCCCCAAAGTGCACCCAAGGGGGCAGAAACACTCTGTGAAGCTGCATGTGAAGCACGGGGACACAAATATTAAAGAGAAAGGCAATGGAATTAAGAGGCATCTCTCCCCATGTACCTATTCCAGCACTCCAGAGCTCCACAGCTCCAGCTGCAAACTCAGCTCCGTTTCTGCCATAACAAAATCATCTCCACAGCATAATTAGTGTGCTCGTGTTAAAATGGGTACAAATGCACGGAAAGAGGCATCCAAATACGATTTGTTTTTCAAGACAACGTGATGTTTTCCCTGGCTAATAGATTCGATTCATTAAGGAATAACAAGAGCCAAAGCACCACTTGCAGCAAACCTTGCTGCTTTCAGCAGTGAATTATCCATCCCCAGACTGGTTTGCACACTGTTCCTTTTTACCTGCTATGACTTGACAACCTTTTTTAGTCTAAGTTGCCTACACACAGCTTACAAAATATCTCTTCTGTAACTACTGCTTAAAATCCTGCTTATTCCTGATTTCCCTAATGGCTCAATTAAGTCCCCCGGCACTGTTCTGCTCGGGGACTGGATGACTTCCACATTCACACGCAATTTTCAAGGTAGCTGGACAGTTTGTGTGAGCAGGTATTTGCACTAGGATTTGCAACACTCTCTCAGGGCAAACATCTGAGCTGTCTGAAGGGGTTTGGAATGAATAATTTCCTGCGTTATCCACCTTCCTCTAGAAATAACGCTCCATCTGTTCATGGAACAGTTCCCTTCTCTTACCCAGGCAGGATGAAGGTCACGCAAGGGAAAGGCAAATTTGCACATCCCCAGTGTCCTCCAACAAAGCACAAGGCACGTACCTGGCCAAGGTCAGGAAGCAGTCGAGGGAAGAAATACAGCTGTCAGGTTAAGGGGAGTGAGTAATCGCCCAGTGCATCATTGCTGCGACAAGCACCCCAGGACACGGGCGGGAGTCACAACACGTCCTGTGCAATTAATCACTAATCAGGACGTGCTACAGAGAAGTCAAATGGCAGCTCCAAAGGTGAACCAAAATGTTACTTTTTAAAACGCCTAAGTTTAAAAAAAAACCAACCCAAACCTGAAAAAAATGCCCAACTCTCCAGTCTGAGGGGAAAGGCAAACGGAGCGTGTACAAAATCCCTCGCGGCCTCTGGGTGGAAAACAGCTCCTCTGGGACGTGGCTCACCCCAGGAGAACCGGCAGCAGCAGAGCCCGTGTGAAGCCAGTCCCTGGCTGTGCTGCTAGGGAAGATCTGTCCTTGCCCTGGCCTGTCCCACTGCCCGACCTACGGAACCCTGCAGTGAGGTTTCCATGAAATCAGCAGGGCTCTGCTCGTCCTCCCTGTGCAGAGCTGCTGCCGGGGCCGGGCTCTCTGCTCCCTGCATGTTTGGGATCACCACAGGCAGGACACTGGTCACTCACAGCAGCTGGATATCCCTCAAGCCAGGAGCACTCACAGTCATGGAGTGACCAAATCCTTAAGGCTGGAAAACAGCTCCAAGGTCATCCAGCCCAGCCTTTGACTGGATGCCACCGCACCACAGAGTGCCAGGAAGGAGCAGGTTAAACTCAAGTCCTGCTCTGGCTTCAGTTCAGAAACTATCCAGGAGCCTCACGGACACCTGGGCTCCTGATCTGAAGAAAAGCAACCAAATTCCCTGGCAGTCAGATCTCCAAAGCATCTCAGCTTTCCCTCTCGTGGAAAGGTCCCTCCAGGAGCAGCACCGGGAGGGGAAGTGGCAGCTCCTGGATGGAGGTGATGCATTCCTGGGCTGGAGCAGCAGCGTGGATCCAATCCCTGCCCAGGACTGCCTGAACTGCAAGAGGTTCTTGCTGCTCCCTGCTCGGACAGCACTGGGAGAGGCTGGGATTTCCCTGCAACCCCGCTGCACCCACCTGAGCACAGCCAGCCTTGGTCACAGGTGAGGCTTTGCCCTTAGTGAGCAGTGACACCCAAGTCCATGGGAACACCCGGGAGCCCACATTCCCCGAATACCTCGGGTTCTTCCTGCAAGGAACACACCACCCTGCTGGCTGATGGACAATTCCTGGTTTCCTTTTTTAGAGCAAAACTGGAGTAAAGGAGGAATGACAGTCCAGGAGCTTGGCACACACAGGTACAGCGAGATTTGAGAGCACACAGAGCTTGGATGTGGATTGAAACGTGCCCAAATGGAGCTGTCAAGGCTGAATCCAAGGAATTCTCATCCAAGGATCCACTCAGGCTCAGCTTCAGCTATTCCATACATCATCGGCCTGGCAAGCAGGCTACCCTCAATTATATCCAGTGTGTAATTATTATTCCTTTCAGACACAGGTTTCCCAACTCAGGACATGGAAAGGATGCCTTAAAGGATTGGTACTTCTAGGATAGAAATATCCAGAAGAGAGACCAAATAACAAAGGTGGGGGATTCTGACCTAATGGGAAATCTCCAGCTCTTCTCAGAGTGATTTATTTTTCAGCTAAAAGCAGAAGTTGACCCTGAGAGCTCCCCTCAGATGTTCCATGAGGTGGGCAGCTCATACCAACCACCCCACGGATGGGACAAGCAGGGCAAAGGGACCTGCCCAGGTAATGCACAGGGATTCTGCAATGCAGTGCCACAGGAGATTACATCAATCAACAGTGAAATATGCCCAGATCTCTGAAATAAAACTTCAGCTAGAGTTATCCTGACTAACAGCTGAAAACCAGAGTGTGCACCCTCACTGCTCTGCAGCCCGTTTCATTTCTCTGTCCATCACTGGAGCAACTTCCAACTATTCCCAGGGCTACGCCGAGTCCTGCCCCACCATCTAATGTGCCATCATTAAGAACTGATACTGCTCTTTGAAGGCATCCAAGACGTTCTCTACAGCAAAGTGCTTGCTAAGTATCCTCCTGAAGACATCTGTAAGGAATTTTTACTACTGGCCTGGATATTTACTCCACCTGGAAGAATTAAGTGGCTCTAAGGAGCTTTTAGTTGAAGTAAATCCTCATTTAAACAAGCCCCAGGAAAATGGACAGGGAGCTCCAATTGCCTCATTTGCTTTTTTTTTATGGCCCACTCAGAAGACAAGACACAGGGAAGATGGAATGTGATCCGTGTCTCCCAGGTTTCTGTTGCTATTCCGCACCTCACTCCTCAGTGCTCTTCTCTCCTGCAGCACTGCCATGGAAACGATAAATTACCCTCCTCTCACAAATTTTCACCATCATTTTTATGGTCAAGAAAGGAGCTGCCTTCCTGGAACTGCACAGCTGGGCCAGCAGGGATGTATATCCAGCAGGAAGAAGCACAGAAAAGAGAAATTGGAGAAATGGCCAAGGGATGGGACGAGCAACTGGGCAAGCACCTCCATGGTCAGGCATGATGGAAAAACCCCCTTCTCCTTCCTAATTCATCCGAAATAGCTGGAATCAGGGAGAACCTGGATGCCTCAAAAGCATGGAGAGATTTTTCCCTGGGTTTATGTTTGGACATGGTGCACTGGGCTGGTTTCAGGGCTCAGATCCTGTGTTTCCCAGAGGTGGCACAGGTGGAAGAGGCTGTCCCAAGCCTGCTGGTACCCCACAGGACACGGTGTCATTTCCACACCAGCATGATGGAAAAAAGGATAATTTCCCCTCCAGTTCAGCTGCAGTCTTTGATAACCCGGATCACAGCCTGAGTCCGCTGTCACACAGGTTTAGGATCCTGTGATGCAGCACAAAGCAAGAAAAAACAAGTGCAAAAAACCCAAAGCCAGCATTTGTTGTGGTCTTTGGTACCTTTCCATCTCCATCGCAGTGTGGAAGAGGTGCTGGTATCCCCTGACATCCTCTGCTGATACCAAACCTCAGGAATGTATCTGAGAACTGAGGAACAGCTTACAAACAGGAAACAAACTCATCCCAGACCCATATTCAGTGGGAGAGATGCTCCCAGGGCAAGGAACCACAGGAGCAGCTGTGGCAGGGAATCAGAGAGGAGTGGGGAATGCACTGAAATGAGAGCAAGATCCACGGGAGGCTGTAACATTCCCTCCTCCATGGCTTGTTCTGCACCAAGCAACTCGTTCCAGACAGATATCGACAGCGTGGGAGGCATTCAGAGAAAAAGCAACAAATTTTATCAGAGGTTCTGGAAGGATTAATACCCAGGAAAAGATTAAACCCGCTAAAAGCTCAGCTAAACTCCCATTTCAGAGCCTGCTAACACAGCTTCAATAGTTCCAGAGAGGTATTAGTTATGTATAATGGGGAGAGCTGGGAGTCTGAAATGGAGAAAGGCTCCATTTTACCCATCTAAGAGGAAAACACCAACACAGGATTTCAAACAGGGGATCAACAAGGGGAGAAATAAAAAAATAAGTTAAGGAATTTTCCCAAGGCAGGAATTTTCCTGCAGCCCAGGAAGGCTGGAGGGAGCAGAGCCAGGGGAGAGCCCCTCTCTGCGCCAGGAACCAGAACTCTCCAAACCATGAGAGCTTTGGATCCCCCTGCCCCCAGCAGCCCCAGCCTCCTTGCTGGAAGGACACAGCACTGCCAAAAACTTGAGGCAAGTCCCTCAAATTCTCCCACACTTTTGTGCCACCACCTGTGGCTGTTTTGGGTGTTCAGCCTCCCCTTGTCCACCCTTCTGGGAATTCACTTGTCCCAAAAGGTATCTAAGCACTTGCACATGTCCTCTTTCTCTCCTTAAAAAGGCAAAAATAATCCCATCTCTGTTATTTATTACACTCCTTGCAAATGCAGCTCCTCAAACAACTTAAGAGCTCCAGTCAGCAGCCAGTAAATCCAGAGGAGATTTGTGAATGTTTCAAAGCACTTTAGTGCCCAAAATAGCCTTAATTAAATAAGAATGTATATAAATACTACAGAATATTGTAATAAAGTTGTCTGCACTATCACTGGTGCCAACTGAGAGCGTTGTTGCACTGGGTAAGGCCGCTGGGGTCACTCAGTGTTACAGGAAGAACTGGGAATATTTTTCTGCCCTTTCACTGATCTGGAGGAATTAAAATCCAGATTAGGTGCTGGTATCGGGCTTTGGCACAGGTGAACTCAGGGAGCAGCAGCTATCCAAGGGAAAGGAGGGTTTTCCTGGATGCAGCCTTCCTGTTTCACAGAGACAACCATGGAAAGAGAAAATAAATGCACCGACTTTTCTGTGAGCTCTGGACACTGGGAGCACATTTTCCAGGAGCTCCTGTGTCCATCCAAAGCTGCTGTCCCAGCTGGGGGGGCCTGTGAGCAGCACAGGGGGACCTGTGCACGCTGTCACTGGCACAGGTACCTAAGGACAGACTTCCCAGGGGAGCACAGCTTTGTCACAGGGAAAGGCACAACCGTGCAGTGCCCAGAGATCGGGAGAGGCTGAAATCTCATGGGAGAACCTCCTGCGGTCTCTTACCCTGTTTGCCCTGCTGCAAACGTGGGGAAAGGAGGATACCTCAGAGCTGCACTGTCCCCACTCAGTCTCCTGCTCTCCAGCCAAGGCCATGCACCAGAGCAGTCAAATCCATCACCAATCAGCCAAAACCAAAGCTGTTCCTGCTGGTGACATCCCAAATTCTCCTGCAGCAGCCCCAGTGCAACAACCACTCTGTCCTGGAGCCACAGCCCTAGGGAAAACCCCTCGTTCCCCACCTGCAAATGTCTGAACAGCCCCAAGTGCCAACAGCTGAGACTCCAGGACCTCTCGGTGCTGAAGGCAGCAGAGAGTTTGGAAATCTCACCGAAGGGCCCCAAAACACAGTCATTATTTCCCTAAGGCTCCTTTGGCATGCAGGTAATTGCTGCAGGCACAACAGGACCCAGGCTCTGTGGGATCACAAGTCTTCACCAAACTCTGTTAGGTGTGGCCACCACCCCGCAGGAGCCACAGCTCCAGCCAATTAAACCTGCAGGAGGGGAGCATCCAGCAAGTCTGAGGACAATTATCCAAGGAAGAATTTCGCCAGGACACTGTGACTTAACCCAGTGCTTTGTGCGCTGGGTGCTGAAGGAGGTTAATTGTCACCGCTGATGGGAACCCGCTCTCCCTGACTCATCCCCAGCACAGAGCGGCTGCTTTTCCCACTCCTGGTCTGCTTCCAAGGCCACCTCTCCACCACCAGGCCCACGCTGGGAAGGGGCAATTTGCCCTGCACTCCAAAATACCAGGCTGGATCCGTGGTTTCCATCTGGGCCCGTCTCTAACAGCGACGGCTACCAGGGGAACAGGAGCGAGAGCCAGCAGAGGGGGCTGGAATTCGGGAGTTGTCCTCAGGAACTGGAGGTTTTTTCCTGACATAAAATAATGCAGTCTTTAAATGTGAATTTTCTGATTCTTTCAAGCATTTAACTTCTAAAATTGACTTGGGCTTTATTTAATCTTTTAAACACCAAAAAAAAAAAAACCAACCCCAAACCAGGAACTTGAAAGCGTAACCACTTGAGTTATGCTCTTAGCCATTTGTCAGGATAATTTTATTCCTTCTGAAACACAAACCCTTCCCAAAGGGTGAGCAAGGTTTCAGTTTGAGAGCCGCAAGGTCAGAGTAACAGGGGTTTGTGTCATCCCAAGGTCTGTGCTCCCATCCCCACGCACACCTCGGGAGCGGCTATTCCCAACTCTTCTCCCCGTTACAATCCTGTCAAATTAATTCATCAGTAAGGACAGATCTTTTTTCCCCGGCTACCGTGCGTTAATTAGCGCAAGGGTTGCCATGGGAACGCAGCAACACTCGTTAACACCACAGAACTCACCATGTTGGAAAGGAACGTGGGCAAGAGCCCCGCACCAGGCGCAACAACAGGCGCCAGAGCCGGGGACGTGCCGGAGCCAGATTGGGCCTCTGATGGAGGCTCTGACGTCTCTCTACTCAGTGTAAGTTGGAAAAACTTCTAAAAACCTGGATACTGCAAGGCTCTGTGGTGACAGGACACAGGGAATGGCTTTAAGCTGAAGGAGAACAGATTTCAATGGGATATTGGGAAGGAATTCCTCCCTGTCAGGGTGTGAGGCCCTGGCACAGGGTGCCCAGAGCAGCTGTGGCTGCCCCTGGATCCCTGGCAGTGCCCAAGGCCAGGCTGGACACTGGGGCTTGGAGCAACCTGGGATGGTGGAAGGTGTCCCTGCCCATGGCAGGGGTGGAACTGGATGGGCTTTAAGGTCCCTTCCGACCCAAATCTTCTGGGATTCGGTGACATCAGGACCAGCTCCCATTTTCCTGATGTTTTAACAAACACAATTTAGGACCCTGGCAGGAATCAAAGCGAAGCAAAACAGGTTGAGCTGAGAGTGCATGAAAAAAGTTCAGGCATGTGCCCAGCCCCAGGCACTCACTGCCAAAATAATTAATTATCAATAATTATCAATGATTATCAATAAACCTTGGCCAGCTTAAAGCCTGTGGCACAAACTGCTGACAGCAGCGGGGTGAACCATGGCAGCGACCAGGCTGCTCTGGAGGGGTCCCAAACACCCCCTGCCTGGAGGGATCTCTGCTCCCTTCCGGATTTGCAGCCCTGTGACACCCTAAGGAAGGTTCCTCCATCACCACACTCCTGCCTGATGACCAGATCCTCCTCCTAAGAGCCTGGACTGTGCTGGGATCATCCCACACCTGCTTGTTCTTTCCCTTGAAGCAGTTCTGCTCAGCAGCTCTGGCCTCAGAGCATTCACAGAACAGCTCCTGCTCCATCCCCACCCTGCCAGGCCAGCCAAGGCTCTCTGAGCTCACCTTCACAGACACATCCTTCATTCCCCTGCCCTTGTCCCTGTTCCAGCTCAAACACATTCCATGGAATGCTGGCCATCACTCTGCTCCGGCCTGAGCGAGGCTGCACCACTGTCTGGTACAGGGCATTAATCTCTCCTGGAGATTCATTTCCTAATCCATCCTTGGATCATACCTTGCTTTCTTCTGGCCATGCCACACTGTCAGCTCCCCGTCAGCCTTTGATCCCCCCGATGGAGGCCAGGCTTTGTGCTGGGCACAGAACAGAGCGGGCACTGCTCTCCCTGGGAGCCACACGCTGCTCCCTGCTGCCCTGCGCTGCCAGGGACCTCAGACCTGCTGTCTGCTGATCTGGAACCCTGGGAATGTTCCACATCCTCCTCCGCAGGAAAATTCAAGGCTTCAACCACCTCTCTCTAAATAGTCCCTCGTACTGTCTGGGCAATACCAGACCCAAATCTCAGCACCAAAACAAGGAAGGTATTTCAGAAGCAGAACAAGGTCCCAGCTTCCTCCAGCCAACAGAGCCTGAAATAAAGCAGGGATTTGCCTGCGCTTTGCTGAGCCAGCTCCTGAGGATGCAAGGCCAGGTCTCACCAGCAGGTCAGGGCAGATTCCTCTCTCCTCCACTTGCTGGAAGAGAAAGAATTTTGGCTTTTCCATCCTGTGAAAAACCAGAGATCCCAGGCAGAGCCCACCCTGCTGAGGGCACCCACCTTCCCCCTGCACCTACAAACGCTTCACTAGAGTCAGACAGGGCTTTTTTAACCCTTTCCCCTTCTTTCTCTGCAGAGGGATGCACATGGCTTGGGTCAAAAGACTAAAGAGGCAACAAGGAAGCAGCCCTGAACAGGTCTCTGCAGAAGGTGTGGTGTCTTCCCACATAATCCCACCTCCAAACACCTCCTCCTACGCCAGGACTGCTTCCCACTCCTCTCTCACACCTCAGCACCAGCCACTGCCACAGCTCAGCACATCTGTGTAATGAGAACCAACCCACACACCTCTGGATTTTAAAGTAAAAGAAAGGGATGTTCAGGTTCACCAGAGCAATTTACGTGGGCAAGCTCAGCTTCTCCAGGAGTATCCACATTAAGAAACTATAATTTCACCAAACCATTAAAGAAATCAAGCTGAAAAACATCCCCACTGCCAAGCTTCTCCAGCCCTTCACATCATTTTCTAGCAATCCACCCGCAGGAGTTTTTCTCATCTTGAATAAAGTCACTTTTGCACCTAAGGAAAGATGAAAACATTTTCTATCCTTTCAAACCTTCTCTGGCATCTCCATCACGCTCAAATCCCTCCTCAAAATACCCTCCAAACTCTGGGGAAAAACATTTGTGGCTCGTGCTAAAAGCTGCAGAAACTTTCCTTCACAGGCTGATGTTTCTGCAGTGACTCGCTTCCCTCTTACATAATTCAAGGGCCCAAAAAAGACATGAACAGTGAGGAACTGAAATGCTAAACCAAGGCCGGTCTCCAAAGCCCAACTGAAAGGGAAACCTGAAACAGGAGAGACTCAGCTGCTGGAAGAACAACTTTTTGACAGCGCAGAGCATCTCCCAGGCCCCAGTGCCCGCTGCTCTACCTCGGGTCAGAGGGGCTCAGAGCTTTCATGTCACACAGTCCAAGTGCACGGAGCCCTCCTCAGACCAAGGGCACTAATTATATTAATGAAGGCTTAAGGTCAGTACATCCCCATCAAGCCCAAATTGCTGTTTCCTGAATTAATCGTTCTCAGTCCAGTTTCCAGCAGATGGGAATCCAGAAAGCACCAGCAGAGCTGGGAGATCAATGGCAATATGCTAAATCCAGGAGATTGAATTTTGGGGTTTTAGGAGAGTGAATGAGATCAGGATTGGGTCTTCTTGTGCCAGGGTAGGACTGGGTTACCTACTCCTGCAGGATTCCTGCTGAAGGGAAGAATAACAAGGGACATCAAGAATTAAGGGCGATGAAGAAAGTAGACAGGTCATCCAAATTTGCATCAAGATATGACTATACTTGGATAATTCCCACGCATTTCGTGAGTATCCAAGCCAAAAAAACCCCCCAGGAATAAATAATAAACATGCACGCAGCCCCAGGGGCCACAGCCATGCACCACCAACCCTGTGCATGCAGAGGTGCAGGTACAGCCCACACGCAGACACAATAATGCCATTACTGATTCCAGCTGCTTCAGGCCATAATCCCTTATACAGAGTGGGGTTGATGGACTTCCCATGTCTTTGATCCAGAGAGTACCAAAAAACTCCCATAAACTGCTCAGTGGGTGTGGGGGTGGGGTTCTGCCTCTCCAGGGCCGACAAAGCCCTGCTCTGGACACTCCTCTGCCACCCCTGGAGCCAGTGCTGTGTCTCAGCCACGGAGCTGTTACCCCAGATGGAACTGCTGTGACTGAGGCCAGGACCTGCCCAAGGGAAGGGCTGGGGACGGGCAGGCAGAGGTCAAAGCAGAGGAACACGATGTGAGGAGCTGGAGGGGCCGTCACGGGCAGCTCAGCAGGCGTTGGGATTGACCTGACACAGCACAGCTGCTCTGGGTGCTCAGCAGAGATCCGAGGATCTGCCTCCAGAGAGCAATCTCTTCCCTCCTGTAACCCCCCAAACAGCTGAGGAGTGCTTCTGCTCCCAGGCTCCTGCAGCTCTGGAACACACGGAAATGTGGGAAGCTCCAGGCCTGCCAATCTCCACGAGTGATTCTCACTCCGGTGTCCAACCTGGAGACACTGAATGCCACCAAAACTAAGCAGCCTGAGGAGACAAGGGACATGCTTGGGGAGGGAGGACCGAAAAGCAGCACAGCAAAACCAGCCACATGCCCCAAACCCTTCCCTGCAGCTCCTCAGCTCTGCCTCAACCATCACTGCTGCTTCGGTGCCTCTCGGAGCTACCGAGTGTGTCTGTCAACCTCCACTGCAAACCTCCTGGATAAGAGATGGAAAACCCCCCTGATCCTTCCCTCCAGAAGTTAATCCCTTTTATTTGGCCAGATTGGATGCTCTGCCAGTCACTCCCCGCCTCCAAGCCCCCCATGTTGGGCAGGCACAGCTGTGAGCCCCCCGAGCTGCGGGTGCTGCCAGCTCAGGCTCTCTCCTTATCTCGCCTCTCTGCTCTTCCCACAGCTTCTCTCCAGCAGCTTTCATCTGAGCATTGCCTTGCACTGGGAGCTGCAGTGCTCTCGCTGTCAGAGCTTTCCTGGGCAAGGCAGATTCATCCTGATGCATGCAAACGATGCCAGCGTGCAGGAACTTGCTTCGGACAGAGCCGGGAGTTTGCAGTGCGAGGCTGCTCGGGAAATGTCACCGTGCAGGATCCGCAGTGGCTGCCTCCACCACCTCCTCATTCCCAAGGCCATCAAGGTGTGTGCAACGCTTCCTCCACCTGGGTGAAAACACTCACAGAGTCATCCATCCATCCCTCCATCATCCATCCATCCATCCATCCCTCCATCCATCATCCCTCCATCATCCATCATCCCTCCATCCATCCATCCATCCATCCCTCCATCATCCATCCATCCATCCATCCATCCATCCATCCATCCATCCATCAATCCATCCCTCCATCCATCCATCCAACCAGCCATCCAT
>VZTI01001917.1:475135-510437 GCA_013397865.1 Struthidea cinerea
TCCATCCATCCATCCATCCATCCATCCATCCATCCATCCATCCATCCCTCCATCCATCCATCCATCCATCAGATCTTCCAGGCTCACAGAGAACGTCCCAGCCACCGTGGCTGTCTCTGGCCTCCCTCAGGCCTGCAAAGCATCACTTGGCATTACTTATCTACACTTTCAACCCCCAAATCCCCCAAATTTCTCCTAAAAGGTGCTGCAGGTACACAGCTCAGCAGGTCACAGATACATGAGCTGCTACCAACTTCACATTTTCAGCTTCTGAGCTCTTTAGAGCATCTCATCCCCAATTCCTTGTTTCAACCAGCACAGAAACTCCTTTTCTCCAGCACCTTGGATTTTTAACAGAAACTGAGCTCAACACAACACAACCTTCCCCCACACCCTCCTAAACTTGCTTTTTTCCCACTGCAAACCCAGTACACAAGCACAGAATGAGCCTAAGAATTCTACGGAAAAATACAGAAACTGAAGAAAACCTGAAGAAAAACGAAACTGAAAACTGGCTTCCCCCAGCTGGACAACAAGGAAAGCACCTGGTGCCCATGAGCAAAGCTGGCATGGCCCTGCAATTCCCTCCCTGCAATTCCCTCCCTGCAGCGCCCCAGGCACTACCAGGAGTTGTTAAATCACTGTTAGCTCTACCATCCTCTTTTCATTTGTGCCCTGTAGAAGAGAGATCTCTCTCTGTTATTTTTAAACTCGAGACCTTACAGATGCCAACCTTTGCAGATCAGCTGGCAGCTGGGATGGTGCCCGTGGGAAGGCACCGGAGCCGTGCCCGGAGCCGGGGGATGCTCGGCCTCCTGCGGCAGAGCTCCGGCTGAACAGGAGCTTTCCTTGCTGCATCTCCACTCCCCATCCTCAGTGCTGGAAAGAATTCCAGACTCAGAGGGACCCGACGGATATTCTGCAGAGAAAACCGTGGGCAGCTGATACATCGGGGTAATTCTGGAACTGAAACCTGGAGGGACTTGCCTTTATTTTGGCTGTTTGGAGTGGTTTTTTAGTGTCCTGCGTGAAATTCTCTTTCTTTCAGTGGTGCCTCTGGAAAATTAGCAACAGAGATTTGCTCTGAGCTTTTAAGCTCCTGTCTGCAGGAATTTGCAAACGCTGATAGAAGATTTTGTGTGCGTGTGCCTCGGTTCTGAAGGACCACGAGTGGGATGAAGGCCCCACGACAGCAATTCCTCACTCAGCATCCATTCCCTGTGTGAGAGTTTGGCACAGAAGGTACTGAGGGCCCAAACAAGGGTGCACACACCTCCAAAACCTCCGTGCCATCGAGATCTACCCTCTCAGAGCTGTGCTGCTGGCACAGAAAGGACATCATCCCTCCCTGCAGCAGCCACAGACATCGGCCACAAGCCTGGCGAGGGGAACAGAGCAGCCTCACAGAGGGATTAACAAATTAATAAACCCAGAGGAAACCATGCTCAAATCCAGAGCAAACCCAGCTCAAAGCGAGCTGGGACAAGGAAGGACAAGGAGATGTTGAGGTGGGTGGTAAACCAGCCAAAACTGTTGGTGTTGTGGTGGTTGTGGTGAGCACCAGGCCAGGCTGAGAGGGCACATCCTCCACCAGGGAGGAACAGCAGCCTGGCCCGGGCTCCCCGCAGCCTCAGAGTGACCTCTCCCATTTTCCATCACCACAGGCTGTCACAGTGCTCAGCATCCCACACTGTGGAGAGAACTCACCTCAGAGCTACCTGCCACGCTCAGTCCCCTCTCCCCCAAACAACCTGGTTTTCCTTGGCTGGTCGAGTTTTAATAAACATCATTTAATCCCTGCTCCCAAACCAAAGCACGGTTCCCTGGGACAAGCTGGGATTGCCACACTGACTCCAGAGCACGTGGATAATTCCCACAGCCCGTGCAGATGAGGTGAGCAATTGATAGGGAAGACACTGGGGTTTGCAGCAGCACCAGCATCCATCCCTTTCCAGCCTGGCAGTTCCCCTCTCCCAGGAAAGCATTCCTGCCCTAACAGGCTTCAGCCCAAGCCACTCCTTTGACGCTGTCTTCCAAACCTTGGCACGCAGGATCACGGATGTCAGGAGAGGATGGTACCTCAGCTGAGAGATAAGGTGAGCAGTTCCTGCATTTCCATTTCATTTCCTACCCATGTCCTTCTGCAGGCAGCCCTGTGGCATTCCTGGGAATAGCAGCACCAGCTTTGGGATAGCCACTGCCAGACCTGAGTGAAATCGCTCTCCCTTCTCACATGTTCATACTCAATGTCTTTGGTCTAAACACACACCAGCCCTGAGTAGGCACTACTAGAGGTTGAAGGCTGCTCACTCTCTGCCTTTGCAAGGCACCAGCCTCAGGGATGGAGGGTTTGGAGGAAGGAAGCGTTGGAGCAATGAATGCTCAGCTCAGACTCCTCATTAGGCAACAGTGCAAAGAGGGAGGTGCTACGGGATCCCTAAAAAACTCCCACCTGCATGGAACAGCAAAGAATTATTCATTAATCAGAGAAAGGTTAAAGGCCAAAAGCTCCTGTGGCACAGTGTCCTGCAGCCTCTGAGAGCTCCCGTGGGCTTCCTGCAGGAGAAACGCAGCCACATCCTTATGCCACCTTAGGGAATACTGTGTATCCAGGAAATACAGGCATATTTATTCTACCTTCTCTTCCAAAGGGCCATGGACAGGGACATACCAGGGATGCTGCTCACCCGGTAAACACACTTGAGTTTTGGGAGGAGAATTCCAGGGAAGACTGCAGGAAACAGAGCATCCCACCTGCAGAGAGCACACAGCACCAACATCCTCTGCCCAGTGCAGCAAACTGGGCGAAGTTCATGCAGAAATAAAGAGAAAACAAGATAAAAGACAAGCCTGGCATCCCAGAGGAGGAAACAGCCCAGTGCCACAGAATTCTGATGTGCTGCGATCATCTCACAGCTTAAACCAAGAGGTGCTTTAGATTTTCAGACACAGAGTGAAATTCCAGCTACAGAAAAACATCCCTGCTGCTGGACTTTGGGACTTGTCTCTAGGTCTGGTACAAACACTCTGCCACCCCCCAGACGCCAGGAAACATCAGCTGTAAACAGCTGCCAGGTCTCCTCTTTATCCACACGGGTTTGTATTCCCTGAAACTCCACAATAACAGTATATTTGTTACACTGGCCAAAAATAACCTTGAAAATATGCAAAGAGTTATGATTTCTGACCTTCCAAATGTTGTAGTTGTGACATTTCACTTTGTTATTCCAGCCATGGACAAATGGTTCTGCTAAAATATCTGTCACCAAGCAGTCCCCTATGCCCACAATCATCTTTTTTAGCAACTAAAAAGGTTCTGCTAAACCATTATGAACTTAACTCCAGCCAGGAAAGAAATGGAAGAGCTGGAGCACCAAGGCAGCAGCTATTCTTGTTAAATTGGTCTCAATTTTTCAAGGATCCTGTTGAACATTATAGAGGTCACAGCCTGTGCTGCTGTGAAAACCTAAGAAGTCTCTAAACCCCTCGGAGTTTAATAAGGAATGCTGTATTCCCAAATTGCCTCAAATGTTTTACAGGGTATTATGACTTTCACTTTTATAGGTCCAAAACACTAACCAAATAAAAAGTCTATTTCTTCCAGATTTTCAAGGTTCAATTTTTAAAAGGCCAGAGGCACAGATTGTTCCTGTGAGCCAGGGAAGTCTCAGCCATCAGCTTCTATCACAGATCCAGCCGTCCTTCCCAGCTCCCAGGCTTTGTCCTCCCTGTGCACAAGAGTTGATTCCCATATTAACCTGGTGCCACTTGCTTTTTTCAGCTTTCCTAATCGCAGAATCGTGGAATGGTTTGGGTTGGAAGGGACCTTAAAGCTCATCTTGCTCAGGCTGTGGCCAGGGACACTTCCCACTGGAACAGGCTGCTCCAACCTGGCCTCGGACACTTCCAGGGATGGGGCAGCCGCAGCTTCTCTGGGCAACAATGTTCTAAATTCCAATGTCCTAAGCTCTTTTTGCATTTTTGAGATAAAACTCGTCCTGAAAATCTGAAATCACCCCCTGTCACGGGCTGAACAGCATCAGATGATGAACTTCAGCACCCCATGGGACCATGGTGCCCACTTCCCTGGGCTGCACAGTTTCCCTGAACCTCCTCCACGTAGATCCCTATTTCCCATAAGCGTGGTCTGAACAGACTGGAGTGATTTATCTTTCTCTCCCTCCTCCTGCCCTCATGGCCACGCTGTTCTTCCCCAGCAGGCTGAAGCCCAGCCCGAGGCTGTGCCACACCAGCTTGCTGATGGATCCCACAGGCAGCCCCATCCCTTGACAAACACCTTCCAACAGGGACGGGAATTATGGCAGTGATGGTGCTGGTGGCTCCTGTCCAGCTGGACTGAAGCTGTGACATTCCTCAGGGTCAAACAGTGGCTTTCCAGGCACCACCAGTGGATTTACACTTTTCATCTACTCAGTGTTAGGGCTGTAAAATTTCATCTTTCTTTCTGTGCTGCCCTTCCCTCCCAGATTAATTTTATTAACAGCTCTTTTTATGGGCACTACAAAGCACCGTTCCACATTTGGGCCCTGTTTCAGAGGATAAATTTCTACAGGGACCTTCTGGGATCCGACGGTGACTCTTCAAGCACACTGCTGGTTTTCCTCACTGGATTCACATCCTCTTTGTCCCCTTCCAAGAAGGTCTGAGCAATGACACACCCAGTCAGCTACTGAAATACTCAGCTGCTTTCTCCTCTAGGGTGCAGATATTGAACATAACCACCTTCAAAATGCAAGCAAGGATGCTCAGGACCTGTGGCCTTCAGATCCTTTGGGTCAGCTCAAATCAGCTGCTGGAAAACCTATGCAAACGCTGCTTCTTTGGGATTCCTACTTTACTTTCCCCCCTCATGTTTCCCAAATAAAGGCCAGTGTCTCGTTTCCCACTGACTGACAGCGCTGCGGTTCAGCAAATTAACAAACCCATGCACGGCTCTGTGCCTTCATTACTCCCTCTCCTTTACTACGGAAGAAAATGTCAAATCCTTTCATTTGACTCTTTCAGGAGCCTTTGAGCAGCTCAGGAGCAGTTTCTCACCTCGGAAAGAAGCGGCTCACAGGGGCTGCTCCACACGCAGCCCCAGATCCGACCGCTGATCCCATCAGAGCTGCAATCCAAATCCTGCCAGGCTGACTCCCAGGCTCCAGCAGCGAGGCCAAATCTCTGCTGCCTGGGACTGAAATTCTTATCGGATACAGAGACTTTCGGCTGGATTTTCATCTCGATGCTGAGCTGCAAACACCAGCCCTGGCTAAGCCGAGCTCTCCAGAGCCACCCATCCAGCTCAGGGGCCACCGGTCACCGCCATCGTGCCACCTCAGATTAACCAGGCCAGCCCTAAGCACCTGCCTCCCCACTGATGGCAGAGTCCCTGCACGTTTTTTGCTCTCTCTGATCCAGCCTGGTCTGCCTTGTCCCTGTGCTGGCGCTCCCAGCAGGCTGCACGCAGCCGTGTGGCTCCAACACAACACACTAATGAACTTTTGACGCAGCACTCGGCTCCTGCCAAGTCCCAGGGGATGTTTTCCAGCAAGCAAGTGAGCCCATGCTGGGGGCTGGGGGCTGGGGGGGCAGCCCAGCCCTGGTGCTTGGTCCTGCCAAGAAAGCAGAGCCGGCAGCACAGTCCTGGAGTGTCACTGCTCCATCCATCCCACACAGGGAGAAACATCCTCTGTGATCCTCAGGCAGGGATAAAATGCTGCTCTCCTCACTTCCCGAGCTCTGTTTCGCTGGAGTGCTGCACGTTTGCTCCAGCCACAGCCATGCTCGCTGCTAAATGCTGAGCGTCTCGCTCCCTCCTCCTCTCCCTCGGAATTTTTCCTCCCCTGTTCCAGCCAATCGTGCAGGGGAAAATTCCAGCCTGAGCTTCATTAGTATAAGATGTAAAAATAGAAGTGCATTATCTTTTGTAGTTCTCTCGGTTGATTCAGCAGCAGCATGGAGGTAAAATAATTAAATGTTTGTCTGGTGATAAAAACAAGCCCAACAGGAGAGACTGGGCCGGGCTTTTCTGGAAGCCGAGCGTGGAGATCTGGGGGCTCTTGTGCTCCACAGACTTTGCCCTCCCCGCTCTCCATAGCTACCAAGGGGATGATGATGCCTCCCTCCCTCCTTCCCTCCTCCTCAGCTCCAAAATAAACACAGGATGGAGGCTTCGGGAGAAGCTGGCAAATGCCTCTGCTGCAAAGCACAGACCTCCCGCAAGAACTTCTGCTGCCATCCCCCCAGATCCTGCCTGGCAATTCCCTCAGCACCTCCAGAAGCTCTCCCGGAGCCAGAAGAGCTGCGGGAGAGGGCGGGTGCCTGTGTGGACCAAGGTCAACACAGGAGATGTTCAAAAAACATCAGTGAGTTGACTTGATCCTTCATCAAAATACTTTTTGCTTTTCCTTCCTGACACTTCACTGCCCACGACGTGGCAGGCTGAGCCGATGTGACAAACTGTCGAAACACATTTTTTTTAACAGAAAAAAAATTAAACCTAGACTTTAAAGGTAAAAAAAGTGGCCCCTTCGAGTCCCTCTATCATATGTGACGTTCCTGCTGGAAAAACAAAACGGCTCTGAGAGCAACTTGCGGGGAAAAGGCTGCACTGAACTGGTAAGAGCTCCAGTCTGCAGGGATCTCCTGGGCTTCAGCTTGTCCTTTAAGCTCCCATTAGTTAACAAAAGCAACCACAGAGGTGCAAAAGCACCTGAGCATTGAAGAATCCCCAGACACGAACCTACTGTAAGATGCTGCCCATCGATTCCATATTGAAGCACATACCCCCTAAATCATTCTGCTGGCACCAGCAAAAACACCTGCCACCGAAGGGAAAGGACCACAAGCACCATCACTTCTCCCTCCCCAAATTCCCGCTCCGTGCTTTATTACTGCTCTGCTGTTGGTAATGACCTCTTTACCACCAGGCTGCCGAGGGTGGCAAACCCCGGCCACCGCCGAGCTCCCTGCTGGAGCCCGAGATTGCTATTGATGGCTTGATGTAAAGGAAATGAGTTGAGTTTAAGGGCTGCTGGCACTCTCTCTGGAGAAACGCCAGGGAATTTTTAGACAGTCTTCAACCCAACAATAAAATGCCATGGATGTGAGTCAGAGTGGATGCGAGCATCTCCGTGGGAATCTGGGAGCAGCCAGCTCCGTCTGGACGTGCGACATCCCTGCCCAAAGGAACCACCTGAGAGCCCAGGCATCCAAATTCACTAATTCGGGGCTCTGGAGCTGCACACAGCTCAACACCCGCTGCCTGCACAGGGGGTCACCTCTACACTGACATCCCACAGGATCCCCCAGGATCCCCCAGCGCCTGGCAGGTCATTTCTGATGCGTGGGGCTGCAAATCCACGTCTTGCTCACACTGTGTGTGTCTGCAACGTGCAGCAGCCTGTAGAAGTTTGATATTCTTAGCTTATGAACACATCAGGGAGTAAAAACCAGCCTTTTCTTGGGGTGGATGGGCAGTGAGCGTGTACAAAGCAGCTTACAAATGCCTGGCCATACTCACTAACACAGACTCCAAAGAGACTAAACCTTTATGCTTGTCTCCAAAAACTGGTTACATATTTACTTTTATTCCAAAATGATTCCCCTGGAAGTGGAGTGCTTTAAACTATTGGTATGTCAATGCATGAAAGTGCAGGACAAAAAAAAATTAAAACCTGATAGCTGCAAAAATCTTGTGACTTCCTAACACACCGGAAAGCTCTGAAGTCTCAGCTAACCAAGTTCATGATTTTAAAGGTCTTGGGCTCGTGTCCAAACTCCCAGAATCTCCCCAGTGTACTCCACTTTTAGGTCCATCAGGATGAGCAAGATCCCTGGAGTTCCAGCTCAGAGTTTTAAAATGGCTGGAGCTCCTGCAGGGAAAGAAAATGGGGGGAAGGTCTGTTCTGCATTGATGCACCAGCATCAGGTGGGGAGAGTTTCTGAACAAGCAGCACAGGATGCAACAGAATTATCGAAGAATTAAGGCCCATTTTGCACTAGAAGAACCCAGCGCTCTTGGTGATGAGCACAGGAGCCTTTGTGACAAGCAGCCCTGGAAGCTGCTGGGCACAGATAAGGCTCCATGGCCTCGCCTCTGCAGCACCCCAGCCCACCCAGCACTGCCTGGGCTTTCTAAGGTCATCCATAAATCCAGAGCCCCTCTGGCTACACCCCGCACACCAGGCAGGCTCGGGTTGGGCTACTGGACTGCCAAGATGGATCCTGCTCCTGCAGCCAACTCCACCTCTATCCATCTTCTCAAGAGCAGTAATCAGAACACTGATTTGCAGGATCTCACTTGTTTCTCCTCCTTTAGGACCAGTGCCAAACCCAAGACTTTCGTGCAGCTCCTGGCACCTCTAACCACAGTCTGCACCAAATCACCACCAAATCAAACCCTGACCTTTCAATCCAGCAGCCCTTCCAGGTTCCCAAAGCACTGGTGGCCATTGGCAGCCAGGGATGGAGGGAGGGAGGGCTCCACTGCCCAGCTCTCCAGCAGTCAGACCAGCAAATCCTCCCATCTGTTAAAGGCTTGGATCCACTCCAGGTAATAACAATAAAACCCTGCCTTCCCCTGCTCCAGCCTTACCCACGGCCCATTTGCAGAGCCCTTCTACTCCTGAATCCATCTGGCCTGGGGAGGTTTGCTGCTCCTCTCCGCAATTATCATCAGAATAAACTCTATTTTGGGCACATCCTGCTGGTGCTGCCCCTCCATTAAGCTGTGCTGCCCAGAGGTGCCTGCAGGAAAAGCTGTGCTCCTCAGAATTTGGGGGGCTCTGGGCTCCAAAAACCAGACTTGAATCCTCTGTTGTGCTCACAAGCCAAAGGAAGACTGGCCCTTTGAGAACCTGTTCTGGTACTTTCTCCAATCCCATGAGAACTGCCCCACGTGAAGACACTTCAGTTATTTTCCAGAAATACAAACCCATGGCCTAGTGGAGCACATTTTCTGCGTGTTCTAATTTGTTCTGACCTCCAGCCCCAGATTTCCCTTTATAACACACTCCTATTCTTAGTTTTACCTCCTGCATTGTATCCTTCCCCCTCCTCCAGCTGCACTCTCTCGATTTGGAAATGCCTGAATCTCTCCTTTCCCTGCCTCCCTCCCTGACTGTGGACGGTTCCTTCGCATGCAATCCCATCAGATTCATCCCAGCTCATCCTGATCTGCTGCAAACTCTCTTTTCCCATTTCTCTCTGCTGCTCCAAGCCACTATTCTGAACATGAACACGTTTAACACCCTGCAGTGCCAGTCTCAGGGGGACACGGCGAGGGGGACACTCGGAAGCCAGGAGGGGGGAGGTCAGGGGAGATACTCCATACCTGGAGTGCACTGCTTATGTTCTGGGCCATTCTGTTGGGAACACGAGTGTCTGGCTGTCAGGAGGGTCAGCAGTTTCCATGGATTCCTGTCTCAAAGCCTGACCTGTCTGTGAAGCTGGTGTGTGATCTTTGAGGAGCCTGGCTGCCTGCTGGGTAACGCTGTCCTTGCCTCCCCGCCTGAGTCCATCTCCAGGAGCAGAGCGGGGCTAAGGGACACCCCAAAGGCCACGGAAGCACAGCCTCCCTTCCCTCCAGAGCACAGGGATCCTCCTGCAGCCCCAGCTCTGCCCAGACACATCCCTGCTTCGGTCTCCACACGGCCCTTGCCAGAACTGGATTCAAAGCAAGGCACCCTCAGCAGCCCCGAACGCTGAGGATGGACCAGGAACGAGGTAAAACCTCCCTCAAATGCCACCAAATACAAGAGAAATGTCATGCTGGCCTTTCAGGAGACTGCTGGGAATGACATGGATGACATCTGTTAGAGCCAGGACTTAATTCTGCCGAATTACCAGAAGCCTGGAGCACGGATGGACTTTCACCGGTCTCTTAAGCTGGGAATCCGTACTGCAGAAGGAACTCCCAGGTGACGAGGCAGCTCTCACGCCTGTGCTGCACCACCTCATCTCAGAGATTTAATCAGGTGAGCCGAGTGAAGGGCACAGCATGGCCCCAGCTCTACCTCTCACACAGAATTCCTGCCCAGGGAAAACTCCCTGTGAGGGGACAAAGCCCACTCTGACCCCTCAGCCACGCCTGGGAGATGTGGGGTGATCCTACAGAAACCCCGAGGCTTCCACCTTCCAACACCGGTTCCCACCACCAAAACCACCTCCTGGTGCTCCTCAAGACACAGCAAGAGGCAAATTCAGAGCAGAAAGCCCCAGGACACCCCTCACTGCCCACCTGCCACACACCAGGGGGGACATCTTTCCACGGCCACTGCGAGGAAGGAAGGACTCAAATAAACTGTGGGAGGAAGCTGAAAATAACAATCCAGAAAGCTGCAAACATCTGGAAGGCCAATGCTTTGCTCTACAATTCTGCATTGATTTCTTGCCTCAAATAGATTTCTAGATGGATTGCAATTAAAATGAGTTACACAATGCTGGAAAAACATCACTCATTTCCGCTTCAGATTTTATTTTTGCATCTTTGCTTTCTAGATCCTTTTGCGTTTCAACAGCCACTCCCTGGATCTTAGCTGTCTTTTTCTTTCCACTCTTCTTCTGGCCAAATTGCTCTGCATCCATTTTTACCTTTTATTCCAGCAAGGATGGTGCTGCTGGTGGCTCACAATTCCCTGGTCAGTGGTAAAAATCCCCACTGTGAGCCCTGACTGCAGCTGCTGAGCAAACCCACAGAAACCTCTGAGCATTTATCAGAGGCAATTCTTCTGTGAGCTGCCCTGAGC
Organism: Struthidea cinerea; assembly: GCA_013397865.1. Taxonomy (NCBI): domain Eukaryota; kingdom Metazoa; phylum Chordata; class Aves; order Passeriformes; family Corcoracidae; genus Struthidea; species Struthidea cinerea. The sequence goes on from VZTI01001917.1 coordinate 485,887, forward strand.
CCCGAGGATCCCCTTGCCACATGCCTCCAGGACATCAATTTCCATCTACTGTCCTGATTCCTGCTCAGAAGCCACGGGGAGGGAGGACAACGCTGAGGAAGGCTGGGCTACAGAAAAAGAGATTCACTTTGCTGAAAACCTTGTACAGCCAGGCCAGCTCCCACTGAAAAGGGCAGTGCAGCCACAGCCCTGCTCCAGCCCTTTGCTGCCCATTCCTGCACTGGGATGGACGAGCAAGTAGGATGATAAAACATGGGATTTCCAGCCAGCCAGCAGCAGCAGTGTCAGACACCAAGCCCAGCCCTCCTGAGCACCAAGGCTGAGTTTTACAGAGCAGCTGGGAGAGATTAACTAGAGCCCAACGAGAGAGAGCAGGTTCACATGGGATACTGGGAAGAAATCCTAAACCCTGCCTTGTGAGGGCGGCGAGGCCCCGGCACAGGGTGCCCGGACAAGCTGTGGCTGCCCCTGGATCCCTGGAAATGCCCCCTGGATGGGGCTTGGAGCAACGTGGGATGGTGGAAGGTGTCCCTGCCCGTGGCAGGGGTGAAATGGGATGAGCTTTAAGGTCCCTTCCAACCCAAACCATTCCATGATTCCATGATTATGAGCACAGCAGCCCCCTCACATTTATCCAATACAAACCCGGTCTCGAGCTGCTGTGAACAATACACAAAGCTGCTGGTATTCCCAAGCCTTTGATCTTCATTTGACTTTTGAGGGCTTTCAGGCACCATTTTCATTTAAAAATAGAAGAAGTACTCAAGTATTTATACAGCACAAAGGCTTTAAAGGCTTTAAAACTTCAGAAAAGATTTTTAAGATGCCAGAATGAAGAATGTCAAGTGTTATTACCGCTTGAATTTCAACCTGAGCTGGAAAAACCCTGCAAAGGTAAAAGCGTCTGCAGGAGAAACAGAGAGGGGAAAAGGGCAGTAAAACCCACTGCAGTGATGGGGAGATGCTTCCAGCTGCGGGAGACCTGCTCAAAGGAGGAGGAGAAATCTTCCCTGACCAGCTGAGAAAATCACTACAGACATGTCCTGCCTGTCCTGAGAGAACAGGAGGGAACAACCCTCCTTTTGGGGAGAGGATGGCCAAACACAGCAGCTCGAAAAGGAAGGATCTGGGAATGAAGACGTGAGTGTGTGTGGCTCAGTCAGAGACAGCAGGTCTCCAGGAGACAGCACTTCCAGGCCATGCCAGCATCCAGAGCCGGGCTGGGCCGCCTTGGGTGGCTTTTGTGCCATTCCTGTGTGCTCCACGAGCCTCTCCTGGCTCTTTTTGCGGGCTCTGGGGTGGGAATTGTGGACACCCTGAGCGGTTCTACCCCGGAGCTCATGCCACAAGAGGCTGAACAGCTACTCCAAAGCTCCTGGTTTTACTGAGGTATTTCTACTTAACGCAGATTAATTTCTTGACAGCACAGAAGTACCACGAAAGGCTTAGAGAAACAAAAAAAGCCTCATTTAGGTCAATTAATAACAGGGAGCAAGTGTATTATTAGTGAATGCTCTAACGAGGTGCAGAGCCCTTCTCGAGCTGCAAAAACATAAGGCTGAGCTCTGACGCTGCATATGCAAAATATCTGAGGGCAAATGAATCTTTGGTGGAGCCCTGCTGACATCACTGCTGGGATCTCGGGTGGAATTCAAGATGTTGCTTTAAATTAAAGCAGGGAGCTCCCGGGCGGGAGCTCTGCTCTGCCAGGGGCCCCCGCAAAGCCACCGAGGGTGAGAGGCATTTTTCATCCATCTGCTACAGTCCCACCTGCCTCCGATACAGCACTTTCCATCCTCGCTTGCCAAACCCTCGAACAGGAAAGGGCAATTTCCTTCTGTGCATTTTACAGAAAGAGAAACAAAGATGTCGAAAGATGGAACAGCCCCTGCGGCACCACCCTGGTTGAAAGAGGTGGGGAATGGGGGCCAGTTCCCCCAAACCCCAGCCCTTGGAGGGCCCCATCACTCCCCAGCTGCTCCAAACACAGCTCAAACCAGACTTCTGAATACAATATGGAGAGCCCTGACGGGTGGTGGACAGAAAAGCCCATCCCCTCTGCTGAGCTCATGAGAATTTCTGGTTGTAACAGAGACTTCTGTGGTTTCAAAAATACAGAAGATTTCAATTCTCTTGTCTCCAAACAGCAGAAACTCGAGAGCTAATGGGGGTGAAGACAGAGTGCTCTGGATAAACAGGTTATTCCGTCACCATCAATTATTGTGTCTCTCTCAATTTGCTCTGCAGCGAGTGTCTCAGACACTGTCCCAGACAGGGCACGGAGCTGCCTGCACTCCTGTTCTCAGCCAGCGTGGCAATTTACTGCCTCCTCGGGAAGGCTTTGATATTGGAAAACCACAACAGAGCTTTCTCTTTGCTTGAAAGGCACCCAGGGGCTCAGCCACAGCGGAAGCATTTGCACTGCCCTGAGAGATCAAAGTGGCTCAAAACCTTTCGCTTTTATCGGGCAAATTAAAAACAAACAAACCCTTTCCTTCCTTTCCTTTCCCTCTGCTAATGCCCATTCCCCTCCTAGGCTTTCCAGGCATCCTGCAGGAATACAGGGATTCGATGAGCAGCCTGGAATTAAGCCTGGCGTTAGGGATGGAGGAACAGAGATCCAGCACCGTGGAGAGCTGAGAGCACCCACCCGCCGCGCAGGGCTCCGTGCCCACCGCTCCCACCCCTGCCCGTGCCAACGCTCACAAGGCTCATGGATGTGCCCAGGATGGAGGATTCAAACCCCTGGCAATCCTGCTGTCTGACCTCCTTGGATTTTTGTTTGTGCTCCTCCGTGTGTCCCTAATTCCCGCTGCTGCTCCCTCCCTGCCCGGCCAGCACGGAGCAAACTGCGCATCCACTCTCATCCCTGATGCTCCAGCACACGATCCCCCGAGCGCCAGCGGGACCAGACAAGAGCTCATCCAGCTGCAGGAGCCTTAAAATGGTGATGAACCCCGTCTGAATCCTGCGTGGGCAGGGCAGGCACGGCGAGGGAGAGGGGGAGAGCCGAGGAGCAGCAGCCCGGGGCTAAAAGTGGATGTTGACTTCACTCTCCCATTTGGGAGTAGGTGGAGGAGGTGGGTGGCCGTGAGCAGAGGGGAGGCGGAGGGGGCAGCAGCTATTTCCAGCTGCACTCATGTGCCATTTCTCTCGGTGCTGAGATTTGAGAGAAAACAGCAGGAGGTGGGGAGTGGGGGGAACCAAAAAGGAAAATCACAGACTCTGTGCAGGAGAACATGTTAAGGAACAAGAGAAAAGTCGTTACCACCAGCACAGCCCCGAGATTCTACCAGTACTGGGGGGTTTAAAAATATAACAAAACCCAAGGCTGCTGGGACTGCTTTCCTGCACTGGACACGAGAGGATATGATGGAAATGAGGCCACTTGACCGAGGGGCTCATTCATTTTTTTGAATGTGTGGCCCCAAAATGATGCTTGCAGAAAGCCTCCCTCCTAATAAACTGCGAGGTTTTCTTGGCTCCCAGAGATTATGTAATATGTTCTTGCCTGCTGCTGCTGCTGCTGCTGACTCATATTTTCCAAAATATATCTGGGAAGGAAAACATATGCACATGTGTTTGAATCCATAGGTTTCAATGCCCATGTTCAGAGCAGTCCACAGGAGGTGCAGCGCTGCCTGCGCACGCGTGTACACATGTGTGCACTGACGTGTGCGGGGAGGAGAGGCAGGCACAGCCTGGCAGCTGCTCGAAAAACAGAGATTAAACCAGCTCTGCTTTCTGGGGCAAAGCACAGCAACTCCGTAACACGGTGCAGGAGGGGACCAGGGAACCGGGAAGCCACGGAGGGAGATGGTAAAGGGGGAAGCACCGAGCGTGCGCTGCCGGCAACCTCCAGCCAAACCTGGGCTCTGGGGACCAGACACAGACTCGTCCTGAGCTTCAAACCCAGCTGGGAAAACGGGGTTTGTGACAGCTGGGGCCACTGTGACAATCTGCAAATGGCAGTGGGCTGAGAGGGACATCGGGGGCGGCCTCAGCACGTGGCTCAGCAGCACCCACCCCTGCAGAGGGGTGCTGGGGGCAGCAGGGCCAGTGCTCCCTGAATTCCATAAATCTACAGTCTCGCTCCTGTTAATGCCTGGGAACACACTTCCCAGGCTCTGGGTGTGCACTGGAGAAGTCAGGCTTCTGCTGGCTGAAGATTTCTGAGTCTAAGGCAGCCTGTTAGTCTTAAGCAAATTTGTTCCCAGCCTGCAGGTTTGGAAGGTTCAGCTCCTCTGCTCTGTGCCTGGGTGCACTTTTAATTCCTTAGGAAAGACTTTTTGACAATTCTGCAAAACCCTCAGTAACGAGGAGATGGGATCGATCTGCTGCTGGGCATGGGAAGACAGATCCATCTCCCCTGGACCAGAGGAGACTGAAAATCTATCCAGATGTCAACTCCTGATCACCCGATCGAGGCAGTCGCTCTGCGCCGACGACAGCCGGGTTTCCTTGCCCTGTCTGCTCCTCCTGCCTGTGTGCTTGGGCAAAAGCAGGGGACAATGCCCCACACAGGGACAGGTGACAGTGCCCCTGCCCCTCCTCACCTTACACACCCCTCTGCAGAGGGAACAGGCCCTCTCCTTCATCCCTGCATCATCCCGATCCAAGGGCACTGTTGATGTTCCCTGCCTCATGCATCCAGCACCAGAGTTTAGACAATTCTATTTTAACACCTCAAACTTCATCAGAGCAAACTGCTCTTTCTTGTTTCACAGCAACTTTAAAATGTTTCATCTGCATTCAAAACCCGTTCTATAATTGTTACTTTTTACCTTAATTCTCCTAGAACTTCACAAAAGAGCGAACATCCAGCATGCCTAAAAGGCTTTGGAATAAACCTTAAAAACAAACATTAAAGATTGATCACGCTTTCTCAAGATTATACTAAAACTGACTGAAGCTCAACTAGATAAGGAAAGAGAGTTGCATTAAATTAATCAGCACCTTATCAAGCCAGGAAGAAAGAATTGTAGATAACAAGCCTTCCCTAAATTTGGTATCAGAACAGAAACTTCAGTGCACGACGTACTGAGAGAACCTTGTCAGATTTACTGAACACAATACAGGGGAGTGGAGCAGCAGAAATAGCAGGGGAATGTGGTCCATAGAAATGCTTTGACAAAAAAACCTGTTTTCTGATAATGCCAGCAAGAGCCTGATGCTTTTGTCAAATGGAACAATTTTACTTGACAAAACTTTTCCCCAGATATGCCCAGCAAATTAACCCACTGCTTATTGGGGTAAAAGACAGATCCTTAGGGGTTTGCTCTCCACTCCTGTTTGTGTAGCTGAGGCCAGACTGCATTTGCTCAATTACAAGGGAACAATTCCGTACACAGTTCCGTCCTTCCTGCTTTCCAAGCCCTCGGAGTTGGGCCGATTCCTCTCCCGGCACCTCTCAGAGTGAGCTGCAGCCGCTCTCACAGCTCTGAGCCCCCGTGTAGGGGCTCAAAACCCCCAAAACTGGCACCAGCAGCAGCTTAACCCTTTGGAAACTTTGGGGCCAACATCCTGAGTACTGAGAGGGAACAAACCCGGCCAGCAACACGCAGGGATTTTCCTGGATGCCCGGCGAGGCTGTGGGCTCTCTGCGGCACAGCCCGGATGCTCCGGGACATCCCTGAAAGCCAGACAACTGTTCTCGGCATTCCAGGCGGGACAGGAGGCGAGCAGGGCTGGGAACAGAGGCCCAGGGAGGCAGCAGCACAGCCAGGCACGCTGCTTTCCCAGCGGGAAGGACATTGCAGCCTCAGTCCCCCCGGCAAAGCGCAGAGCCCCGGGCACGGCGGGCAGTGACAGCCCCACTCCAGAAGGACACTGAGGCACACACGGCTCATCCCATCACAGAGACCAGCCCAGAAATCCACTTGGGGCTTTATCCAGGGAAAAAAAAAGGGAAAACAAAGAGCCGGGCTGCTTTAACCGGGGTGATGCTACTTCCTGAGACTGCTCTGCCCCCCTGGCACCCAGGGCAGGGCTGCCGGCTGTCCCCGGGGTCAGTGCCGGCCCTGCCCATCCCGGACAGGTCCCGGAGGAGGGGAAGGGGCTGGGGACCAGCTCATCCCTGGAGACTGAGCCCAGCCCGGCGAGCAGGGCGGGCTCAGCGCAGCCCCGGCTCCGCTGAGGCGCGGATGCAGCCGCAAATAGCCCCAGGCCGGCTGCCAGCAGCCCATACGTTGTGTTATATATGTGTTATAGATGTCTCAGCTGATGCAAAGGACGGGGCAGGCGCTGAACCACATGGCCCTTCGCACGGGCACGGCCACACGCGGCTGCTCCCGGCTCCCAAATCCCCCCAGCGCATCCTCCCCCAGGAGGGAGCAGCGCAGCCCAGGGCGCCCCGCACCAGCCCGGCCCTCGGACACCTCCCCACGGCAAGGTCCGCGTGAAAACGAACCAGCCGGACCCCAAAGACGGTGCCAAACACCCTCCCCCCACGCCGGGCATCCTGCTCCTGCTCCCAGCCTCACTAACCCCATCCCGAAATGTGCCGCTCTGCAACCACCACGTGCCTCAGTTTCCCTGGCTCTGTGGTAGCACGAGGGGTAGCTCCCCAAAGCAGCACACTCCTGTGAAACGAGATCCTTAGGGATAAACTAGAGTCAGTGGAAATCCAGACCTAATTCTTTAAATCCTTGCAGGCACTCACTGCCTCCATGCCCCAAAATTCTCTTTAATTCCGGCGGTGAAGCTTCCAGGCTGCCCACCACAGTCCCCACCAGCAGAGCTCCGGGGGCTTCCTGCCCTGAGCTCCGACGCCCTTGTGAACACCCCATCAGGGTGGTGTTTCCAACAATGCCAGAATAATTCCCAGCAAAACCAGGAATCAGGAGCGGAGGCCACGTGGCCCTTTGCTGGTTAGAGCCAACCCAGCCGTCTGTGGGCGCTTGCAGATTAAGACTCATTTCCACTCAGGAAAGAAATTCAACCACAACTAATAAAATAAAGACAATAAATCACGGCTCCTCCAGCAGCTCTTCCTCCAGGAGCATCTATTTTTAGTGGGAAGCATCAATCACTACAGCTCTTGCTGTCTGCAACAGCTCCAACAGGCGAAAGCCAGGTAGGCAGAGCTGGGCCAACATGGGCACACACACGTCCCCCACCTGCACTGCCACTGTCCCCCAGCCAGCCAGGACAGCAGCACAGAAAGGGGACAAACAGGACAACACCAGGCATGGCTGCACCTCAGCCATGATATTCCTCTATCCCAGACGGAAAAGAAGAGGCACAAGGCAACAAAGGAACAAAGGAACGCACCCAGGGCCATACAGGAATCAGTGGCAAAGCCAGGACCCGGCAGAATGATCCTCTGCCAGGAAGCCCTGCACAAGCACCCTCTTCAACCAGGACAGTTCTTACACAATTATTAACATTTGGGAGTTTTCCTCAAGCTTCCCAACTTCTCCTCACTGGAGACTCGGCAGCTCTGAGACAAATCCCTGCGTTTCACCAAAACAGCTCTCCCGGCGTTTCACTGGGAGAGACACACTGAGCACGATTATCACACCCAGATGAGAAAATCCACGCCGGAAATGTAAAATCCAGGAGGCTCCCCGGGAGAGAGGCATCATTCCAACCTGGAGCACACGGACACGGCACGGCAGCACACACGGACACGCAGGCAGGCAGGCACGGCACACGGAGCACCGGCTCCCAGCACGACCAGCACTCACTGAATGCACAAACCAAGCACCACAACAAAATGAAATGACAACACAGACGGGGGTTCTAGCCACAAATTGAAACTAAAGCAACCTAAAAAAAAAACAAAAAACAAACAAACAAACCAACAAAAAAAACCCTAAAAAAAACTTACATGGATTTTTGGCAATTTTCCTTCAGACATTATACACAGCAGCTGGGCTGTGTACTGAATACCTGATCCAAAAAGAAATATAAGCACATTATGCAAACAGATGGGGGCAGGAGTCAGGTGAACATGCAGCTCTTAACAACAGGCATCTACGGGCTGAGAAAGCACCTCTGCATCCCCACAGAAGGGCTCGCAGCGGGGCACATCTTCACTCCCTACACAGCACAAGCGAGGGCTGTGCTGCTGCCGTCCCGGGGGAAAAGCCAAATGGCAGGACGGGGCAGAGCCACCGCGTCACAGACCTCAGAGCTGTCCCGTCCCCTTTAACTTGTCATGTGAGGTTTTAAACAGAAGTGGGAAATAGCCAGGGTGGGGGAGGAAGCCTTTAGAAACGCGAAAGGAAAGCACTTTATCTGTCCTAAAGAGCATTAAAATCGCCGCGCAGGCAGGACAAGCCGGGATCATCGCGACACTTCGGCTTTCTGGGAAGCACTCAGAGAGGGGGACATCACCCTCTCCCCACGCCGAGGAGGGCGCCTGAATCTTTAAGACGGCGGATTGCTGCTCGGGAGGAATGGACTTTTTATGGACTGTGGGAAACAGGGTTGCTATGATACAGGCAGAGGCATTTTCATGAATCCTGTGGCAAATAACATTGAATCCTGCTTAAGCAGACAACAGCAAGGCAGGTCTCCCATCACCCAGCCTCAGCAAACACTCAGCAGCAAGCACTGAAAGAGATTTTATGCATCACAAATACACTTTTTGCAGACAAATTCCTATTTTTATCTTTGGGGCCGTGTTTTCCAGAGGGTCAGCGCTTCGATTCCTTTAAAGGAACGACCCCTCTGCCTCATCCCTGGGTTTGAGCATCCCCACAAACGTGAAGCAACCCAAGGGAGCCACGGGGCCGAAGCACCCCCAGGGACCCGAGCATGACCCGCATGGTCCCACGGAGCTCTGGGACAAGGAAAGCTCCAACCCCAGGGATATTTCACAGCGTGCAAATGACACCCGGAATGCTGCAGGCACAGTCACTTACAGGCACGGGGATCTAGTGGGGCCTGGGAGCGCTGTCACCCCAGAAAGCTCCCCATGCTCGCCACGGGCTGAGCCTCTGCGAGGAGGACGGAGGGGTGAGCCGGGCTCGGGGCTCCCGCACCCCTGGGGAACACCAAAAACACCAAACTGCAGCTGCCAGACTACAGAACCGGGGCTGGCGCAGGGGCTGCAGAGGGGGTCACTGAGGCCTGGGGTGGGAAACAGAGAGCAAGCTAAACAAGCAGCAAGCCCAGCCCTCGCTCACTCATTTGGCTCTCGTTTCCTCCTCTCTTTCCCCCCAAAATTCCAAGAGGAAGCCCGAGACAACAAGAACGGTGCTGCTACAATAACAAAGTTTGCTGCTGCCAGCTTTCCTACTGCTCTGCGTTAACTTTCCTTCTTTAACTCCACCACCCTTCAGGAGGATAAAAGGCAAAAAGTTGTCATAAAACCACACAAATTCTCCCAAGAAATTCACGTTCCGTGACGGGAACACCCCGGCTCCCAGCGCTCCCTCCCAGCAGCTGAGCGTGCACAACCCCTCGCCCTCCCCATGCACCCCCAGCACACCCCACCCCAGGGATGGACCCAGAGAGGCACCGCAGGAATATCCGCCAGCGAACACACACAATTCCCAAATATCTCCCCAGGAGCACAAGCTCTGGATCAAGGAATGCACCCAGGAAACCACGTCAGGTACTGGGCATTCCTCGTAGAAATCGTATTGAAAGGTAAACCTTAGTGCCAGAGAGCCCTGAGAAAATAAATATTCAGGCACAGCCACATCCCAGCTGAACTCGCTGGTCAGTTTTGGGGTTGGGTTTTTGCTCATTTTTCCACCCTTTCTCCTCCAAATCCCTTTGTCGCTCAAGGCTGTTCCCCTGCAAGGATGATTTTGGCTGCTGTTTGATCGATTCCCTCTCCATGGTGATCTCAGCTCATTTATTACATTGCCAGGAGATTCTGCAACCTGTGAAACTATTGACACAGGATGGCTAACGGGCAAATAGAGCACATCTGAGCTGTTTAACAACCCAAACCATCCTCAGCAGCAACCTTATTTACTTGGGTTTTTTTCAGAGAAGAAGATTGACTCGGTCTCCTGCGAAGTGAAGCAGGTACCTCTTGCAGATAGCTACAAGTGAAGAGTTGGGAAACGGAGCCAGCAGGCACCAGAGCATCTTCCTGGGCTGGTATCCCTGGCTCCTGGCTTTTCTCCCCATTAAAACGGGCTACTGCCCCATAACACTTCTGGGGACGATTGTTCCCACCCTGGGACTCAGGGAGAATTTCTTTTTTCTTTTATTTAGAGCTGAAAGCACTTTGAAAGCGCCAAATTTGCCGGATTTAACTCCGTTTCCAACCGTGCCACCATCGAAAAGCCATCGGCTCCCGAGCCCAGCTCAGCACTTAACTCCCAGCACACAGACCCTCACTGGGAAATAACTCCATGTCTCCATCTGGAACCTCCAGCTTTGTATTTAGACATCAGTTACGTGGTGATTTTTTTTTTTAGAGGACATCAAATAAATAACAGACAGCTGGAATTAGCATGAATTAGTTAAATTATCATAGCAATAAAATTCTGGTGACCATCGACAAGGACAAAAACATTTTCAAGCTGGTATTTTTGTTTGTTTTAAGCAATTCTGATTTTTCTGGAGGGAGAAATAATATATTAAAAAAAAAAAATCCGTAAGACCTCTATCAGAAGCACAGAACAGAGACACACTTTCCAGAGGAAAAGGCATTGCTCTTTCCAGACATTCCCTTCGTATTCCCTCCAAACTCCTCGTGCTGCCACTGGAGCCCCCAGCCAGCCCTGCTTCCCAGCTGTAAACATTGCAGTTTCGGGCTAGAAGCACCTCCAACTACTGGACACCTTTCCAGCAAGCCCATAATACACAACTTAGCACTTCATTTTCCAGAAAATCAATGTAAATAAAGTCACGCCAAGCAACCCATCTCAGAAGCTCGTTATCCTTGAGGTGGGCAAAGATTTTTCTTACATACATTCCCCAAAATTTGATACACACACACACACACACGAGAGAAAGAAAAGAAAGCTGAAATCGGATTTCTAGAAAACCAAAGCAAAACCCAACCCCTCCGTATCTGTTGCTTTAGCAAAGAAAAACAAAGCTTGCATTGCCCTTTTTCCCTTTGATCTTTCCTTCCCAATTTGCAGAGACAGAAACCACGCACGAGCAGAATAAAAACCCAGCAGGTTATGTTTCGGTCCCTCTCACATCTCTAAAAAAAGGAGCTGGGTTACATCACTGTGGACATAGAATTTGGAGGCTTTGGGGCTGAATATTAAGAAATCAAATCAGATCATCAAGGCAACACAAATAAATACAGTAAGTAGAATTTCTTTTTTTTTTTTTTTTTTGTGGCTGAATGTTATTTTAGCCAAGATTTAATCCTTTAATAGGATTTCTTAAATACACACCCCCCCCCCCTTAAAAATGTCCATAGCTCGATTCCAATGCACACACCAGCACCTCTCACCTGGCACCTGCACGGTTACTCTCACAGACATTGCACATTAACTGCTCGCTAGAAATTGCACACAAAATCACTTATTATTAACTTCAGCCTCTATTTCAAAGGAAAGCAAAACAACACAGCCAGTGCTCACCACAGACAGATCATTTTCACTCTGCTGCTGCCTAAAGAAGCACAGCTCTATCTCGCCAGCACAGCACCACAGAGGACTGGATCACTGTTATTATTTACCACATTTAAAACCCCGGCAAAAGCAGCTACACTTACAGGCATACTTAAAAGACAAGACATGACAAAAGATTTAGGGAGAGATAATAATACCAACGTCATACATATCACAGCGAGGCCATGTTGAAGCTCAACGCGTTTCCCCCCTCAGTAAGAAATCTCTCTCTCTCTTTCTCTCTCTCTCTCGCCTTTCTCTCTCTCTCTCTCCCGCTCGTGCTCTCTTGTTGAATTGCTAGTGGTAGTAGTAGCCCCCAACAGCTCAGGAGAAAAAATCCATTTAACGAGTGCCCAGGAAGAACATGAGTATGACATTCACAAGCAATAGCACCACAATCACTGCAAAAACGACCACCGTTTGAACATCCAAGGTCATGGTGCAATGCAGAACACTGTAGTGTTCGAGGTGTGGGGCTGGCAGATTTGGAGAAGTCAACCTCTGCTCTGTAAGACTGTCCATACATCCACCATGCTAGAATAGAGGAGAAAACTGTTCCTGGTTGTGGGTTGGTTCGTAATGCTTTGTGCTCTGCCTTTAGTTTCTCCCCTATCTGCTGTCTCTAGCTCATTCTGAGCCCGCTAAGTGAAGCATCATCACAACCAGTGAGCACCCGGGATGCAAAATCCTTCCTTTAGGAAAAGAGCGAGCGCTGTCTGCAAGCTTCTCTCTCTGTCTCGTCCCCCCTCTCTCTCCGGGTCTCTCTCTCGCTGGCTGGCTCGCTTTTTAATTCGTCAAGCCAGTGCAGATACGGAGCCCGTGTGAGTGTGACAGCTCTGCAAGCTGCTGCGGCTGCATCCCTCGGAGCGAGGCGGACCCTGGCGCATACTAATCAGCTCCAGTGACCAGGCAGCGACGGCATCCTGGCTGTCACTCAAACGCAGAAGGAAGCGCTGGCTCCATAAATACGCGAGGCTTCCGCCCGCCGTGACAGCGAGCGCACGCAGCCGCGGCTCTGCCCGCGCTCCCGAGGCGGCTCCGGTGCTCCAGGCAGGCGGCTCCCGAGGCGGCTCCGGTGCTCCAGCCAGGCGGCTCCCGAGGCGGCTCCGAGGCGGCTCCCGAGGCGGTTCCCAGCGCTCCGAGCAGCGCAGATCCCGCTCCGCACCGCCCCGGGATGCAGCCGCCCTGGCAAACAGGAGCCCCGAGAGCCGGTGCTGCCGGGAGCCCGCTCGGAGCAGGGAGGGGAGCAGGAGCAAAGCAGCCGAAATAACAAAAAGGCAACTCGTGGTAACCTGGAAATTCGCTGTGAGCCTGAAATGTGGGAATTGGGCAGGGGGAATCACGTTTCAGCTCTGTACAATCATCCTGCCATCACGAATCCTATAACCTCTCCCCTGAGCACTGCACTGGCTGTCTCCATCTAAGAGTTAAACTGAATTCTGAATCTACAGACAGACATCTATAAAAGGGGGGGCAGGACAGATGGAGTGTCTTTATTCCTTCTGCAGCAGCCAGAAATGCTCATTCCTACGTTAAAATCACACACACACTCCGGGTTTATGGCCCAGGTGCCAGGTGCTATTCCAAACCTCAATCTCAGATCCCAGAACCAGCAGTTACCTCAGAGAGGCATCACGACGCACGCAAACCACACACACTCAGCTGGAAAAAGCAAATGGTTTTCCAGACAAAGACAAATATAGCAATGCTGCCAATGCATATGCATAATGCACTAAAATGTGCATCCGGGGGCTGAGCACGGCACCTTCCAGGAAACCTGCGCCTCCGAACGCTCCCGCACAGACACGAGGCCAGCAGGCACCAAACAAGCACCTCGCTTGTTCTCCTGCAGCAAACGGTGAGAGCTGGGGAGGACTTCCACGTTTAAACCTGGCCAGCTTCGTGTTTTAACCTCCCCAGCAAGGGGCAGCCTGTCCTGCCTGCGGTGTCCTTCCAGGGCACCAGCATTTGGGCAAGGGGCAGGGGGTTACACAAACACCAACCCAGCTGTTTACTGCAAGGCTTATTTTAATTTTTTTCTTTTGCCAGAGGGCTCCCTCAAAAACAGGAGGGTCCTGTACCCACCCCAAACACCACCAAAGGAGAGACCGTGTCAGGACTGGGTCTCCACAGGGTCTACCTTGACGGCCTCCACTCAGACCCACTGGTTTGTGCCAGACCAACACTCAGCCAGCACCATCCTGCTCCTTTCTGACCAGCCCTGGAGCACGTGTGGGCTGGGATGTGTTTGTACATGCAGGGGGTGGGTTGTGTCGAGCAGCATCAGAAACAAGAACAGTTTGGGTTGCTTAGGTGGTGTATTTGGGGTGGTAAGTGCCAGCCAGAGGTTCTCTCCAGCATGTGAGGCCCCTGCTCTGTCCAGGCAGGGAGTTTCTCATTCAGGAGGACACTGAAAAGCCCTTTTTTTACTGTATATTCACAAGAAGCTGCTGTAAAGCTGCCCCAGGCTGCCCCTTTAGCACACATGCCAGGCTGTATCCACGTGATGGATCTGCCTCATCCCCAGCTTCCAAACCTGCATTTTCTATCAAGGATCCATTTTTAGGATAGCCAGTCTGTCTGATGTAATTTTAGACTAATCAGAAAAGCAAACATAGAATGATTCAGGTTGGAAGAGACCTTGGAGATCGTTTAGTTCCAACACGTAATAGATGTGGAATATTTATTATTATTGCTACCATCCTTTCCCAAAACAACACAGGCAATTTTCCAAAACATAAACCTGAACTTACGAAAACAGCCAGGAAATTCCAGTTTCAGCCTCAGAAGCAACAACGACTTCCCCAAAACATACAACCAGCCTGAATTTAGAGGGACTTTATGGCCAGTTTATCTTTTCCTCTAAACTGCAGCGAGCACAGAGGGAGCCTGACTGTGGAGCCCAGAGGAGGTGTCAGAGGAAGCCCAGTGGAGATGTTCTGCTGCTCCACACCCCCCCAGGGGCTGGGGACCCTCAGCAAGCACTGCCCATCCCTGGCTCTGTCTCCTCTCCACGCCCAGACTGGGAAACGCCGGCGGGGTTTCAAGGCAGCCTGCCCTGAGCCCTGCACAGAGACAGGGGAGCGGCAGCGGGGCAGGGGGAGCAGCAGAGGGCTGGGAAACCTCCAGAACAAAGGTGCACACATCACACATGCTCACTGGCCGCTTCCGGAGCCGAGCGGGAGCGTTTCGTTGCCAGCACCGAGCCTGGCAGGGCTGGGGCTGGCACTCTGCGAGAGCTGAGCCACTCAGAGCGCAGGGGAGGGCACGGATTGCAAACGGAGCCCCAGAGCCAGCCCCTCCTGAGCTGCCGGCTGCGGGCGGGGGTGTCAGGAGCCACGGGAGGATGGGGGACCCCACTGCTGTGCCCCATCCCCTGGGGAGCCCGGGGGATGCTGCATCCCGGGGGATGCTCCATCCCGGGAGGCTCAGCTGCAGCATCCCCTTCCCCGGGTCTCTCTCTCAGAGCAAACACCCCCTAAAAGATCAGGCAGGAAAGCACCGGCTGCCTCACCTCGCCCAGGGACAGGTTTGGGGTCCAGGGGACGCTGTGTGTGTAACAGCAGCACAAACAGATTCACTGCAGAGAAGCTTCTATTTAAATGATACTCGCAGTATTCCCAACAGTACTTGCTGCTTTATATAATTTCCCATGCCTTCTGCGTGCACTAAATGTTAATTTTACTACGAAAATGGATGGTACCTTCTCTTAGAAGCCTTTCTGATAAAGCACACCTACCCAGCTGGGGTTTATGTAAAACCACGGTGAAGTTTAACTCCATGGAATGCTTTCTGGGAAGTTTGGTCTCACGTTCTGTACAGAGCGAACCGAGGAAGGGGAAGAGAAGATTTGTACCAGTTACATAAAACACCACGTCCCTCGCTGCACAGAACATGTCCTGACACTAGAGGAGCTTTGGGGAGCACGGTTGGTGATGCAGGGTCAGCGAGGGCTTGCTCTGGATGAGAAGGGAGATTGGAGTTTCAGCACCTCTCCGGAGGGACAGCAATCAGGGCAGGAGCCAGGGCTCCCGCTCCCATCACACCCACCCGGCTTCGGATCTGCACCGATCTGAGGGACACGTGTGGGATGGGGAACCCTGGACACCCCCATAACGAACAGAGGGGCCCTACGCTGACATTAATTACAATGCCGGAATTCTGGAGCAAGCCTAGGAAACGGATGATGCCGAATCCTGCCGTGCGGAACACGCCGGGCTCAGCCTTGTGACCACGTCTCCCTCCAATGGATGTCTCCAGTAATTAGCACATCCCTCTCCTTGCAGCTCAACAAACACAGCTCAGGATCTGGAACTGGAATGCTTACAGGTCCTGGATTCCCCTCGCAAGGACAGGCCCGTGGTCCCCACACGAGGTGCCAGGACAGTCCAGGGGCGCATGGCCGTACACGGAGTCAGCTCCAGTTCCCTGTCCTGCCGTAGATCCCTGTGCAGAGTAACAACCTCCACTCTTGGACAGGCAGAGGCATCTCTGTTTTCCCAACACATCAGCTCCACCTCCTATTAACTGGGAAAAGGAGCCACTAAACTCTTAACCTCAATGCAGACCCAGAGAATTCCGGCCATACCGCTGTAGGAAGCGGTGTGGCAGAGCCCTGGGATGGAACAGGATCCCAAATCTGCCACCCTTTGGCCAAAGGAGATAAGGCTCTGGGTTAATTTGGGAAAATTTCACACGAATCAGTGCAGCTCGTGAATCTGAGCAGGAATAAAATTGGTCTGGATGGATGAAATCCATAGCCAAGGGGAAACACTGCTGGTGACTGTCAGCCCCAAACTGCTTCGGCTCCCTTGTATTCCTTCTTGGAGCACAAGCTCCACCCCAGACCTTTAAGGCACCGTGAGGGAAGTTTAAACCTTCCAGGTGAATTAATACTGCCCCCAAAAAGGAACAGGCAGCCATGGTAGCCAGGGATGTGTGGGCACCTGCTCCTCCATCCCCAGTCTCCCGCGCCGGGCGCTCACGGCCGCTGCCGTGGCGTGGGACACCACGTGAGGCGTGACTCGTGGACTCCATCAGAGATTATAAGAAAACCATTAAATTATTTTTTTTTCCTAAATCTAGGCAGGAATTAAGCTCAGGGTTTCAGAGATTAAAGGCCAGTGAGATTATGATTTGCTGTTTCCAAAAAGGAGGATTTCCTTAAGCTGGGAGTTGCCTCTTTTTCCTTTCTCTTCACAGAATGTCTGACAGAGCCCTCTTTTCCATCCTGGGCCAGATGGGAGGCACCAGCCTGTGAGCTGCAGAGCTGCTGCAAAGGGCAGAGTTTTCCTCAAGAATCTCCAGAATCTTGTACGTTTATGGAATGGCTTCATGGGAAGCTTTAAAAATCCCCAAACACCTAAAATTCCTTACCCACACTGCAAAATGGAGGAATACTCGTAGAGACTTGGATTTGGTGGGCCTGATTTTGGCTGTGAAAAATCAACTTTCCAGTCACCCACAGTTCCTTGCCTGTCCACTCCATCCCTCAAATGGAAAGCTTCCTCACTGTCCATACGAACTTGGGACTTTTTTCCAGTAATTTCCTCTTTCTAAAGGGCTGCAGAAGTTGAGAGCCAGCAAAGCAGTGAAGTGGGAGAGAGGGAGGATGTGGCAGAGAGCAGGGAAGGACCACAGGAAGCAAGATGCCCTCGTGGCAAGGCTGGGAGTGCTGCAAGGAGAAGAAATTAAGTTTCTAAGCCCACTTTGCAATGTTTAGAGCACACAGGGCATTGCTGGAGGTCGAGTTCAAAGCTCAGAGGCCATGGGGAAGGACCTGAGCATCTCTGGGTCACTCTTCCAAGTACTCCATGAAAAAAACCCCACAAGAATTTCACCAAAAGATGGGAAGCTGAGCCACAGCGGTGATGTCCTGATGGAATTGGTGTCTCAGCTCCTGTAACACTGCACAGACCACGCTGAAATGGCACAGAGAGCCTGTCTGGGGGCGTCGAGCCCATTGTGCTCCCCTGGATTGCAGTGAGAACAACAAATCTTCTATTTTTAAGTTTACTTGAACTTAAAGCATTAAGACAGACTAAAATCTCCTGCCCCTGGCAATCGTGGTGCGAGTGCTTTCTGCTCTCCTCGCATCTGCTCCACACTCCAGCCTGTAGTCGAGAAGCATCTTCAGATTCCCAGTGGTGAAAAAGAAAATAAAGCCCCCTCAAACCCAGAGAAATCAGACGTGGTAACACCAATTACCCTGGTCACAGAGAAAGACTTCAGGGGCCGAGAAAGTTCTGTTTAAAAGGACCCATCCACTTCAGACACTCATTTCAGCCTTATGTAAGCTCTTCTCTGAAAAAAAAATCCAACCCCTGGCCTAAAAGAACACAGAGACCTTTACTCCTTAATTCTATTTCTCAGCTTCTGGGCTCACTGTTGAGCCTGGAAAACGGTAAAGAAAGCAAAGCCCAAACTGCAGAAAAATCCAAGCCAAGTCCCTTCCTTGGAGGAAGACAAGTGCTCCCTCCAGGCCCTCTGACATTAAACTGCAGAATCCTCACATCAGCCCATGTCCGGACAAAGTGGTGAGTGAAAAAAGATTATCACCTGCTAGAAAGTAAAACGAGACCCTTCTGAATTCAGGGTCAGTGTCCCCAGTGGAGTCCCTGACAAATCCAGCTGCCCAGGCACGGGGAAACTCTTCGGCATGAAAATCAAAGGGCACATCTCGGCTCTGCCATAACAAGGAAGGTCCTCTGAAATCCAACACGTGACAATTCCTACGTAGTAAAAAAGCAAACCTAGCAGAGTATTTCCCTCTGCCCGAGCCCACGGAGGTCCAGCAATGAGCAGTGCAAGGTGCTGGGAAGAATGGGAACAGCACGATCCACGGTGCACCCACCAAACAGCAACGTCAGAAACCACACAGGGAAAAGCAGAGGAGAAGTCTGGGTTCTGCTTTGTGCCTTTACTGCCTGGCCCTGCACAAGGGGTGGCTTAAGGAGCAGCTCCCCAGCACGAGCACGATTCCCTGAAAATGTTATCACCAGATGGGCAAGGCAGAGCCAGGCCCTGCCCCAGGACTCCAGGGAAACACAAAGGCTCATGGATTTGAAATCCTGATGCTGTGCAGTCCTTGGGACTTATCTGACTCTTTCCTGCTGCTCTGCCAGCCTGAGCTTACTCCGAGGGCACTCTGGAATCACCCACACCAGGCAGGCTGAGCCAGGCACGGTCCCCTGCCTTGGTGGCACAGCTGTGGCAGAGGGGAGCGAGCAGGAGCCACAGCCCTGCTTCCTGCAAGGGAATGAGGACGGAAAACAATCGCCCAGAGCTCCCTGCAGCCTCCTCACCCCCCTCCTGTGACACTTGGCTCCAGCTTCCCTGGGCTTCTCCTTGTCAAGACACTGAGAAAAGGAAAAACCATCTCATTAAGAAGCTGACCCATGGGTCTTGTGTTCTTCACACAAATTAACCCAGAGAATTGGATGCGTTTCATATAAATCATTTTCTCCCCCTCTCCCTGCCTCCCAAAAAAAAGGAGAGGGAACAGCCTATTGAATCTGGCTCTCTTCTAAAGAAGAAAACAGTGCAAGCCAACCTAATGAAGTAGGAATTCCAGATGGATAGCAGTAGGTGGATGAATAGAACATAGAGCACTCATTTTTATCAGCAATATCAGCATGAAAAAAGAAGGTTATAGCCTTTTTCTACTTTTTTTCCCCCTTTCTCCAAGTGAGGCAGGTGAATGCCAGTAGGCTCCATTCCCTCTCCCAGCTCAGTGGGATTCCCTGCAGTGAGAGGGAGCACAGGCTGCTGCCTTCCAGGAACGGCCAGCGCTGCTCTCCTGCAGCTCGTGACAACGTGGGACAGCCACGGGGACCCTGGCTGTGCCGAGGGGACCCCAGCCGTGCCGGATCACAGGGACAATCCCAGCTGCCGTGGGACACGGCTGCACACAGGGGCACAGGAAGGCACCTGGTGCTCTGCTGGCTGCTCCAAGCAGCACAGTTGGCAGTTCTGTGATGCTGATCAGCAGCACCAGCGGGAAAATCCGACGGGATGGAGCTGAGGTTTGTTGTGCATCCCGGAACACGGCACCGCAGGAGCTGTGAGTGCTCCAGGTGCTGCCTGAAACAGCCACGCACAGAAGGTGTGGTGCAACTCACTGCGTGCCCAGCGTTATCCTGGGTCACGTCCAAGGAATTCTGCAGCGTGGCAGAACGGGGAGGAAGGTGTTGGGATTCCCTCTGAACACGCTTCCGTACAAAAGCACAACTCCTTGGCTTCAGTGGGACTCACCAGAGCTCCGGACATGGAACTCTTTACTTCTCATGCAGCCTAAGCTGGAGATTTCACAGGCTGAACCTGGCTCCTGGATAAGGCACTCCTGCCTTTCCCACATACGGCACTCTGGCCAGTCCCTACCAACGCTCGTCTTTCCTCTCCCTGCCCACATTACATAATAGGCATCTTTATTTTTTTTTTCATAAGTCGTCTTTTCATAACAATAGAAACTATTGGAGACCGAGATAACTTGATGAATTTTGCCTATTATCTAAGAGCTTAGTCACTCAGGGAATTAGTCATGTTCAAAATAACAGCCAGGCTCAAAGAGATTCAGAGCAACCATTCCAGAGCAGAAGCAGCTAATGTCATAAATACATTAAGATGTCAGCTTGAAGCATTTCAGAGATTTTTCAAGAAGTGTTTAAAAAAAGAAAAACCCTTTGATGAGTTACAAGGAAATCAGGTTCTCAGCAGTTAAAAAAAGGTTGTGGTTTGCAAAGCCTGCGGTGCTCAAACACTGAAACCCCGGGCAGGAGGGACAGATGGACGTGGTGACCACATGGGGTGTGTGGTTTCCCAGCAAGCACAGCCTGCCCAGAGCGCCATGAAATCCTGCTTCCCATGCCATGGCACCCTCCCAGCACTGCTCTCCCAGGGTTTTACAGACATCCCTGCTATATCTCAGGAGACAGAGGAGTTATCGGCGTGTCCCTTAGCCAGCAGGTGGGAACTGGGGCCAGAGCCATGGAAATGGAGCCAGGCCTCTTCCCAGCCCTTCCTGGGACTGACACAAGGAGCAGGGATTTATCCGAACGTTTTTATTTACCACAACATCAACTCTTTCTTAACCCAGACATTTGGCAGAGCAGCACTCGTAGGAGGCTGTAACTGAAAGATTAAAGCAGTCCCAAACTGGGAGAGAAATGGAAAACTGAACAGCAACCATGTAAGAAAAACCCCACAAATAAATGGATTTAGTGGGATGGACTTCGGGCTTTGGGGGCTCCCTGGCACTGCAGAACACCCGGAATTCTCCAGGGCATGCAGAGCTCAGGCAAGCCAAGCATCAACCTCCAGGGACAGGAGACCCCGGGATGAACAGGAACAAACTTCCAAACTTTCCACTCTCCCATGGAAAAGCCCTCCCTGCCGAGGCCACAGGGCACGGAGACTGGGCAGCATCCTCTGCAGGACACCCACAGCTTCCCGGGAGCTTCCCTGGGACGTGCTCCAGCAGCAGCCAGCGCTCCCTGCTCCCTTTGATCTCTGCAGGAAAACTGCTCTGGGGCTCTTCAGTCCCATTTTTCCCTAATGCCTGGATACCACAAGCTCCTCTTTCCATCCTGCCCTGGCTTCTCTCCACCAGCTGCGTTTGCATATCCAAACTTCCAGAAACAAAAGTCAAACCCAAACTGCTTTTTTCCACTTCTCTTTTCCAGACTTCACATTGAGATTTTTAGGATTGCGGAGTGCAAAGAGTACTTTGTACTTCCAGTATCCTGTGATTTGCAGACTGACGAGTGGGGAAGAATCAGTGAGGAAAAATGTAAGCAAGTCCCTGGCTGCTGACCTGCCCCACTCAGGGACATCCCCACCACTTGCAGCATTTGGCCCTTTGATTCACTGGATTCCTTTTCACCATATTTTAAGTTGTGATGATTTGCAAGAGCTTACTTTTTGTCTGGGAGAGAAATGGAAAATATCAACAGCAGCTTGATTTTAAATATTAGAACACCAGGCAGTGTAAAAATATGACTATTTATGGCTGTGGAAGAAAAAACATTGGGACTGTATCATTGAAGGTGATGGCTGCACTCACCTGGGCTGCCACAGGCACAACATCAAACCCAAAAGGAGACTCTATGGGAGGAAACACCGTGGAAGATTCACACTTGTGATACTTGTAATACAAAGATTTGGGAAAAAAACTCTGCCCTTGTCCGATAAAAAACTATTCCAGAAGAGGCTGTATTTTGTCCTGAATTAATCCAACTCATCTGATTACCGTGCTGGGTCAATACCCTCTGAAGAATGCCAAACCAAATAATCATTGTACTCACACACTGCTCGGATGTGCAGATTGATTCTCATCACTACCAAAGACAACCCGCTGGATTTTTCTAGGTTAGGAACAGATACCAGAGAGTTTAGCAACGTGCTACCAATGAAGCATGGAAAACACCCCCGTGGGATGCCAGCATAATTGGCAAAAGATTAATTGTTTAAAAAATGGGAAGCAGCACATGCAAAGGAGGGAAAAAAGAAGCTCCGACAGCTTAATATTATGGAATAATAGCTTGGGTTTAGGGGCTGATTTGGAAATAAAGAGCCACCTGCCACGAGAACAAAAGGTACTATCACTCGTAAAGCATTAGTGACACGCTTCTTAAAGATGAGTAACTCTGAAAAGGAGCAGATCTGAGTCTTGAACCCAAGCTGAGAACAACAGAAAACAGTATTTGGAATAAATCAGTGCTGTGCAGAACTTGGGAAAAATCAGGCTAAAATCCAGGTTTTGACCAACGTGCCTGAGCTGAACGAAGTCCAGGGATGCTGCCAGAATAAATGCGTACTGCTGGTCTTTAGCAGACACACAGAAAATAATGCTGGAGTAAAAAATACAGCTGAAAAACCTCAACAGAGACTCAGTGCCCACGGAAATGGGTGCGGTGATGCTCTGGATGAAAGGCTGAGGTTCTGCACATCACGAGAGGCTGTGTGAACAGAGCAGCCAACCTTCACTCAGGAGCAGACAGAGCTGTTTGGTAGCTCCACAGTACATTTTAGCCAGCAGACGGAGATAATAATATTCCCACCAAGCTGCTGAAATGCAGCTACTCCTGGTGTGGAGTAACTCACTTGTTTAGCACAGTCCACCAAATGATCAACATCTGAAGTACTAAAATTTCAGATAACTTACCAGTGGGGACAGCAAGGAAAATCTGCATTGGAGGGAATATTGCTATCCATGCTGGCACTTGGCCAGGACACCTGGACCAACACATCTTGGAGCAGAATTTGTAGTGACCAAGCATCGGCTTTAGGAACTCCCAGTATCCCCGTGCTCCAAGGGCAGGAGCCCCTGAACCCTCAGGCCACAGCCACCCATCCCCAGGGAACCAGGCTCCTCATCCACCAGGGACTGCAAACATCTCTGCTGGATTTCTCTTATTTGCTTCAGTTTTACTTTGCTGGTTTGAAATAATATTTTATTTTCAGGTTTCTGGAGATACGTGGAGTATCTCCAAATACTGCTGAGGCTGTTGAACTGCTGTATAAAATACCGAAAGCACAGCTCTCTCTTTTATTTTTCCCTTGTTAGAAGGAGCAATATCAGGAAATTCCCGGGTAGAACCTGCTTTAAAATCAACCACTGGAGTTTTACTTTCCCCAAAAAATTGTATTACAGGCTATTCACTACTACAGCAAGCACTAAAATTTCATTCGAAGAGAAAGGAAACATTAGACTAATGAGAACAGAATAACACAGTTTCCTTACTGCCGGCAGCAAGGAAGGAATCTGGGAAGACGAGAGGGCAAGAAAGTGTCAAGTCTTGTGCTGTGTCAATTAGAAAAGCGCTTTGTCCTGCACCATGCCCAGCCCCTCCCCAGCGGAGCTCAGCAGTCACCTGGGAGAAGAGGGGAAAGGAGGCAGGAGCCACCTCCAGCTCCCCAGCACCACTTTTCTCAGCGCAGTTATCCCTGACAATGGGAATCGGCACACGGCGATCGGCGTTGCTTAGACACGGGCGGAGAGGGGCAAAGTGCGGGACGAGGGGAATAGAGGAAGGAATCCCATCCCTCCGGCTGCTCCGAGGGTGGGAGGCGGCAGCAAACCCCCCGAAGTGCTGCTGGGTGGCAGACAAGCCTTAAACAGGACCCTGAACAAGCGTGCTGGGTGCTGCAGGCTGCTGCCTACACCCCGCATCGCACTGCCAGCACCGCCCGAGCCTTTCGGGAGCACAAACCCCCCCAGCCCCCGTTTGTGCGAGGAGCTGAGAGGGGATGGAGGGCAGAGGGGCTGCACGGGGTATCACGGGGAGAACGGGCAGCGATCCCTCCCAAAGCCTCCCCGCTGGCAGCAGCATCTGCCGGTGCCCCCGGAGCCGGAACGCGGGGGCTGAGCCAGGTGACGCCAGCTCGGCCCGAGCCCGGGCGGCTCCGGGCCCGGGACCAGCCCGCAGGGATGCCCGAGCCTCCCGCAGGACGGAGAACGCCCAGGGAAGGGCAAATCCAAAAACACCAGCAAAGCCCAGCCCCGCACGGAGCCGGGGGGGAAATGCCATTGCGAAGGCGAGCTGTGCAAGGGGGGCGAGCTGGGGAGGAGGAGGAGGATCTCAGGAACAACCGCAGCGCTTCCCGGGGAAGTTTCTGAATGAGACGGAGGGGCCCTGCTGAGCGGGGGGAACTTCCCCGCTTCCCCCCGGCACACGCAGCCCTCCGAGCCGGCTCGGCACAGCGGCAGGATGTGGTTTCGCGGAGCTGTCGGGGTTGAGCCGGCTCTGCCGGAGCCTCCCCACGCCGGAGGAGTGTCTGCCAGGCTGCTGCAGGCGCGGGCAGCGACGCTCGGGCTCGGCAGCGCACTGGGCTCCCCCCGCACCGCAACTCATCATCCGGCGGAGGGGCAGATCTGACAGGTCCCGGCTGCCCCGGCCAGCACCCAGCCCTGTGCCGGCACTCCTCCGCTGCTCTCCCACCACACACCCCACACATGCGGGAACCGGGAGAACGCTCTGCTTCCCCCCCCCCGAACCCACCGCTCCCCCCCCC